>JAUBOC010000138.1:16441685-16453135 GCA_032275365.1 Anablepsoides cearensis | reverse complement strand
TTGTGATGTATCAAGAGCCACAGTATCCAGGGTAATGTCAGCATACCACCAAGAAGGACCAACCACATCCAACAGTAGTAACTGTGGAGGCAAGAGGAAGCTGTCTGAAAGAGGTTTGTATCGGCTAAAACCAGGTGTTTCAGTTTCATTGTCTAACCCCTGTATTTATATATCTTTCATGTACATGAGTGATAACAGAAATGAAACTGCTATGCTATTTTTGCAAGTTTTATCCCAACTATAAGAGTATGGAGTGGTTGCTGTCACTTGTCTCCAATCCTGTTTGTTGTGTTTATGGACAGGATCTCAAGGCGTTGTCATGGAGTGTGGTTTGGGAACCACAGGGTCTCATCTCTGCTGTATGCGGATGATGTGGTTCTGTTGGCGTCTTCTGGCCAAGACCTTCAGCATACTCTGGAGTGGTTCGCAGCAGAGTGTGAAGCGGCTGGGATGAGAATCAGCTCTCCTAAAGGCCCCCACATACTCGGGCGTACAGTGCGCATTCCATGAGTCGCGCGGACTCCGCGCATATTGTCTGCGGATGTTTGAGACTTCATACTCGAGCGTACTGACCGCCGGAAAATTATTTAATTTTTCACTATTTCAGTCATGACGTCAAGGATGAGGAGAAAGAGACAGTTTGCATTTTAGCTTAAAAAGAAAAGAACTACCTTACCCAGGATCTGAGCTATTTCCTCCCACAAATTTGTTGCTCACTGAAAGTCCTTATATTCCTTCATGACACATCAGGTTTTATAATCTCCTCCATGAGACGCTCTTCAAAATTTGACTCCATTTTGCCCACAAATGACACAGATTCTCAACTTTATCAGCTTTGTGTTGCATCCAAAACAGTGTGAACCGCGGATGTGGGCATAAAAAATTGATCTTCAGTCCGGCGGACGTCCGCATTGAGTCCACTTCAAGTCCGCGCAGACCTCCGCGGACCGAAGTACGCCCAAGTATGTGGGGGCCTTAAGTCTGAGGCTCTTGACCAGATAAGAGGGGAATGCCCCTTTGCGGGTTGGGAAAAGTCTGTCTCAAGTGAAGGGATTTAAGTATCTGGATGTCTTGTTCACGGGTGATGGTATGGAGTAGAGGATAGATCAAGATGTTGCCTTGATCTAAGTAATGAGGGTGTTGGTTCAGTCAGTAGTAGTGAGGAAAGACAAAGCTCTCAATATACTGGTTTGTCTACCTGCCAACCCTCACCTATGGTCATGAGGCGTGGATCATGTCCGAAAGAACAAGATCCTGGATTCAAGTGGACGGCTGTGGAATGGTTGCCGGTTCGATCCCCCTTCCAGCCGTCTCAGTCATTTTGTCCTTGGGTAAGACACTTCACCCGCCTTGCCTACTGATGGTGGTCAGAGGGTACGGTGGTGCCGGTGCATGGCAGCCCTGCCGGTCAGTGTGCCCCAGGGCAGCTGTGGCTACATTGTAGCTTACCATTGCCAATGTGAATGGTGAACGACTGTAGTGTAAAGCACTTTGGGATCCCCAAAGTTCAGTCCGTTTACCGAGTGGCTGAAATCAGCTTCTTTCGTAGGGTGGCTGGGTTCAGCCCTAGAGACAGGATGAGGGCTCCATCGATGCTCCTCCATAACGAAAAGGAATCAGTTGAGGTGGTTCACTTGTTAACTTGTCAAAGAGGTCTAAATCAATAGAATCAGTATTTCTCAAAACAGAGGTCTTTTAAACAGCTTATTTATTTATGGACTTTTCATCAAAGCCCAATTTAAAAGATCTGAACTTTCACTTTATGGGATGTGCTGAATAAATATGTCAGCAGTTAGGATGTGACAGGTAGCATATCTCCCTGTAACAAGAACATTTAAAGCACTTCTTCAATGTTTGATGAATCCTAGTTCACATTGACAGCAGATGTGTTTATAATTTTTTGTCTTGATGTGTTTTAACCCATAAATCTTTGCACACTTCCACATCAGCAATTTGCTCTTTGTGCTTCTGTAGGGGATTAAATTGCCACCAGCACCACAATAAATCACCCTTCAAAAGTGAGGCTGCGTCTGTCATCACAGTTGTTGCTTCGGCTCATCGTTGAATCAAGTCGGTTTCACATTCCATGCAGGCTGGAGCACATTCTTGGACGAGGATGGAGACCCAATAAAATTTTATTGCTGTGATTTTATTGTGCAGAAAAACCGAACGCGGGGATCAAGATGTGTTTTTATTGTCTTCAGCTTTAGTGCGCCGTTAATGCCTCACTTTTATTTTTCCACTCTGTTTCTGCCTCTTTCGGCTCTCTAAACCTTCTAATTCATGTTAATTCTCTCCCTTTATGTGGAACTTCTGTTTAAAGTGACCGCACCATTCTTTGCTCTGTCCACTGTCTCCTGGAGGAGGGCGACCACCAGACTTACCCTGGTACTCTGCTCTCTGGGCTCCTGCAGCAGCCAAGCCACAAGCTACAATTACCCAGCATTCCTTGGAGAGGGAGGACGAGAGTGGCCTCATGCAGCAGAATATGAAATTAATCCTCATGACAAACCTCTTCATAACTATGACTTAGGGAGATAAACAAACTGATTTTAACCTTTTGAAAGTTGAAATGTGAGACCTCCTCCTTTGTTTAAAGTTGTTTTTTAAATTGTACCTTGAGGGTTAAGGTTAAGCAGCTCTTCAGGACAAGACTCTGTGTTCCACGATACATCAAAGACAAGAGACGATCTTCTGAGGACCAACATGTTCATATTTTAGATAAAGAAGACAGTTGGCTTTAAAAGAAACAACTTTAAACAAAGGAGGTGGTCTCAGATTTCAACGTTCAAAAACCTACCATTAGGGACGTCAACGCATCTTCATCAGCAGCTGCCATTCTTTTCCCAGACCGCTGTGACCGGATTGCGTAATGCTGCACTGACAGTGACCTAGCTAATTATCGCTCCTGTTTCGTTATTTCAGCAAGTTCCAAGAAACCCTGCCCAAATTAAATTCAACACCAATAAAACACCAAAATCTTTTCCAGTGACCTCTTCGGTAGACAAGCTTACATGAAGAACGTTGTTTTATCTGCCTTTGCTCCAAATTTTATTATATGAAATATCCAATTATGCTTTCTCTTTTACAGAATGGTGAAAATGATAGTGTGTGTTGACACTTTGTCACTTGACACATTTGGCATGCTGTCATTGGTTGAGGGGATTTGTTTACAAAATCAATGTCTTCCTGGTTTTTAAACAGTTTCATGGATTTTCAAGACATCAAGTTTATTTGACGTTGCAGTTTGGTGACACAAACCTTTTACCATTGTTTAACTTTTTGGCTACTTTTACTGTATTTTGTAATGCATTTTTATACACACACATTTAGGCTTTATTACATTATGATTATTGTGTTTTATTGGCTAACTGTACCACATTTTGGCTGACAATTGCTTAAAGTGCTTTATAAATCAAGCTGGTAAGGTATGTGCAATCATTTATGTTTTCTTGTGCTCGTTCCAGACATTACAACTATTTACAACTTAAAACCATTTTTTTCCGAGTTCTTAACATTTTTTGTCAGTGACTTAACGCTAACTCCACATGTCATAAAACAGAAAAAAAAAAACACATTTTTTTCCTTCTTTGAATAAATGACGTCAGACACGTAATGCATAGATGGGGATTTAATTTAGGTATCCATGACAAATGTGTTCCAAGCAAGCAGAAAGTAATCCAACTCACTGACTTTCACATTAAACAGTTCTTTAAAAGCTCATTGTGCATTACATTTCATTTCTTTTTACATTGAATGATGTAGCCTCAAAGAATATTTATAAAAAGGCAACAGGTTTACAGAAAAAAATACATCGTTGTACAACAGATCTGAGCACAATGGTTTATTCTCTAAAAGCATTTAGGAGTAAAGAGGAAAAAAGAGAAATGCAAGACTGATGTAGTGTTTAGAAGTTACCAATTCAAATATTAAAGCTGCAGCTAAAGCGACAGCACTAAAGTCTGACTTCTAATATGGCTGAGTCATCATACTGATTTTATGTATTCAGTCTTTCATTGCTGTGGGAATGTAAGAATATTTAAAGTTTTGTTACAAAATTGTATTCTATTGTTTCTTTAAGTAAGCGCTGTAGGAAAGCATCTCAGTTTGTTAAGTTTTGTGAAAATGAATACAAGTAATCATCAGTCAGCAAAGAAAAGAACCTCTATCAGTTGAGGATTAATTGTTTTTGTTTTTTTCCTTTTAGGAATTCATCAAAATAAAACAGTTAGAGAGATTAAATAAATTATTGTAAGATTGGCTTCTTCAAAAATCCTTTTTTTTTTTTTTTAAATGTATTTATTTGCACTTCGGGACATACAAACAACCCACACACATTTTTCTGGAAAAATAATGA
Organism: Anablepsoides cearensis; assembly: GCA_032275365.1. Taxonomy (NCBI): domain Eukaryota; kingdom Metazoa; phylum Chordata; class Actinopteri; order Cyprinodontiformes; family Rivulidae; genus Anablepsoides; species Anablepsoides cearensis. The sequence goes on along the minus strand of JAUBOC010000138.1, from coordinate 16,448,778 downwards.
CTCTATTAAATGCACTTTACAGTTTCGCTGCACCAGTTGCATCACTGTCCAAAACACCGAACCACCACCCGACAAAACTGCACAGGAAAGCTCAAAGATACTGTTAAGCAGCACAATCAAGTTTCTTTAACCGGTTTAAAACGCTTATACAAACACTTTTGCTCTGTATTTTTCTGCATGATTGTGAATTAAAAAGTAAGAGATGAGAGAAAAATCTCCCCTTTTACACCCACTTGTTGTAGCAGGAACAGCAGTTTAAATATATTAATCATTTTGAAGCAAATTCCAACAAAAATAAACAGTTTGAACCAAATACTGACGTATCAGAAAGAGAAAAATTAGTAATTATTTAAGCTGCGAGTATTTAAATAAGAAATAATAGATTAGAGTGAATGAAGTTTACTTCAAAAGGAAGATCCTTTTTTTTGCTGAGCTCAGAAGCATCTGGTTCATTTGCTGCAACAAGCTCAGACAAAAAAAAAGTAATAATAATAATAATAATAATAATAATAATAATAATAATAATAATAATAATAATTCAGACATCTGATACAAAAGCATGATAAATGGGACTCTAGAAATGAATATATGTTTAAAAAATGCAACAAAAAGGTATAGATAAACCAACACCAGCAGATTATTTTAAAGGGAGCAGAATTAATAAAAAAAAAAGAAACTTGATACAAATGTACAAAAACATGTGTAAACTGAGGTGGGGGTGAATCAATCTGATGCATATTATCTGGTTTTAAAGCAGTTTTGTTTCTATAATGAATGAATGCAAAGTACAATATGGAGAAGGACTGTTCACGATAAGAGATTCATCTGACTTTTCTTATTTCAGATTTACCAAAGATGGGAGATACAGATACATGTTTGCAAATACAAGTTTTTAAGTTCTCCAGAGATGTTCTTAATTTGAAATTGTTTTCCACATCCATGCAATCCGAAACCATAATAGTTTATATTTATTAAGAAAATAGACTAAAACTGCATTTTAACCAAACATGACATACAAAAATATGTTGTTACAGGAAGTAATCCCCCATTTTAAAACAAGCTACCACCAATAAATCCATCCTAAAGGCACCATAGACAAGAATTAATCTCTTGTTAAAGAAGTTTAGAGTTGAGAGGAAAAAAAAGAAAAAAAAAGAGAAAGAAGTCTTTTGTTCCTTTCAGAAACCACTGCATGAAACACTGGAATGTCGCCAGAAAGGATAAATAAATGGAATTTTCAATAAATAAATCTATTCTCTTATTGATCATCTTGCAGGCACGGACAGTAGATTTATGTCACAACTTTTTCCTGACTCAACCAATAAACAAAGCTCAATCTTTAAATGTGCTGTTGCATTTCTGCAACACTGTTTTTAAGATAAAACATGCAATGGGAAACTGCCTCCTTCCTGATCATATAGACACAGTAGAGATTAATATTTCAAAGTGGGAATCAAAAGAAGCAACACAAAAATATACAAAACCATAACAAAGACCCAGGTTGAATTACAAAAAAAAAAAAAGAAGTCCAACAAGTTTTGCCCTGCTTCTGTAAAAATAACCCCCCGTCTCTCAACACAAAGGTGGGGGAGGCTGTGTACCCTCCTTCAATGGTTTCATCTCATTCAAAAAAGAAAAAAAAATCCACTCTGGTGCATCATCACGGTTAATATCAAGTCCACCTACTTTTCAACCTTTTTTTTTTTCCTTCCTTCCTTTCCCAGGCTCGACAGTCTTGCTCCCCCTGCAGGCGACAGGTTGGAATGACGCAGTATTCCCAGCCAGATAAAGGAGGAGGAGATGGTGGAGCCTCTAGTTCCACTGACGAAGTTAAAACTGGAAAGTGATTTGGGGATCTATACGTACAGGAAGCGGGTCGCTTATCACACGCTGCTGTTTTGGTGGCAGCGGAGGGTGCATGCCTCTGAGAGACAGAAAGAAACGTTTCCTTTTAGGGCTGGATTTACTCAACATTAGATGCATAAACTGATGTGTTGCTGGATAAAAATACCAGGTGGTACCTGGATCTTCCTCTGGCATCAGCAGGTGGGTGGGGCTGGGTCCTTCGATACCGGTGCTCAGCTGGAGACGCCTCATGTGACGAATCACTGCTGTAGCATTGAACGCTTGCTGCAGAGGAGAAAACAGACGGATTCATCAAAAACCAAACCTCATGTATTGTAGAATCGATGGTACTGCAGTTAAAAAACTTTTAATATGTTTAATAAATAAAAATATTAGATTTTTGTATATTTATATAGTCTGACTTGCCTTCCACTTGCTTTTTGCAAAATTTTTCTTTATCTGAGCACTGACAGACTCGTGGATGTTCTTGTCCAAGGCAGTATCCCCGGCAATCCTAACAGGACAGGAAGTGTTTGTAAATGTACAGGAATCATACATTTACAGTGAACCTCGAGAAAAATGCAGTCATTTTATTTAAGAGACATAAACCTTACTGAGGTTTAAAGGCCTTTTTTAAGAATAAGACAACAGAGACGGTAATAATAATAATAATCTGAACAGGAGTACAGGAGCCATACCAGGGGTGCTGCAGAGCCTGCTCACAGGTGTAGCGCACATCAGGGTTTTTTTCCATCAGGTGAATTATGAAGTCTTTAGCTGGAATAAAAAAAAAAAGTTTGAATTTTTATGCTGCATTTCTACAACTTCGAGCCATTTAGGTATCTTTAGTCACATGGATTTTTTTTTGCTGGTTACATGGCACAAGTACGAATATATTCAAAGTCTGGTTCAAAACTTTATTGCAAGGAACATAATTTAATATCTTTACTACCAGAGTCAGAGATGTCGTCCCAATAAGGAGAGTCAAACTCATATTCTGCTTTCATGATCTGTTCAAACAGTTTGGCATCATTTTCGTCATAGAAAGGAGGATATCCACACAAACTGGAACACAGAGGAGAAAACAGGTAAGTAGGACGTCGGATTTTATCTGAAGCATCTTATTCACTACTTAACAAAACAGGTCGGCAGTAAATATAATAAATATGACTAAAATTACTAATTGTTTAAAACTGAAGTAACTGATAAACTGAATTCTTTAAAGTTGCCTAAAACACTCACAAGAACCCTGCAACAACAGAGAGAGTAACAGAAAGAGTAATCCACAAAGGAAGAGTCCTTCAGAATTTACTTTTCAGAATGTACTTTTGATCAATTATGTAGTTTAAAATCTTAGCAACTAAACTTTTGTTTTTATCGTAAATCCTTCCCATCTTCCTTATTTTGTTGTGAATTCTGGAAACTCACTCTGCATCAGACTTGAAAAATTTAAATTTGCACTGAAAAGTTAAATCAGTTTAGAAAAATAAGTATTTTGACTTAAAACATGCACTCACAGAATATACGCAATGACACCAATAGACCAGCAGTCCACTGCTTTACTGTAGGGTTTCTGGGCCAAGACTTCAGGGGCTTAAAAAGAAAAAGACAACAGCATCCAGATCTGAGATCAGACTGAAACTTCATGAACACATTTAGCATTAATTTCAAACACTTGAACTGTGTTGCTGTGATGAATTTACATGCAAAGATTAGATTAATTTACCAACATATCCAGGCGTCCCACAGGCTGTTGACATCACACTGCCAGAGCCTTCAATTTTAGACAAACCAAAGTCACTGATCATGATCTTTGAGTCTTCGTCGATGCTGTCGTAAAGTAAATTCTCTGGCTGGAAGTCAGGGATAAATAGAAAAGCAGGGACATAATTAATCATACGACAGAGAGGAGAACAAATATGTTTTGTTGAAAAACCACAAGCTTTCAGTAAAGCAGACAAAGCTAAAGCAAGCTTCATTCGACATCACTTAGTTGGTGTTTTTGAGGTAGAACACACTATTTGTACCTTGAGGTCACGGTGCACAATGCCCAGGTCATGGAGGTATTTGACAGCATCAAGAATCTGCTGAATCAGCTTACTGGCATCTTTCTCTGTGTAGAAGCCCTTCTCTATGATACGATCAAAGAGTTCCCCACCAGACACCCTGCAAAGAGCAAATCATTTATCAAAACGGACCAGAAATATGGAAAAAAAAAACAGATTGTCAAGAATGCAGCTAAGTTTATGAGCTTAAACATAAAAAAAATGCCAGAAGTAACAAAAAGGAAGTCTGAATATATGAAAAGGGTATGAGGAAATTCAACAAGAGGAAATGAGAAGCCGGAACTTATTATAAACCAAACGTTTCTTTGTTCTGCAAGTCGTCACTAACTGCTTTGAAATCTTTTTGTAATTCTGAGAATCTAACAAGCAAAAGCAAAAAATATAAAATCCTTTAGTTTTAAAGTCAAAAAAGGGTTCAATGTTTGTTTTAAACCACTAGATGGAGACAAATCTCTGAAAAGTAAAATTATTTAATTTATTTGCATAAAATATTTAAAAAAAAATTAACATACATTAATTTTGGACCATAATCTGTGCCTGACTTCTAAAAGTGAGCACGTTGATGGAATGTAGAAATCGAAGTCTCACAGAACAATTGTGAGCAAACATTAATGTTCAGTTGCATCAATCCTGTGTTTTATAAATGAACATCCTGCCCTCCACCGCCCGCTGCCTTTCACTTTCTTCTGCTCCGACTGTGATTAATGCATAAATGATTTATACTCGGAGGAGTCTGGCAGTTAACAGTGCTCCTGATCCTGGTCTTTTCCTTGATCTGGTTCCTCTCTCTGACATTTCAGCGGTGGAGGTGGGTGTGACGCCGACAGGCTGCTGGTGTGAGGGCAAACGCCCCGCTGCTGCTCATGGGTAGAGCCTCGGTGTGCTCAAGGCATGTGACAGAGAGAGCGTGTGGGAGACGGCGCGAGTAGGCAGTTTAGAAACACACATCACATAAAAAGAAAAAAAATTAATCGCACATATGTGAATACTCACAGTTGCATGACAAGATAGAGGTGTGATTTGCTCTCAAATATATCTTCCAGTGACACAATGTTGGGGTGTTTAATCCTGTAAAAAAGAAGAGGAAATTAAATAAAAATATTATATTAACCAAACAAAATGTCATTTTTCACTTAATAAGTAATTTCAGATGGAAAAATTAAACATTATTTTGTTTATGATAAGAAAAAAAAACAATTTGTGGATTAAAAGCTCATGAGTGGAGTTGGAACACAGTTTATCTTTATGGATGTAGAGGAAGTATGACTGCATTGGCATGCAGCTCCCTCACAGGCTGAACTCTGATCTTTGACACCTGTCAGTGCTGCAACTGTCATGATAAAATGACTCAGCAGCTCAAAACAGGTCATTTACTTCTCTATCTAATCACTCTGTTAGTAAAGTCGGTTTAATGTCTAACATCTTCCTCACTAGCATGCCCTAGTAAAACAACAGTCTAATAGACACGAACTAATAAATAGCACCAACAGCAATACACCAGACTACACACTAGAAACATGTGGATAGCCATTCAGAAACATAGTAAATATCTAACCTGTTGCATATAGCTTTTTGACCAAATTCAGTTTAATTCTGAGTGGATTGCTACCATCTTAAAACTACTTTTAGTCAAATAAAATTTGTGAATCATTTCTAAAAAAGAAAAAAATAAGTTTTAGGTTGCTTTTGTCTCAGGACGACGACATCATAAAATCTGCACAACAGCAAAGGCTGTGTTCCATTCTGAAATACTTAAATGTAAACTAACATTTAGCCACAACATTTTAAATTGAACTTTTACACATATTTTAGAACATTTACTGTGAATTTAGCATTTAGTAAAAATTAGCCAAATAAAAGAACAGTGAGCTAAATAATAAAATGTTAGAGGAAATTTTTAACAAGGATTTTACACTCAAAGTGAGAGAAATAATGGATAATTGAACATTTAAAACATTACATAAACCATTACATTACATAAACCTTTGCACCAGAGCCAATTATGAATTACAGTTATCTACATTGCGTTCATGGTTATTTTAAAGCAGCAGCAAGCTATAGAACTTTTGATGCAAGCTGGTCCTGCAGGAATGTTATGTTTTATTTTAATGTTATCCCATTGAGATCACTGATCTCCTTCTTAAGAGAGGCCTGGGCATCCCTTGGGGAGTGGGGGAAACCGGAGTACCCTGAGAAAACCCACCCAAGCACAAGGAGAACATGCAGACTCTGCAAAGAAAGAGCGCAGGTCTGAACCGGGGATCGAACCCAGTACCTTCTTGCTGTGAGGCGTCGGTAATAACCACTGAGCAATCCTGCTACCATTTCTGCTGGATTGCATGTCAGCTGAACTGATAAATGGTTTGTTTAAATTGCTATGAAATATTGTTTTAAAGTGGTAGAAGTCCAGTTTGAGTCCCACTTGTTATCAGTGGTCAATTCATCAATCCAATCAGAAAACCATAATTTCTACCAACAGAAACTTGTCAAAAAGCTACACACATGGACAAAATTGCTGGTGCCCTTCGTTTAATGAAAGAAAAACCCACAATGGTCACAAAAATAACTAGAATTGGACAAAAGTTATTAACAAAAATTCTATGAAAACGAACAAATGAAAGCCACACATTGCTTTTCAGCCATGCTTCAACAGAATAAAAAAATAAATAAAATAACTCATGAAACAGGCCTGGACAGAAATGATGGTACACCTGAAAATACTGTGACCAAAGGGACAAGTTAAATCAAGGTGTGTCCAGTAATTAGCATCACAGGTGTAATCAATCAGTGGTATTAATTATTCATTCCCCCATAGCAGATATAAAATTAATGTTTACATGTTGCTGATTTTGTCTTTTCACCACATCATGTACTGTGATTGTGTTAGTCAGGGGTTCCCAAAGTGGGGGCCGCGGACCCCTGGGGGGCCGCCAGGGGGCGCTAGGGGGGCCTCAGAAAGCTGGATGGTTTTCTATTTCTTTTAACTTCTTTTAACTTCAGATCTGTCATTTGAACCTGGACGTGTTCGGTATCAAAATAAACCTAAGAATCTTGGCTAAAACCTCATGGAAACTATTTCTACATCCACTAAACACAGTTTAAACGTTAAGCAGTTAAATCAGAAAGTAAACAAACTGTACAAAATGTCATCATTGCAAATCTGTAAATACATACAAGCAAAT
>JAUBOC010000138.1:16422155-16441585 GCA_032275365.1 Anablepsoides cearensis | reverse complement strand
GCGTAAAAAAACTCCTGGCCAATTAAAATCAGGCAGTGTATGGCTTTACAACTATTCAATAGTGAATAAAAGTGAGAGAAAAAATCTAAAACGTTGATATTTCTTTAAATATATTGATGTATTTTATTGTCAACTTGCGAGGGGGTCCCCGGCCAGAAGCTAAAGTTATTTGGGGGGCCTTGGCATAGAAAAGTTTGGGAACCCCTGGTGTAAGTCATTTATCCCAGAAACACTTATGTGTCCACGATGTACCAGAGGTAACTCTTTATGGGTCAAGCTTGAGCTCATGCTATATTACTTTGATAACTCTTATCCAGAGTGTAATGATACAGGGACACCTTCATTCATCTGCTTAGGACAGCGTGGTCAGAGAGATGGACCCAGGGAAAGATGAGCGATGGATTAAAACTACAGAGGGATTGGTCACGTGTGACCCGTTATGAGCTTAGGCTTGCTGTAGAACATGCAGCAAACATTCTGCATTTGAAAAGAATATCTGCATTACTGGGCACATTGCAGGAGGATCACCTGTTTGATTGTTGGGTTGGACATTAAAGAAACCAACTTGCTTTTACTATATCATTCCAATCTGCTAAGTGCTACAAGCATACAGCAAATTTTAAATGCATTAAATAAAACAAATACATATACAGTGAGAAAAACAGGTTTTAAAAAAGGAAGGCCTGAATATCAGCTGTGGCTCTGACTTGACAGGAACAAGAAAAGTGTTTTTTTTTTTAACCACCAGAATGCAAACGTGACACAAATGTGTTGTGGTCAAAACAAACAAATAGCTTCACTGCACCATAAATCTTCAGTCTAGTGCTATGTCCAATCATAAATTAAATACCAGGACAGGAGGAACAAGCAAAGTGAGAGCGGGCTTTTGTTATGGAACAAATGATTGGATTTCCAGCATTACATGGTTTTGTTGTTAGCTGTGCATTCTTCCAATGCGGGCTCTTAGAAGGACGAAGGGCGTTAACAGCTACATTATTTATTCATTCACTACTTATTTATTGTTGTGAAACTGCAATCCTAAACATATAGAAGTACATTTAACTCAATATATGAAAAAAGACACTTCAGGAACCAAATAAGCTGAGAATCTCCCCACATTGACTGCAACTTTTTTGCAAACATTTTTTATCTTGCTATATGGTGACTCCACTACCTGTCTGAAGGAGGTCTAACCAACTATCTTTAAATAAACTGCTGTCATCAAAACCTACTAATTTCTCTGGAAAACTAACAGAAATACTGTAAACCAAATCTTACATTTAGGAAGGAAATAAAGAAATGCACCTAATGAGCATTTTGATGACAAATCTGCTCTGGAAGTTTTAAAACTCATTTTGAGAACCACTTACTAATAATCGACCTAATTATCAGGGAAAATGTAACCATAGCAGCTTCAGAAACACTTCCCTACCCGACAGTCAGCGTTCACAGGTTTAGAGAAAAGCTGTGAAGCTGTAACATATGCAGGCTGCTTGTGAACTGCTAAGTGCAGTAAGCTGCTCAGTGTGAACGATGTTCGACACTCTCCATCATACAAAACAGAGAGCCACTGCTTTCTGGTTACAATCCTGTTTACCTGCTCAACAGCTGGTTACAATAGTCTGGACATTGTCACATATTTGATAGTCATAAGACCACATAAGCAGGAGGATTAGTAAGAACAAACAGAGCAAAATAAGTGTAAACTCTTTCTCTTCATGCTGTTATGATCTGATGATCAGCGTCAACATACAGACACCCAGACCACTGCTCTGTGATGATTGGGGTGGGGGTGGGGGGGGGGGGGTCTGAGGTGTTAAGATGAGTAATGAAACCCTTTGCACGAATCAATACAAACTTCATACAAAGCCAGCCATGTCTGACCATCCAAGTTTACCTCAGCTTACTTCATTTGTCACAATTGTAAGTGAGCTGCTAACTAACCCCCGCCGCTCTCATTCCACAGCCCTCACCTCTGGAGGGACCATAGCTGTATATTGTGTTTCTCCTGTAACCAAAGCAACTAGACCGCTAAAAATAACTTTGGACTGATGTAGATCAGCCATTTTCACTGTGACCTGTAATTCCCCACATATAAGAAAAAGGGGACATTTGAAACACTCCACGACTAAAAAACTGTTCCTACGAACTATTATTTTAAAGCCCACATTTCTGTTTCAGGTACAGAGCAAATGTGTGGGTGAAGTGGAAGGAGCTGTGTGCAGCCGATTTTGAAGGTTTGATGCAATTTGCTGTATTTTTTAACAAAGTTAGATTTAAAAAATATATATATAAAGTTTGGCTTTATTAAATGTATTTTTGAATGAGATGTACATTTTGATATTAACATTTTAAAAGAAAAGCAAATTTTAAATAAGCCTGCCTATCAGAAACATTGTTACTGTACTTACTAAACCTTTTACCAAAAAAAAAAAACCAACAACTTCTTTATTGAAGTTCCCTGGTAACAAATTATTACCTACATTATTTAATGCTGAACTTCTTTCTTTAGCTTCACCTGTTTCATATATGCAAATTGTACAGCGATGTTTGACACATAATGGAGCTCAATATGACTGTATAACAAAAACATTAGATACAATCTGCAATATTATACAGTAAATAATAAAGACTTAGTGCATATTAAACAATCCTTTACTTACTTGTGCAGGACCGCTATCTCATTCTCAATGCTGTTTTCTTTGCCTTCCAACGCCTTCTTGGGGATGCACTTGATAGCCACCAATCTGTGCGTCCTCTTCTCCTCGGCCAAGACCACCTCTGAGAAAGCTCCCCTGAAACACAAACACGCAGGTCAGCCAGTCCGACCTTGATCATTTATCATCAGGGTACAGGAAGGGTTTCTCCTCACATGCATCAAGAAAAACAAAACTTGCTTTATTTCGTACTAAAATTGGCCTGCTGATGCCAGACCGCGTTTATTTTTAACCATGGCCTCCTGGTGAAGGCTCCGACATGCTGACTCAAGCTGTGGTGAGCCTGTAAGCTGGTGGGATGATTTGGAAGCTCTGGTATTGAACATCGAGGTTTAAATGTGACTCATGAGATGGCCATCAATCACTCGGATGTAGATTTAAACAGTTTACATGGGGAGGTGAGTGTGGCTCTATATTGGTACGGTCACCCAGTTTCAGTAGTAAAAACAAAATCATTTCACAAGTTTAGCAAACATTTGACAACTTTGGACTTTATGCTGCTTTATGTACAAAACAGCAAGGCCAAGATAAACTGATAAACCAATGTGCCAAACTACAGCTAAACTAACTACAAACCCTCAGAGTGAGCTTTGAACCATTTCTCCCTGCGGCTGCACATCGCTCACATTTACAGGCGAGTATCATACATGCATTAAAATAAAAAACACTCATATCTTTTTAAATAGTTGGCAGGACTAAACATTTGATTGTCAAAAACCTTCTCTGTTTGCAACAAGCATTTAGCATAAAATATTTACAGCCTCCTAAAAGCAGATGGCATCGACTGAAATTAATTATTTAGTGGGATACATTTTTTCTTTTTAATGTTAGACATTTCTTGTGAAATGTGTCATCTGGACGGGCGCCCAAAGACATTTGGCTCAGAACCAAAACCTTACCTCAGCTATTTAAACTCCTGGCTCACAACTGCACATGTCAGTCAGAACTAGTGGGGTTAGTAGTACATCAGAAATAAGAGAGAATGTTGAGGGTTAAGATAAAGGAAGCGGAACAACGTAACTGATTCTTCAGCTGCATTAGAGGCTTTCCGACATGCTAACCTTTGGAGTTTTGACATGCATGTGATGAAAATGCTGAATATATTTATGACATTTTTGTTTAAAAGCTGTTTTATTTTAGTCATGAACACACAAAGAATAAATGTTAGATGTCATGTTCAAATATCCATTTTTGTAGAAACCTGTCTTACTGAGGTTGAGGGTAAGTTTGCAAACTGCAGTCAATTCTTTGCATATCTGTCTTTCTGCAGCTGCAGGTATACACTGTATGTGTGTGTGTACAGATGGGAACCACAGCCCTAATGCCAGTAAGATTGCAGATCCATTATCCTTTACAGCCAAGGGAGGACTGCAGTGTCAGTCTCCTGTTTCCCAAAAAATAGGAAGCTGATTCTAGCAAACTGGGGTCTTACCTCTAATGCTGCACAATATATCGCAAATTTATTATGATCACGATAACAGCATGTGCAAAAAGCAGACCACATAAAAACTGTTAAACTACAATAAATGGTTGCCTCAAATGTTTGCATTCATGCACTTTGTAAACATAAGTCTGATAAAATGGACCTGAGAAACCATATCAAATCATAACTTGATCAGTGGAGAAAATGTTGGACCAATGCAAGGAGAGAATTTGCAGTTGGATTTAGGTTTGTTAACTTATGTAAAGATCTTTAACTTATCTTCAGATGTTTTAATTATTTATTAATAAAACTGAAAGTAAGGGCTTTTTTCAATATTTAGAGCATCAAACTGTTTTATAGGGGCAATGTTTTACTGTACTGCATGCAGTTTGATTCACTGATTCTGGTTCACACAGCAAGATTTTAAAATTGTTCGAGGATTTTTGGTCCTACAGAGTGTGGAGTACAGCCACACGTTAAGAAACACATCACGCGCAGACATTTTTTAATCATAAACGTTTAATGTCATACATGAGCTCTCGCAAAGATTCAGATGTCAGAGGAAAAATCTCACATGACCTCCTGAGATCAGACTTGATTTCTGAGTAAACAAACATTTGAGACGAAGAAGCAATGTTGATCATTTATGGGCCATTTTTAAATAGAGTAAACAATTCAAAATGACTTCTACAATGTCCAGCAGACTTTCTGGTGAGTCATGACTGTTTTTTTTAGGTTTTCCATGAATTCCTCCGTGACGTACATATCGAGGGATTCCCCTTCATCTTTACGTCCCCTTGGTTTCTGATTGTCTACACGTTACATTCAACAGGTAGCGAGCTCATTTGTTCTCAGGTGAACACCACACACACACACACTGTAATATCGGGCCATGACCATCCAACAAGTTGAATAACCCCGATTTGAGGTCAGAGCTGTCCCAACGCCCTTCCAAGCTGACCAGATCACTCTTTACTCACTACAAACAGCAGGAATATTTGCTATGATTATCTTTAGAGGCATCACGATAATTGAAGGTTGAAGATTGTCAGAGGGGCAACAACGAATCAAAATTTGGCACTATTATCCTGCCGTGTGAACCCGGCATAATGCAGCAGCTGTGTTTTTGCACTCTTTTAAAATGTCCCTGTTTAAAGTTCCACTTCCAACAATCACAGATTACTTGATTTTGCTTCAAGTTCTGACATGAAAATGTAGGCATGCAGCTAAGATCATTTTGAACTGGTTTCCAGACAAAACAACCAAGATAGTTTTATTTTCATTTTGTCTACCCATATCATAACATTACATTAGAAAATTTTGTAAATTTTATCTGTAAAAGAAAAAGAAACCACAGCAACAATCATGTGTTAACCTATATCCTGATGCAACCTGGGCTCAAACCTGCAGCCTCAAGATTATAGAACCACAGCACTGACCACTGAGCTATCACATTGTTACAACCAAAAACTGAAACTTCTGGTTTAAAATATTCTTTATCCACGTCAACCTACATACAAAACTCTGATAAAGAAACTGATTCTATTAGTTTTGTCTTGTTATTTTTAGATAATCATCCTGGGAGTGAGGGCTGTCTGGTCACAGTAAAACTGCCACAGAGAGGCTATGAGCTCTGGAAGGAATCCAGCTTTGTGGAGGATGTTGTCAGAGCTGCAAATTCCTCAGTAGCATCTGGAGGATTTAGTTGACATTCTCCGTGCAGCCACCGTCAGACCAAAGGGCTGTGGCAAAGTATGAATCTCTGGTTCACATAAACATTTGTAAAACCTGAGAACTCCAGCCCGTCTTTAACACCCCAGTCTGCTTATCCTTTTATTACTTTGTAATCAAACCACTACAGAGTCCTTACTTTATAGAGTGAATTATATCATTGTGACACATCTTCCACACTGTTTCTCATGTCTTTCAGTTTATAGGAGATATTAAATACACCTCCCAGAACAAGAGTAAAGTAGAAAATATGTAGTTTTGACATCACAGCAAATAAGCCTCACTAAACAAGACAGCAAGATTATTCAAAACTAAAACAGCTTTTTTACAGTATTTCTGACTTTGGCAGATAATAGTGCTGAACGTTTTTAGAACATTACAGTAGTATGGACTGACCCTGAACACAGACTTACTTTAAACACTGAATATTTAGCTCTTATAATGTAGATCCAAATTAAATTAAGAGCTTTTCTTTACTTTGAATTGATGCTCAAAAAGGTAACACCCATATTTCTCCCCTTTACAATCATTCCAGGTGCAAACAGGATTAAATGACAGAAGTTTAAACTGTAGGGCTGAACCGAAGTGCTCTTAGAATTATGACTGTCATGTCAACATTGATCCCATTGATATGCATTACACCTTAAAACTGATGGGATCAACCGAAAGCTTAATGCAAATAAATGCTAAACCTAATAAATGAGTGTTCAGTTTTGGTGTTTGTGAATTAAATTCTATTTTTTTCCATCCATTCTCTATATCGGCTTATTATACTACACCCTGGACAGGTTGCAAGTCCATCACAGGGCCACACAGAGACAAACAACCATTCACTCTCTCACTCACACCTAGGGACAATTTAGAGTTATCAATTAACCTTAACAGTCATGTTTTTGGTCTGTGGGAGGAAGCCGGAGTACCCACGCATGCACGGAGAGAACATGCAAACTCTACCCAGAGAGAGTTCCCATGCCAGGATTTGAACCGTGCTGCCATAATTCTATTTTTTGTGGTCGTGAAATTCTAAAAAGTAATTCTTAAATAAGCTATTTCTTTCTGGTAACAAATCCCACCTTTAAAAAAATGTTTTACTTATTACAGACTAACAGAAACAAACAGCAAGGAGCAGTAAATTTGATTTATGTAGGCTAGATGCAGGCAGACTGGATGCAATGCAAGTTGGTCAGAAATTTTGTTGAGAAACTAAATGTCATCATATTTTGGTAATAAATCTTTGAGGCCTGCTGTATTTTGCAGATGTTACACAGACGCCGTGGAATAAATTAAAGAAAAAAAAATAAATTCACAGTGATCCTGCAAGACACAAGAGATGTACAAAACGAAAAACACAGATAAAAGTCAACATCTAACTCAGAAAGTCTTAATATGCATGACCCTTTATGGGCGTAGTCCTGCAAGCTTGTTCAAAGCATATGTCTAGAGTGGGGGTTTAGCTAAATTATTAAGTAAACAACAGTGTTTACTGAGCTACTCCAGTTCCTAACAGGACATTCTTTTCACCACCATGGGACCCGTGGCCAGGAAGAGGAAACACACACACACTCACCCAAACTCATGCAAACAGCACGGCTTATTAGCCACTAAATCCTCAATAAAGACACTTGCCACTATCCAAACAGTCGGCCCTATTCTCAGAAATCCGCAGAACAAATACTTTATACACGGGTTTAAAATTAGCTGGGCAATAAAACGCACATCTGTGGAGGCTTGAACGGTTAAAATTGCACAAAGTTAGGATCCTGTATAAAAATGTACACCCTGCACAAACTGAAAACGTTACAATAAAATGTGAGCACACCGTTTAAATCAACCCAGTTTTTAAATTCAGGTTTTAATCTCAAAGCAAATTTCCCCTGATTCCCTGATACTTAAAATGTTTAAACTAGAAACTCACAAACTACCATATGTGTTTTTACTTAGAGATGTTTTTTTACATATCTATTTTACATAAGCCATAGAACAGAACTAAATTACAGAAAGGCCGCTCCCTGTCATGTCCAAATATCTACCAAGAAGACGTTAATGAGGGACTAAGAAGTGTGTACAGTGTGAACAAAACATGGTCAGAATGAGTCTTTAATGATGTGTGTACTTTTGAAACACCTGTTGTGGTTGATCAGCAGATAGGGCGGGACAATATGGTTAAAATTTATATCACATTAGAACTTTTAGTTGATACAATATACGTAGTTTCAATATCGATATAAATAATGAAAATGACAGAAAAACTGCCAAGATCATCATTATTTACTACAAATCTTATGTCATTTAAGATATATTTAATTGGAATTATGACTACTCAGAACAAAAAGTGACATATCACAAATTTACTTTATGACTAGTCAATTTAATTATTGGTTATATTATTTATGTTTCAGATAGTCAGTAATTTATTACAGATATTTTGAATTAGATCCTCTATACAGCTCAATGGTAAATCGGACATAATTTATACTAGTCAGAAATTAGTCAGAGAAATCTCAATTTGGTATTTTGCGTAATCAAATATAACTAGAGATATCCTGATTAAATATTTCATAAACCAATATCAGAAAACAAGTGTGGTGAAGCCGATTTAATGTCAAAACTGCAATACCCATCAGTGTTTGCAGCATTTGTTTCACTTTGCTCGATACGGATGCTGACAGGGAGATAGTGATGTTTTAAGAAGAGGGCTTAAACTTTTCGGGTGCTTCATTTTCACACACTATCAGACGGTGAAACAAATTTGATGTTTTCCCGCTGCAAGTCGGCACATTTTACAGCAGACTGAAAGCTGAAGATGATCAGACTTTCGATACCTGAACCACGTCTACATCACTGAATTAGGATAGTCTTTTCAATATCAAGTATTTATTCTGCTTCTTTTTCCAACTGTGGACGCTTGTTCACTGACAGCTGTTGAGCTCATTTTGGTGCAGATATCCACTATGTGTAGGTAGCGTTGTTAGCATAGTGTAAACAGAGTGGTAACACGGAGCACTGCTGTTAAGCACGTGGTGTTACGCACAAACTGATGTAGCACATTTCAAATTTCTTTAAAAGTCATATCGTTACTAAAACATTTTCTATCAAAATATATATCAATATCAAATTATTGTCCAGCACTATCAGCAGTGTCTACCACACACAGCTTGCTCTCTTTCTACCACTTCTGTCATTTCCTGTGACATGTTTAGATTGTTACTGAAATAAACAGCAGTCACTGCGCCCTTTAGCTTCCTCTTTTTTGATAAGAAGCCAGTGTCTGTTGTTACTATCTGCTTTGTGGTGTATGCCAATAACTGCAGCGTTAAAGAGAATTATGTTGTACGCGTAAAAAAATTAAAATCTACATAAATATTCCTTGTAAAGGCAGAGGTATAATCCTGGTGTTCAATGGCCACTTTTCTGCATGATTTAGAGGTTTATCTGCTCCCAACACACCTGGTTTAAATTAATGTGATTAACAGGTTTTCAGAACTTGAAGTAATTTATTGAATGAATCAGGCATGTTGGAGCAGAAAAAACAGGTAAAACGTGCAGGGTGCAGCCCCCGAGGATATGGATTAGACGCCCCTAACAAAGTGTGGTGTTTTTGGATTGCCTTTTTTCTTTGGAGTTTTGATAAACAAGAGTTTTTATAGGAAAATAAAAGTCAGTGAGTTGTGCCATTTGTCCTGCTGAGAAGTTGGTCAAGGAGGTACGTAAACAGATGACAAAATGGTAACTGTGGAAAGGTCAGAGAGACACGGGGAAGGACCATCTGGTCTAATCAGAGCTGAGAGATGCCCAACTGTGAGCCTGGCCCAGAATCATAAAAGACTAACATTGCACTGTGTGGCTTTAAAATGTGAAGATCCAAGGCCACAACCATTCAGTTTGTAGGTATTAAAATTTAACATAACAGCAAAACGCAAAGAGACATTTTCAGCAATATCTGACTGATTTAGAGAGCTACCGAACCCTGCTAGAGCAATCCTACATTTGTCACTGAACAGTAAGCTGTATTATGGTGGTTAGACTTATAAAAATAGAGAGCAAAATTAGCAACTTTGCATTTTATTATTTCTATAATTGTTTAGACCTTAATTAAAAAATGCCTTTGTTGTAGCAACTTAGGTTTTTTTTGCATGATTTGGAAATAAACAATGACATCAGGGGATTTCAGGTGGTTCTGATTTCTAGAGAAGTGACTATGTTGACACATCCTGCATATTGCACCTTTAAAAAAAGAATGCAACAGTGACAGCCTAAGTATGTGTTGCACAGTATTATTAGCTATGGAAGTTTACTTAAATAGTACATTTGCACGTACCCTGGTAATTTAAAAAAATATAAAAAAATAAGTATATTCCATTTTTTAGTAGTCTGTCAAACCACCTTTAGAGGCAATAGCTTGATATAATTATTTTATTTCCTAACTTATTTGGGCTTCATATAATTGTGATTTTTTTTTACACACACACACACACACACACACACACACACACACACACACACACTCAAGTTCATTGTTGTTGGGAGAATTTATTAGTGCAAGGCTTTCACAACATCCCAACATAACATTTCAGCTGTGTTGTGGTCTTGAGTTTAACTGAGCCATTGCAAAACATTCTATATATTTGCAAGCTAATTTACGAGAAAGAAGTCCACCCAAGATTCAGCTCAATAAAATATCGGGATATAAAATCTTAACTTGTTCTTAAAAAGTCTTAAAATTAGTTAAACTTTTTGTCATGACCGTGTCAAGTTATGACGATCTGATATTAGTGGTAACACGTGAGAACAACAGCATGTTGAGAGATATAAACATAAATATGACCCAAAGAATACAATATAAGATAAAACATATGGTTTACAGTAGGCATGTTAGAACATGACGTTTTGCTTTAGAGTATAGACTCAGTAGCCATGTAAACAACAAGTGTGTGATATCCGTCGTAATGATTACCAAACTTTGTGGTAACTAGTTGCAACAGTACTGATTTCTCCAGTAAAAAGTAGTTCTTGTTTGGCTATCAGGTGACTTGGCACCCTCCATAGAATATATTACTCATAGTCTGTTTTTTTTTTCTAGTACGTGTCAAAAGAGTCCCAAAGCATTCATTCATCATATTTACCCACTTTTCCAAGCAGGGGAGCTGGTGCCTACCTCCCACAGTCAATGTGTGAGAGGCAGGGTAAATGAAATAAAATTATATGAAAAAGACTTCAAGACTACATTGTTGGAGGAAAAAAAGTAATTATGCATCAAATTGACTGTTTGATCCTATGTGATGGATTTTCAGGAAAAAGCTAATTCTATATTATTTTGTGCAACAAGCTTTTAATACATACAAACCTCTTTAAAAACTCGAAGCACTATAAAAAATTAAGCATTTTTGCCATTTCCATCATTGTTCTCGGATGAAATATTTAAAAATGTGTTTTGAAATTCTTCATGTATTTTTTGTTTGTTTTTTATGGTTTAAATGTTTATTTAGTCAATTTCTGGTGCAAAATCCCTTATGACAGAACATATTGCAAAGGGTTAAAAATAAACAAGTGGAAAAAAAAGTCCTTAGTCCTTTTTACAATTACACATTTTCATTATTTGCCAATTCATTAGCCATCATTTACTCTGAGCTCAGTTATTGCAATTGCAACAGTTTAGTTTTTACATTCATGAAAAAATCTCCAACATTGTGGTGAAGGTGGAAACCATATAATGGACTTTGTAAAGGATATTTATGACTGGATATAATAAGCACAAATTATCCTTGCAAATTGCCTGCCCTGTATGTGGACAGCATGAAATGTGAGAAATTTGGATGGGGCTGGATTACAACAATAGAGAAAAACTGTGGGAAGGTGTACATGACAAGCCAGAGAGTGTGCTAAAAACTGTTAAAAGGTGGTATATTGCTGCAAGCAGATATACAAGTGGGCCATGCACTGGGCATATACACACGTGTGTGGGGGTATGTGTGTGTGTGAGAGAGCATTCCTAGAATTGCAAGCTATGCCATGCTGAGCTGTGCTATGCTGAGATGCAGACTTCTGTTTGAATTAGGTCAGACCTGGGCTGAAGGGCTGAGGGTGCCGTAAGCTGGGCTGGATTTTCAGGATGGAGGTGGAGTCAGAAAATGTTCTAGGAAAGTGTTAAACTTTGTTACTGCCTAAACTAAAGCTTCCAAATGACTCACTGTTTCCTTTAAGGCATTTCTGATGTCCTTTTAAGCTTGATGATTTTGTTTAAAATGTGACCAGTCGATACCTCAAGAACAAGGAGAGGAGAAGCCAAGAAACAGGACACTAAATGCGGTGCCCTAAGCCTTATTTAAAAAGGTATTGTGGTCTAATCAGTGGCTGAAAGGGATTTACAGGTTGTCTTGTATTTCCTGGGCAGGAAGCAGCAGTGTATGCCTCCTGCTTTAGAATAAAAAGGACTTACCTTGTTTAATCCTCTCTTAGGCTCATGAAACCAAACAAGTAAAAGACCAGTAAACTGGTTCTTTTAAACTGAAAAACAGTGGCATCAGTGGAGGACGTTTGCAGAAAAACTTGGATTTAAAAAACAACAACAATAGCTGAAACATTGTGATGATGAGGTGTCACTGCAGTAATGGGGTGAATATGACTGGAAATAAAAGGGTAAAAAGGTAGAGTTAAAACCCAAATAAAAAAAAAGTCTTGCTTAGAGAGCGGCAAATGAAAAATACATGAAGTAGGGCAGCTCTGGTACCGAGAGACTCACCTGCTCCTTAGAGGTGGTTGATTCTCTTTGTTGGAACAGCTTTCATAATTCTGAATATTTTTGATGCTCGCTCGATAAACTAATACTGAATAATTCAATATCAACAAGAATAGACTATCCCATTAAAGAGTGTCTGCGCTGAAATCATTCACATGCCATAAATGGAGATCCTTAGTGTTTCTACTACTGGGCTGAATTTTAGGATTGACAGAAGAATTTGTAAAGAGTGTTTGCTGGCTAACGGTCTGGAAAGAAGAAAGAAACCAATTCAGCATACCTGTCAAAAACTTCAACACAACAAAATATTCAAAATGTATGTCTTTGTGTCTGGATTTTTAAAATGTAAAGTGATTTTTGTTTTGTTTTCTTGGTGATTTGACACGTTGGCTAAGGTTAATACAGTAAAGTCTAAAATTATCAGCAGTAGTGCTATGGATATTTGCATTAAAGAAAAGTCCTGACCAGCCCTGTAGTCAAACTCTAATATGGATGCTTCACATTTTAAAAGCTGTATTAACTGCATTCATTAAGTATTTATTTCATATCTGCTGGTTTGTAGCTTATTTAAATCAATTGCAGACATAGTATTGTACTCTCTTTATTAGAGAACATGTTGCAAAAGCATTTGATTGTTTTGAATACAAATACATAGATTGCTAATAGCTTGCACTACTAACAACAGTTCGCCTGATCACGTAGAACAATAATAACAAACCCTACTGGTTTTCCAGCTTATAACTGGAACACGGGTAAGTCGAGTGTGATGCCATTCCCAGATCAGGGCTCAAATTTCCAGAGTAAATGGCATGCAGCCTTGTGAAATAATGTATTTCTTTTGCACATCCTCTAAAGTCACTCTTGCTTTGCAGGTGACCTTAGTTTCTTAGTTCTAGTCTGAGAAAGTAAAGTTAAAAAATATATTACAAGTCTTTAAAATACCCTAAAATAAAGTAAGAAGACATGCCCAAACCAATTTTAGACAAATGGTATGTATACTAAAATTGAATTTGTTTGCTGGTATAAGTATAAATACAGCAAAATCCTAATAATTTTTTTGTGGTTTTAGTTTCTAAAACTATTGAGTTTGGCAGGTTTCTAA
Organism: Anablepsoides cearensis; assembly: GCA_032275365.1. Taxonomy (NCBI): domain Eukaryota; kingdom Metazoa; phylum Chordata; class Actinopteri; order Cyprinodontiformes; family Rivulidae; genus Anablepsoides; species Anablepsoides cearensis. The sequence goes on along the minus strand of JAUBOC010000138.1, from coordinate 16,427,876 downwards.
GCTTTCAGGAATATTTGGGTTTCTCAAAAAATGAGCTTTTAATGTGATTGAAGCCACATTTTACAACCTGTTCAGTAATTTAACAAGACTGAAACACCTAACTCTGCGCGCTCACACACATACTAACATCACGACACAGACCCTTCAGTTAAAATCAATAACATAATTTCAAGCCTCAGTTCTTGTCACATGACCTATAGTCATTCAAAAATTAACCTAGAGTCATTTAGAAAAAGCATCCGCAAACATAATTGCCCAACAAACACTTGCACTAGACAATAAGAGTGGAGTTGTTGAGCCTCTTCACTCAGAATGACAAAGCTCTCAGGCAGAGTGGCAAATTAAAACCCATATAATACTGTATAGCCCAGAGGCACAAATACAAGGGAACAAGTAGAGCCAGTTTACTATTTTGAATACCACTACTGTACCCGACTCTAAACAAAAGCGGTCTATTAAAAAAAAAAAAACATTTCATCCAATCTGGATGTAGGTTAAAACAAAAAACAAAAATAAATCAGAACTCAGTTTGAGTTCATCTTCATATACTAACATTTACATTCCATCCTAATGATTCCTTATTTCATCTGATAATGATGAAGAGGATAGATTCTAAAGCAGTGTTTCAATAAGAGGTCAGTCTGTCTTGCATATCGTGCACTCCCTGTTATGGAAAATGCAAAGACGTGTGATGAATAGCTACTCTTTGTTCATTCACCGAGGTGAGAAGGGAGGCAGGAGTACTGGAAGGCAAAAGGTCAGCAAAAGAAAGAACACGGAGAGAACCAAAACAGACAACGTCGACATACGGCTCGTAAAAACACAACAGGGAAGGAAAAAAAGGCCAACAAGTATAGTCTAAATGCATTATGTGTAATGAGCCACATGAACACAAACACTTCTTTCCAGATCAATACAGCAAGGGCAGGAGCCAGTGGGTCAGCGTTTGATGAAGGCAGGCTCACCAGTCCATCAGCGCTAATGATTTTAGATGATTACACCACACTCTCCTGCTTTCACCCTCCTCTTCCTCTCAGGCCTCGTCCCTTGCTGCTTTATCTCCAATTTTGTCTGCCTTGTATTCTGAGTGAATTACACCAAGAATGTCCCGTTTTTTTTTTTTTTTTTGCGCTTGCAGCATGAGAACTTGTAGTTCAAAGTCAGAAAAGTCAACATGGCTCATTAGTGCGGCTTCTAGTTTTGAACAGAAATCTCACAGCTGAGTGTGGGAACGTTTTCAACATAAACTAGTTCCTGGCTTTAGGATGACGATGTTCAACATTTAATGAGGAGAAACCCAAACATTGCAATAAGAGGACTAGACGTTAATGTAATCCAACATGACAAACGTCTGCTGTAGGATGAAGCAGATGCTAATACAGCTGAGGAGACCAAGGCATTTAGAGCATTAATAGTTTATTATAGGTTTAAAAACTCAAAATTGAATGATTTCATAGATGAAGCTCTAAAGGTTAATGTTTTAATTCTGTATTTTTGCTATTATTAAAGACGAGTGTTTTACTCCTGGAAACACTTGGCTTTTTCATATTACTTTAAGGTTGAGAATTTGTAACAGGGCCTAAAAATACTTATATTTTTCATGGGATGGCATGCTTGGTCAAAAATAATCTTTACCATTGTAACTGCAGTCCTGGCTTATCAAACCCTCTATCTGAACTAAGTTTTTATTCCTTGTGAAAAATGCTAGCTGTCATTTCTTTATATTTTCAGGTTTTTTTATTATTTCCCATCTCAAGAGTCTTGTTTCACAATCCACAATGTGGTCTTAAGTCCAACTTTGAGAACAGGTGGTCAACTGCAGTCATATGTCTTTGTCCGTGTAAAAACAGCACATTATTTTTAGGTAAAAAAAAAAAAAGCAAAAGTTCAGCAAGGTACACTGGGACACCTGGTCTACACTGAGAACACTGTGAATCTAGGACACAGAGCAGGTGACAAGACTGAAATGGGTTTGGTTTTATGAGAGAAAAAGGAATTGGTTTCGAGTCGTGCTGGACACAAATAGAAAGAGACAGAGGAGGAGGGTGGTGGATGATTTAAATAGAAACAGAAATTAAAAAAGGGGAGAAAGCCGAGGAAAATCTTAGTTGATTGCAGTCAAAGTGCTACTGTTAATCCCCATCTGTTTTGATTAAAAAGGACATATGGGTACAGCTGGGGATTATCAGTACAGATACATGCCATGGTATCCTACTCATATTTATTCTGCCTCTTCATTTTACATTTTTGTATTTAGACTGATCATGTTCGTTCATGTCTTCATTTAAAATGAGCGACATGAAGTCTAAAGAAATCTAAAAGTAAAATAAAATGTAATACAAATTTCTTTTATGTTGCACTAATGATAAATGTGTTTTTTGTAATTGCAATCACAAATAGATATGATGCTTTAAAGTACAACTTTATTTAGAATTTAATTAAATTAAATTTTACACTGAACAGGTAAATTAAGAGATCTGTCAGCCGCAAACGTGATAATTTGGCAATGAAATCAAATGGCACTGACAGTAAAAATAAAAAGGTCATCTATAAGTACATCAATTAAAAAATATAGCTAATCTTTCATTCTTTTCTGCATTTTTTCTGTGTAAGTGAGCTTATCTCATGCACAATGCACACATATGTAGCCTGGTGGTGGATTATTAATAGCAAATCAAAAACTTTGTTTCCATAGTGACTGTTTGAGTCCATTATGGAAAGTGTCTCCTGTTGTTACCAAGACAACAACCCAGCAATGGCAAATGAATGTGGTGCTCAGAGCTCAATGCAGCGAGCGAGTGAACTCTCCCCAGATGAGCTCAGACCCAAACCGAGGGCAGGTGGAGAACTAGGACGACAACCAAGAAGGTTGGAGGGACTGGAAGGCTTTTTCATGTGTTTACATGTCAGCTGGGCTCTTTCATTTGGGTGTAAGGCAAAAAACATTTAAAGCTGGAGATAAACTAATCATAAATACAGAAAAAAGTACATGAGGTTGGACAAATCTTTGATATCTATAGTTTGTCATTAAGAATATGGTGCTAAAAGCCCATTGTCACTATAAACATCTCTTCAAACATTTTAATCAGTTTCTGCATGATGTCTTTTTAATATTCTTCAGTCTTCAAATAAGCAGCTCCTCAATGAGTTTTTATGGTCATAATAAAATAACTTTACAAGCAGACATTTTTTTAAACCACTACATCAGTGAAATACCTTAAGGTTGGGAAGTTTTCATTAAGTCTGTAAACAAGGTTAGGATTTCACTTGGATTGACTTAGTGACTTAATCCTGAACAAACAAGGATATGGGTGTGTAAAAAGATACCAAAGTATGACACCTTGGATAAACATCTAGTCTCGTGACACCTAAGTCTACACTGAGGATTATTAAAAAAAATAAGAATAGCAGTCAATTTAAACTACCATGAGCTTTAAGGAAACAAACTAGGGTTTAAGTTGTTTCAGTCGTTTAGGAGAGCTTGTCCAATGTTTGCTGTGGGATAGATGGAGAGACTAAATCAAACTCGTTTAATAAAAAACAAATGTATAGGCTCTGAAACTGTGCTTCTACTTATTTGTGTAAAACACAACCTGGGTTTAGGAGTAATAAACATGCCATCTTAATAAAAATATATATATTTAAGTCATAAACACCTCAGGATGCAAAACTATAATACAGCTACAATACAACATAGCTCCCAAAAAGTACCTATAATACTGGACTCTGATGTACCTTCTTGCTGACCAACTTTATTGTATAGTAGATATAAAATATATTTTAGAGAAATAAATTTAACCAAAGGGATTGTTGGACAAATGTAAAAAAGACAAGATGTAACTGACAACCCGGACACTTTGAGTGAGTTATCTTTGCAAAGTAAATGTTATTTGATTGTTTTTGGAGCTGATTATATCTGATGTCACCACATTGTAATACTTTACAACCTGTCAGTCACAACAAGAGCTTGAGCTTCCTCACTAAATGTTTCATGTTTTACACACTGCTTGTGTACACAGAGAAGCTGTGAAAAAAATATACAGCTGGCAGTCTGCCAGGAAGCTTAGACTTTAGAAGATAACCGCTTTAAATTGTCTTTATCAGCACAGATGAGCCGATACTGAGCTCTGTGAAATCACAAATCATTTTACGCTCTTTTACTTCTCTCATATTATGTCTGTTAGGCTACAAAATGAAGCTTATCAGAATGTAATTAATTTTACAGACCTGCTGATGTGCCGTTTGTTGCTCAGCTGACAGCTGACTGTGACACAGACTGCTTATTTGCTTGTAGATCAGCTAAGATCTAACAACTTAGGATGGATTTTACTGCCACATGTGAACACCCAGACTTCATCAAACCTCATCAAATTAGTCAGAATGCATGTTAGTACCAGGACTGAACACAAAATACTTCACACTCGTGCCCATTTGTTGGTCCCTGACACTTACAAAACTACTGCTTGTTAAAAAACATTATGAAATAACATTTACCAGAGAAGTTTTGAGCTGCTTCTTCATACAGCAAAACCATATTATGTTGTATTTTGTGTGGCATCACAACAGTTTTTAGTTACAAATTCTTATTAACGAGTTTGTTTTTCTGTAAACACTTAAATAATAATTATGTGGTCAAATGTACACAAAGTTAAACAATTTCTTGTATTTGCCTGCTCTGTAAAACCATTAGCAGATATGCTTGAAATTTATGAAAGCCCATTTTAATCAAATAACTGCACTCCTGTACAAAATGCAAATGTGAACCACCAAAGGAATTTGCTGCTGGCAAAAAAAAAAAAAAAAACACTTACGTTCCCAGGATCTCTTTGAAGTCATACTTCTCCTTCACGTCTGAGGTCTTCTTTTTCCAGGCATGGCAATCTTGTCCCAGTGGCATCTTGTTGTGACCGTCAGAAACAATACTAGTGGAAATAAAAAAAAAAGTAAAATAAAGGAGAAATGTGCATCAGTATGCAGAACGAATTATGAGATTTTTTTTCCTATTGTTTCTATCATAGCAAATTACGTTCAAGCTTTTTATTTACAAATGCTAACTGACAGACTGATATTAACTGGGAAACACAAAAATCTCATGTACAGAATCCTTATACTGGAATCATTAGTTATGTGTGTACGCATCATTAAGCAACTGATAACATAATACAGTAACTAAAAGACAAACATTTTATGATGACTAAAGTTGATGTTCACAAGAACCATTTATTTTTCACACCTACAGGTACCATCTAAAACACACAGCTATTGACAAACTCATGACATTACTACAGTCACATATGCTTCAAGTGAATAAAATGGGCTTTTTTTCCTATTTAAGTCTTTTTGAAGCCATGGAGATTATGTTGAAGTTAGGTTATTCTAAATGTTAAGACAGGATTGGTCAGAAATGTAAACATTTTCCCCATTTGATCCACTTGGGAAAAAATTATGAGTGTTCAGCGGCTTTTATAATCAAAAGTACAGGAATTTATAGCAGAGATGGACAAATCCCACACCCACCATCTTACTATGAGCAATATCACAAACAGTATTAGAGCTGTGTAAATATATATATGGGTTTCCCACAGCGCATAAATGGCCTGGCGGGCCGCCAGGCTATACATGCCTCCCCGCCAGGCTAAGCTTTGTTTGTTTACTCAGAGCCGACATCGACGCGCAGAGCATGTGCTAAATTAGTAAAGCTAAAAAGCTATCGTAATGACC
>JAUBOC010000138.1:16400225-16421810 GCA_032275365.1 Anablepsoides cearensis | reverse complement strand
GTTGATGCTGACTTTAAAGCAGCTTATTTTCAGACATTAATGCTGTGCTATACAACTAAACTGCTCAGTTATTTAAAGTGACATCAACAGTCCAGGGGTAGGACAATTGTTATTTTGTTTCATCTAGTTTCATCTTAAGTTTATTTTGTTACATTTAATTATAAATTTAAAGTTTACTACTGATATAATAAACAATTTTCATGTTGGGTTAAAAAAATATATATATTATTTTTTTATTTTTTTTTTGGTGGGGGGGACCCCCCTGGAGGGCCGCACGGGAATCACCCGCGGGCAGCATCCGGCCCGTGGGCCTTGTATTTGACACGTGTGCTACAGAATTGAACTACGTGCCTGGAGAAGATAATACACCCCCCTTCACACATGTTTCAAAAATGTTTCTATATTTTAAATGTCTTATTGAGGTATGTGCATGTGTCAAATCAAGAACCACGTGCTCAAATACATTCAGAGCGGTATTAAGGTCAGTGTTCAACCCTTGTTCCATTACACCTGCTTTTCTATTGATTTTATGAACAATTGTACTTAGTTTTATTAGTGTTTTATGTTGTGATACTAAAATGTCCTCAACATGTAATGTTGCAGGGTAGTAGATTAATATGAGTACTGTTTAGACTTGGTGTTTTTCAACAAACCAGAAGTAGTCATGAATATATTTAGACCACAATGCTTTACAAAATACTGACACTGAGCATGTGCATCATGTTCCGTAAAAAGGTCAGATGCTGGATGGGGAAAATCCCCCAACTTGTTCTTAAACTGACAACCATTGTCCTCTCACTCTTATTTATATCTGTGCATCAACATCTAAAAAAATATTAAATAAAATAAAAAAAAATTGTACAGTATGTTATACAATATGTTTTATGTTGTACAATAGTACATACTGTAGTTAAAAATGTACAATATTTATGTTTTAAAAAAGTAGCTTTGAAAGTAAAGGAGAAACCTACATTTCATTATGAAGTGTATAAATAAAGTACAATGCCTTCTTTAAAACAAAAGAAAACTTTAAAATTGTAGCAATTAGTGATAATATTCCAGTAGCTGTAATAGTGGTAGTATTTTGTTTTTAAATAAAAACTACATCTTCTTTCACCTTTTCATACCATGATACTCTAAAATCATATTTATGCTAGAGGTTTTCATACTGTGAGACTTGCACAACAGCAGTCCATACCTCTGTGTCAGAAAACACTAAACACAACCTGCCGTCCTACTTCAGGTTCTAAATCAGTACTGTCATTAGTTTTACATAGTCGTGATGTATCACTACATGGGGCAATAAAAGGGATTAGGAAGAAAATTTAAGTTAAACATTTAAATGTGTGTTTTAGTCTCTCTACACAACATAAATTAAGTGTATTTAGAGAAACTGAACAAAAAGGAAGTATCGCTAACTTAGACATGACAAAGCAGCATTTAAAAAAAATATATTTGTGTGTCCTTAAGGGAAGCAGTAAGAGGAAGTTCAGTTAAATGTCTGCAAATGTTTTGCTGGTAAATCTGTCATGTTGCAGACTCAGCTTCTGAAGCCTGACAAGTAGAAAAAACCTGATGTTTATACACCAAATTAAAAGCCACAGAATTATATTTTGTTTTATATTAAACCAGTCTAAACCCTTCCTGTTAGATCAGTTGGTATTCCTTTTTGGTAAATGAACAAATAATGAGAATTTTTATTTAAGTTTGTTTGTTACTTTTTTAAAAAACATACAAAAAGGGCTAGTCCACTGGTGACTTATGTCTGGCCCGCCAGCGAGTTTATAATTCAATTCACAAAAATAAACCAAATTGAAAAAGTAAAAAATAATAGTTGTTCTGCTACATATCATCACCAGGCCCTTGAGCTGTTAGTTTTGAGGAACTGTGGCCACCTGAACTATTCAGTCAAGCAGCCCTGATGTACACAAACACTACTACAACTTGGACCAAACAGCTTTGTAAGCTTTTAATAAGTTTGTTGACAACAGTGATGGTAATTTGAGGCACACCTCAAACACACTGCTTCTTTATGTGACATCATGGATAAATCAAAATAAATCTGCCAGGATAAGATAATTGCCAATATCCACAACTCTGGTTCATGGTAGTTTTCAGATCCCTGCAGGTGCCATGATCATCTGGTTATAAAGTCTTTTTTTATGCAGCGTATGCAAACATGTACTTCCAATTGAATGTATATAAGAAAAATCAAACAATATGGAGTCCACTAACTCTGTTTTCATCCAACACTTAACATCAGTCTCTTGTTGAGGAATTTTTCAGTTTATTAAAAACTGAACACCACAGTTTTTGTGTTGGTGTATTCTGAAATATACAGTATGGTAAATATATCTAGAGTCTGGTTACGGAATGAGGACAAAAAATGTAAAACATTAATAAAAAAATATTAAGTATATATGTGTGATTGATGTGTAAATACTTGAATAGAACTCAGTGCCTATACAAATAAATGTATTATATAAGGAGCGAAACACTGAGCTCTGTGACCGTTTGTCAATATTCATTACTGAACAAACATCAGCTGGTGTTACACAGTGTTGATACTTGGATAAAGGCCCTTAAGCAAGCCGGAATGACTTTCAATAGTTTATCATTTGAATTTATTTGGAAAATTCCTCCCAAGTTATTTGCAAAGAAAAGGTTTCAGCTGGTCAAACGGACAGATTGTCACAGAATTTCATTATTTCAATATAAAAGCAATTGTATAAATGGTCTTTAAACAAATGAGGAAATATAAAAATATTAATCACTTGCCTTTTAAAAAGGAGTTTAATTTTGATGGTAAAAATAATTGATTTCACATATTCAAAAATAGGAATTGTCATCTGTCTTTTCCAGATTTTTATACCAATAAAAAGAAAAAGTCAGACTGCACTTTCAGTTTCTGACCAGCATTATTCAGCAGCACGTTAAGCATTCAATTAATGAAGCAGTCATTTGTTAAAAATAACTGTGCGATGTGAAGCCAGAGAAACGGTGAACACACCTCTTCCATTCTGCTTGTTTGTTGCATATCTCACCTTGCTCACATGGAGATGAAGATTCGTGACAACTCATGCACTGAGAGTGAGTGTGATGTTGAAACACTGAAGCTATTTTAGAGATTTGAAAGCATCACCTGCGCTGATCACTGGTTGCTTTCTGTTTCAACAGATGCTCAGCAAACGTCAACATGCTCCATCCAAACACATGTCTTTAAATGGCAGAGGGTTACAGGCTCCGTGGGTAACTTCTGTCATGTTTAAATACATTCCAAGACACTTCGGTTTTGAGGACATAATCAAAAATGAGCAAGGGATCTGTTTTTTTTTTTTTTTTTTAAACAGACGAATGCTATAAACAGCAGATTGAGGGTCACGTTTCTCATAGGCAAGGGCAGAAAAGGTGCAAAGCTTTAAAACATGTGGGTTTGTAAAAGGAAAGGAAGACATGCAGACAGTAATACGAGCATGTAGGAGGGTCAAAGATGTCTCTCAGTAGCCACTGATGACATTACGTTTGACCACATGGTGAAGATAGATTTGCTCAAACCCCAAGAAGCAACAGGACTGAAGAAGCCTGAGACTAGGGGGAGGCACGACATCATAACCACATTCCCCTTAAGGTGACATGCAGCAACCCACCGCCCACACCTTTTGTTTGGAAAAGTTTCACACAGAGTAAGAGTCACTGTACTCACTGGTTTCCCATTCCTGTGATGAGCAGCGGACAGGAGAAACACACACGTACACGTGACGACAATTAAACATGACAAACTGACATCAAGTTACAAGTTTTAGTGTAAAGGTTAATGCAGACTCTTTTAATTATCAGCAAGACTTTCATACAGATTAGCACACATGTACATACATTTACAGACACATTAATGCAATTGAGAAAACACAACATTAAATGTTTACTCGACTAAACAGATTTAGTTTGAACAAATGTGGCAGCCATAACAAAAGAGCAAATAATAACCTGACACATTTAATAACCATTTTTCATTTAATCTTTTCTCACTGAAGAGTTTTGATAGTGGCCAAACTTCAGCGCCATTAAATTATGTCTCAGACAGGCCACGGCACATTCCTGAGTTATGACCCAAACCTCACATCAAAGAAACAAAATCTGACTGAATTCCAGTGAAGATGGATTAACTTCAGTGGAAGCGTTGTGGAACGGTTTGGATTTTTGTCATGGCACCATCCCTAACATTTTAAAGAACATAAATTGAGTTCAATAACAGGCATGTCACAATAACAAATTTTGCTGAATGATAAATTGTCTCAGAAATTATTGCGATAAACGATGTTGTTCAGAGACTATTTTAAAACTAATATAATGAAGATCCACCCACTCCCCACTTGCAAGTTTTTTGGAAGTTTATGAAATTTACGCACGTAGAAACAAAACAGTAACAGACCTGGACCAGAAATTAAGAAAACACACAACACCTGATGAAGCTGTAAAACCTTTTCCCATCTCCTCTATCCAAGCTGGCGCAATTTATTCTGCATACATCTTCATAAAATAACTATAGTCACCCTCATAGGACTGGGTTTAAAAAAAAATAATAATAAAAATCAATTTGTCAATCTGGATTGATTGGCGATATTGATTCATAAGTCACGAGATTGATTATTCTCCATGGGTTTTAAAGCTGCGAGTTTCCATATGTCACTCCTGGCTTGCCACAGGTTTACATTCGGTTGACGTCCAGTGCTAATGTTAGCTGGAGCAAAACAAATGAAACAATGGAATCACTAACATTATCAACCAAATCCCAGCTGAACTTAAAGATAACAGAGGCCAGGACAACTTTTGTTTGTAAAGATTTGAGCTCAGACCCGGTAGCGGGAAACGAAGCGGGCTTCAAGCGGCTTGTTCAGATGCTAGAACCGAAACCACGGTATGTAAACATCTGACTCTGAAACTGTTCTCCTCACCATGTAGAAATGTGTGAAAGATGACAGTCTAACGATATCGGTTAGTTTTGTTACCAATATTATTTTTAAATTTAAGAAACATCTTGAGGCAATTCACAGTGATGGAATGTTTTTTTTTCTTCTTCTTGTTAATATGTTTTATTGAACAGAAGCTAACAGAAACATTACAAATATACAGTTTTCATACACTCAAATGAGTCGGCAGAAATATTATCCACCTCGTCTCCTGTAACCTTATTACTTCACTTCAAGTTGATCCAGAAAATTATTCTTAGTTTCTTAAAAAACTAATGTATCCAACAACACTTGTTTAAACCCTTTGAAAACAGTTTTATTTTCAAGATTAAACTCCAATTTACAAGTTTGCCCTTGTTTAAAATTTTACCAATGCACCAAGTTAGAATTAGTTTCTATTTGCAAAAATAGTTCCTTTGAGAATGTATTTTATATCAAAATAAATGTTACTGCAAGATATCCTTAACTAATTAAAAAAATCTATCAAACTGAATTGTGAATCGTCATGAATCATTGTGAATCGAATCAAACCCCTGTGAATCGAAACGATTTGGGAAATCTGAATCGATACCCAGCCCTAGTCACAAACATGTTGCTTACAAAATTTACGTAGTCTAAAACAAATTAAATTTAAAAACTCTTGCCAAACCCATGGTTTAGCATGGTTCCTTGAGGGCGTCCTGAAGTGTAGCCAGCTGAAAGGCGGCATTGGAAAACCAAAAAGACTCCTCAAGCTAAATGCCTGTTGACGAGGCTCTCGTGCTACTGAGGGTATGAAAACACGCACCAGACAAATACCTGATGCCCGAAATCCCTCCTCTCTACGCTAAAGCATAGAAAAAGGGAGATAAGAAAACAAGCCAGCAGGCAAATGAAAATATCAACCTCATTTTAAATCTATCAGGCAATTAATTCATTTATTGCTTATCGCGACAGGCCTATTCAAGAAGTTGATCATCATCATAATTGTGGGGGGGGGGGGGGGGGGTTTAATAGAAAAGTTTTATAAAATGTTCATTACTGGATCACCTGTAAGTCAGAATCACTCCAACCTGAAGGCCCTGTCACTAGACAACTTATGAACATTTAAACACATCTACATTGAAGCTGGAATTGAAAAAAATCAACAGGAAGCTTCTTTTTGGCATACATAATAATAATTCTTCTTTTATTAGCAAATCAGACATAAAAAATGTTTCATAAGTTGGCATAGGTTGTCTAGTGTGACAGGGCCTTTAGCTCCAGTCTTCAAACTAATTTTAATGATGTAATGTACTTGTCTTCATCTGGTCAGAATCAAACTATTTCTCCAAATTGATGCCTTTCAAAGCACCATCTAAGACAGGTAAGATATTAAATGTTTACAACCTTTCCATAGAACCTAACTATAATAAGATCCATGACTGTTTCAGTCATTGGTCCTCTAATTTACACAAATTCATCACAACATAACAAACTTAAGAACATGGTTTAATGGGCAGGACCTGGATGGACCTGGGTAATCAGTTTTACAGCCGGTCTTCCAAAGAGTATCCGGGTTTGTCTCTTGCACAGCCCTCTTTCTGTTTTTGGAATCATATTTCCAGACATTATCACGGAGGTAATCTTGTGTTCCTCAGAAATCTCAAGACAGATGGAGGAAGGGGAAGAAAAGACACACGCAAAAAATAAAATAAAAAAGCTTGATAAAGTCGAAGCTGAAAAGAGAGAACTCCATTCACATTCTTCATACACCAACAATAAGAATGATGCATTAGGTCAAAACAGCTGAGCTCAAAAAAACATCAAGGCCTGCGCAGTAGTGGGCGAGCGCATTCCCTGGTGTGCCAAGTTCACAAACACAAAAATGAGAAAGAAAAAGAAAAACAGTTTGTGATTCATCATTCATTTACTCCAATCACTTCTCATTTGATTCAGAAACAAAGACTTTAAGGGCTTGGCATGGTGCCTCACCAGAACTGTAAATCAATTAACCTTATGTCTGCACAGTCAAAGATTAGTCTTCTTGTGTTATTGATGCACAACAAACCTTAATGAATCTGCACTTATTAACTGATCAATAGACCTCCAATAGTCAATAGAGAGAGAGAGACTTGAATGTGAATTAAAAGAGAAGAAACAAATTGAATGTGCTTGAAACACCAGATAAAAGCACATTAATGCAAGGTTGATGGCAGTTGTTTTAAAGATTAATAACAACACCTTCAGGGCTCTTTAAAAGCTTATGTTATTTATAGATAGTTGGCTGAACTCTAAGCCACATCACAGCCCTCTGGTGGCTTCAGTGAAAGGAGAACAGAAAAGCCATCACCTCACTGAGGAGCAATTCCCACGTACTCGAAAGTACAAAGATCCTTTCTGGACCACAACCTTTAAACTCACCAGTTCTCCCACCACTTGCTACAAAACACGCTCCTCCTAAAGGAAAAGTCCAAACAGACGCAGCCAGTTCATGAACATTACTGATAAATGTCGCGTGGTGGGAGGAAGAACGCTGTTAAAATCCCGGGCAACAAGCCACGCCCTCTGGTCTTTTTCTTTTTAATGGAAGAGTCAGAGTTAAAGTTGTTGAGATGACAGGACAGAACAGCAGCGGTCCTCCCTACCTGAAAAATGTTCGGTCCGTTGAGGTTCGGCGTCCGTCCGTCCGTCCCCTTCGCTCCGAGCGCTCCCACTGACGCTGGCGCTGCTGGACTCCAGCACCAGCAGCCGATCCTCCTGACGTCACCTCAGGGCACAGCGCCAAGCGGACCAATCAGCGCCGGAGCTGAAGCGGCCAGGTAAAAAAAATAAAAAAAAAGCAATAGTTTATTATAGCAGGCCGTTATGACATGTAATCAAGCCAAACTCCTCTACAACTACAGAAGAAAAAGGCTAAGTGCTGAACTTTACAAAACTGCGTTTTGTCAAAATTAAAAACAAAGCAGGACACAAGCTCAAAGAAAAAAAAGTTAAAATAAAAAGCTAGGTAAAAGCAGCAAAATACAAGCTAAAAGCTAAAACAATCTAAATGCTAGAAAGTAACTTAGCTGGGGGGGGGGGGGGGGTTGCAATTCAGAAAGCAGGACTCAAAGGCAGGTGTCACTAACAACACAAAGTTTATTACTAACACAAGGAAATTTTCAGGTCTCAAATGGAACACAGGACTGAGGACAAAACAGAGAGAGGGGGAAGCTGAACAGCCAGGATGGGCATCAACCCATATGCACAACAACAAACAATGAACCCATACCTGGAGCAGATCCAGTTTGTATAATTAATCAGGAAACCAGGAACACCTGGGGAGAGGGAAACGAGGCACAGGTGGAACAGATGGGTTAACGAGGAGGACGACGCAGGCTGGGGAGAAACACAGACGTAAAAAACCACCAGCAGACAAAAAGACAGACTGTGACTCACAAGGCTAAGCAAAAAGCTAAATAAAAATAGCAAAATGATTACTAAAAGTTTCTTTTTAGACATTTTGTTGTATACTTGATGCTGTGTGGATTGTTGTCTTGTAGCATCAAATTTAGTAAACTTTTAGCTCTCAGATAGTCTTATGTTTAAATCTTTTGGTATACAGAAAAATACACAATTAATTCAAAAACTAATTAAGCATTACTCATTCAGGCTTTTTCTAATTTTACTTTCATGGCCTTTTAGCCTGCTAACTAAGGCCTGTAGACTCTGTTTCAAATGTTTTCCTCTTGGAAATAATCTTTCTTTTTGTTAAACGATGGAATCCAAATCACTTCTGAGACCATTGCTGATGTTTTCACTCCTTGATGTTGCGTTAACACATAACTGAATGTTGGGCAGTAGACTTCTCACAGTAAACCTGCTCTTAACAGAGGTGATCGCACAGATGATTATTAGTTATTTCAGTGCATTTGAGCTGCAACACTTGGCTGCTGCTCTCCTTCTATGTCATATTTTTTCCATTTTGCTCCTTCAGTTCGTTCCATTATACTCTTCTGACAGAATTTATAATCTTCAAGTCCAGAAGAAGCAGCTGAAATGGCTCCCAAAATAGGAATTCAAACTCAAAATGCAACCTCATGCACATATGAATTCCATTTCAAGTGTTTTAAATGCAGACAAATACAATGCTATAACTTACTGACTAGTTAGTTTGGTTATGAACAATACTTAAAACATATAGAGCCACCTCATTATATATCATTAGTTAAATAAAGAATGATGTTTGAGAAAGCTAAAATGTTGATTTTAATCATTTTCTTATGATTAACATAAATTATTTGAAGAACCTGTCCAATTGTTATATGATAAATCAGCTTGCCGTACAGATATCAGCCTGCTCCACCTGTGATGTACCTCCACTCACAGGGCTTGGAGATGAGCTGCTGCCTTGACAGTATTTTTGACAAATGACTATTAAAGAGTCCTTATAGACATGGCTGACAGTGACTCTGCTGGTGCATCTTAATGTGATGCTGCTGGCAGAAATTAGTCCTGGCTGCATGTGCACATTTTGAAATAATTGGTCCCCAGGTATATGGACTTTTTAAAATATGCTAAGTTGTTGTTGCAAATTTTTTTGCTATTGTTTTGCACTGTGTGCTGCATAGTTTGTCACAATCACTTGTCGCTTTGAGGGTTTTGTGTCTCTTCTTAGATGTTTTGCATCTCTTTGTAGTTAATATGCATCTCTTTGTAGCTGCTTAGCATGTCTTTGTTGTTGCCAGTATTCATTTGTTGTGATTTTGCATCTATTTCTGATTGTTTTGCCTCAGTCTGTGGCCTTTGTCTGCTAAAAAATGTGTGTCAAACATGCAGGCCAGTGCAGAAAAAAAGCTATTTATACATGAGTGTGACACGTTTAAAATCAATTGGTTATCAGCCTGAGGGCAAAGATAAACCTAACAGTAGAACTGCACAGTGTCATCTTTGATAATTTTAGAGAAATGTTTGGTTTGAAATAACAGCAAGAGAGCTTGTTGAGCAGGTTGTCAGAGTTAAGCAATCTCAAAATATGACACCGTACACCCTGTTTCAGTTTGATTAGTGACAAATAGGTTTAATATAAAGGCTAAATGATCCCTGTTCCCTTGCCTTGATTCTATCATGTGTTTTTAAAAGAAATAATGGTGAACCTGCAAGTATAAAAACTGCATTTGTATTTCAAAGCTGCTTACATAGAAACAACTGAAGTATACTGCAAAAACAATATAGGTCCATCAAACAGATTGTAAAACATTTTTAAAAAATGATCAGGTGTCTGTCTGAGGAAAGAAAGAATGGACTTGTGAGATTGTAAACATTAGAAAAAAACGTTAGCAGTAGTGCATGACAATCTTATTTGGAGGAAAAATACTATTACATCTTGCCCTGAAACCTCAGTGCCTGGTCACATTTACTGATCACCATCAATGTGATCAAATAAAAACAGGTGTTTGGTGCTAAGAACCATTCAGGTGTCATGGAGGAAAGATGAGCAGTGATTTTACAGAAGCAGCTGTTGCTGCTCATCAAGGGAAGGGTAATTTTCAGACAACTTGGAGTTCATCATTTTACAGTAAACAAAAAAAAAAAAAAAAAAAATTTCACCAGTAGAAAAGAATAAAAACATCTGCAATCTACCCCAGGCCAGACTGTTATGAAGGTTAAACTAAAGCAATTGGCATTGCAGGTTGAGTATTTAAGTGGATAAAAGAGTTTCTGTCAAAAAATGTAAGTACAGGTGAGATTAACTTCAATCCATCAATTATCCTTTACCTGCTTTTGCCACAAAGTAGTCTAGTATAGTATATTTCCACAAGTAAAAAGATGGCTAAATATAGTAAACTTGAATTGTTTGGACAAGAAGCTGGTGTAGTAAATAAAGTGTTCAACTAATGTGAACCATTTTGTACTTCAGCTACACAATTAAAGTCCAATTGTTGTGTTTTTTAACTTTATAGTCAAGAACTTGAATGAATATTGTTATTGTTTGATAGAAGTATACCATGAGCGGTGGATGTTCAAAAGTTATGAAAAAATGAGAAAAGATATCAAACATTGAGGAAATGACTGCGGAGCAGACAGGAGTTGACATACTGAATACCAGTAGGTGGCGATAATGCACCAAACAGCTACTTGCAAATCGCCACAAACAAAAAATTATACAAGAAGAAGAAAGAAGAACTAACGTTGCCAGATACCGTCGCATTTACACGATGGTTTGGAGTTTGCATGTGCATAAATGCTTTTAAAAAAACAAACAAACAAACAAAGATGTAATAGTTTTAAAATTCACGTACCTTTTTATTGACTGAAAACGCGCATCCTCATTTGAGTCAAATTGCGTTCATTTTAAAGCGACAGTACGATTTTTCGTAATATTTTATTTGGCATCCGGCTGTCTTCCCTAACAGAGCGGAAACCTGTACAAGCATCCACGTGCGTCGTGCGATAGCATTTCTGTCACGTTGGTATCTTCACTGCTGCACGATGAAACGTCCTAGTAAGTAATTTATGAATATGTGAGTGTTTTTAAATAATGAATTTATAATAAATTATAGTTATGTTCTTCCACTTTGCCAACGGGTTAGCTAGGAGTGGTCTGCTAATGTTTGTCACGAGCACCGACTAAGCTAACCGAATAAATGTTTTCTCCGTCTCATCTTAGAGTTAAAGAAAGCTAGTAAGCGGATGTCCTGTTCCAAACGTTACAAAATACAGAAAAAGGTAAGTTGCATTTACTTGTTTTACTTTTTTATATTTTCCTAATGTCGTGGTTCAGCTTGTGGACAGACGTTATTTGATACGTCCTGTCTCATACAAGACAAAGTTGTTACTTATTGACTCCTATTTCGTTGATGTGAATAGGTCCGGGAGCATAACAGGAAGGTAAAAAAAGAAGCAAAGAAGAAAGGAGTTCAGAAACGAGTGAAGAAGGATCCCGGAGTGCCCAACAGTGCTCCTTTCAAGGAGGAGGTCCTCAGAGAGGCCGAGGAAAGGAGGCTGAAGGTGGGCCTTATTCACTGAATTCCATAATCTCTGGCTAGTAAACCCTGGTTTACTTACTCTGGAAGCTACAGCCACAATAATCTTCACGTTTCTCCATATAAATGCTCGAGTTTTTTTTTTTTTCTTTTAGATAACTGTCTGGACTGTAGTGCCAGTTTCTAATACTTGGTTTGTTTTTGCATTTCTTAGATTGAAGAAGAAAGAGAAAAGCAGCGGCAAGCCAAAAAGGAAGAACGAGCTCTGAAAAGGAAAAAAGAGAAGGAGGCTGCAACTAAAGAAACAGAACCCAAAGCCAAGAAAGCTCGAACGGTAAAACATCCGGTCATCAATTGTTTTTGTCTTATTCTTTGAATCTAAATTAGCTTGTAGTTTATTTTTTTGACAGAAAAAGGATAAAGCCATTAATCCTAGAATCTAACTTTACTGAAATCCAGAATCATTAAGTCTTTAAACCTCAGAGCTGGATTTGTAAAATGAATGACATCAAATTTCAGTTTGATTGTTGCAGCTTAGTAGCATTGTTGTTGACCTGCTTATGTGTTTTTTTTTTTTTTGTTGCTTAGGATAAAACCAAAGAGAAGCAAACTGCCTCAAACAAAAACTCCAAACAGTTCCTTTGTGCAGAGCTAAACAAGGTAAGAAACTATACAGTCAGCGGGTCGTATGGCATAGCTAAAGGGTTGTTTCATAGTTTTACTCTCTTGTAGGTTATTGATGCATCCGATGTTGTGATAGAAGTCCTCGATGCTCGAGATCCGCTGGGAAGCAGGTGTCCACAGGTGGAGGAGGCTGTGCTGCATGGAGGAGGCAACAAGAAATTACTTCTGGTTTTAAACAAAATTGGTAAAATGGACAAGAAAATAGTGCAAATTTGAGACATTTGGGGGGAACAGAGTAGTTTTTGGTTTAGGATATTTTTTAATGAATATAATTGGATTTTCTGAACTTTCTGTGCTGCAGATCTGGTGCCCAAAGAGATTGTGGAGAAATGGATCACGTTTTTACAAAAGGAGCTTCCAGTTGTGGCATTCAAAGCATCAACACGGCTCAGAGAAAAAGTTGGGGTATGAGATGCTTTTTAGACATCTGGGATTGTTGGACTTTTTGAACTTGTTACAACTTAAGGAATCTTTGCATTTTCTGCATCATTCTCATGTGGAGGACTGAGAAAGTTGAACAGCTTATGCCATGTTGTTCTAACAGGTTAAACCTCCAAGAGTAATTAACAAACCACACAGTTGTCACTCTGATGGGAGCAGAGCTGACGTGTGTGTTTGTGGATCATTAAACTAGATTTTCAATATCAATAAATATGGCAATCACTTTATATTTGTAAAATGTATTTTAAAAATGTTTTATTGGTATTTATAATAAATCTTGTGCTGTTCTGTGGTCATCAGCCAGCCAAAAAGAAGAGACTGGTTCCCTCGAATGAAGTCCTGGACAAATCCAGAGGAGCTGCCTGCTTGGGAAACGATTGTCTCACAAACTTCCTTACGAGTTACGCTGCAAAGACACAAAATGAAGCTGCACTCAAAGTTGGCGTTGTTGGTAAACTTGGATCTTGTTGTTTTGAAAACGTTTAGACATGGCTGTAGTTTCCAAACTTGTTACTTTGGAGAACTAAATAGTTTTTCTTCCACAGGTTTTCCTAACGTAGGGAAGAGCAGCCTCATTAACAGCTTGAAAGGAATGCTGGTATGTCATGTTGGGGCTGACAGAGGCACCACAAAGTAAGTAAAAACTTTTATTAGTTTCCAAACTGGGTTCTGCTCCTTTTTTGTTGTGTAGAAAATAAATGTTGATCTTTTCTTCATATCAGAACCATGCAGTTGGTGCACATCTCCAAAACGATTAAGATGATGGACAGCCCAGGAATTGTGGCATCGCCATCTAACCCCCCCGTCTCCCTAGCTCTGTGGAGCCTGCAGGTGGAGGAGGGGGATCTGAGCGTACTGGATGCTGTCGGGACTCTTATGAATCAGTGTGATAAGAACCAGGTAGGAGCAGCTGCCACTGCAGAAGAGACGAGAACTGATTGGTGGGATGAGTTCCAGATGTCACGTTTGTTTCTCGTTCCAGATCATGCTTCAGTATAACGTCCCAAACTTCAAAAACCCCCTGGAGTTTCTCACCCTGTTTGCCAAGAAGCGTGGATACCTGCAGAAGGGCGGCGTTCCTAACACGGAGCAGGCAGCCGTTACGTTTCTCTCCGACTGGACGGGGTGAGTGAAAAAAAAACGGGCAGGAACAGGGCATTGATGAGGAAATGAAGACAAAATGGAAATCTAGATTTGATTCTGAAGACTTGTAATCCAACTCTGATCCAGCTGCAGCGATGTTGTGATAGTTTTCATTTTGTTTTGTTGCAAAACATGTATCTGTTTTGGGGTCCCCACAGAGCCAAAGTAAGCTTCCACAGCCGGGTTCCGACCAACTACAGCCCCCCGACCTACATGTCTGATGTCCTGTTCACTGAGATGTTAAATGGCTGGGATCTAAACAAACTTAAAAATGAGGAAACGCTTAAAGGTAGTGATGGAATTTGACCTTTTGTAGATATTTTTCTTTAATCAAAGGTTTTTCTTGGCAGCAGTCCCTGAACACATCATAGGAAAAGTTAAACGACCTCCTGATCTTTTCCTTGTTTTAATTGTTGTTTTTGTTTCGTTCATAGGTTTTAAATTTGTAAACCAGGCCAGCAGCATAAGCTTCACTTCTAAAGGCCCGACGGCAGGTCTGCTGAGTGTGTCTGAAGAAAAACCTGGTGCTGCAGAGGAAAAGGTGGAGCAGAATGAGAACAATGAGGTAACTCCAGATGAAGAAGTATTTAACAGTGAAGCAGCTTAAAATAAAAAGTTCTGGAAATGAGGACAAAATGCAAGTCTTGATTTATCTGTGAAGACTTCTAATCCAACTCTGATCCCAGCTGACTTTATTTAATCTGTGACTTGAAAAAAGCTGGAATTTAAATAATTGACATTTGCTTTTCTCACAGCCTGAACAAACTGTGGACTCATGTGAGGTAGAAGATCTTAAGAAACCCCAGAAAACATCACTCAGAGGTATTTTTCAGTGTTACAAAATTACTGGAATATACATTTATCAGGAAGGTTTTAATTTTGTATTCTCTTTGCAGAAAAAAACAGCAAGGTGAAATTTCAGTCAGCCCCCATCGACATCAGCCTCTCCACAATGAATGCAGATGATGCTTATGATTTCAACACAGATTTTATATGAGCTCTTCTCCACCTGTTAGTTTTTTTTCATCACATGGACTGATTGGTGCTCAGTACTTGTTTTAATTGCATATAGTACTATAGAATTGGTACTAGTACTTAATGCTGCTGTTTTACTCAGCGGAGGTCCTAAACGAGACAGACTGTCATAATTTGACACAAACACAGCAAACTGCTGCGTTAGGATTGCTTGTTTTGTAAAACATGAAGGTCCAGTGTAATTTTTTTACAGTAATCTGAAAATGGATGTTTATTCTACTGTGGTACTTTCCTATGTAATTAAAAAAAAAACTACCATTAGATCCATGTAAATGTTAACAACCACCACCAATATAAACATCTGTTTGCCTTTCCCATTTTTTCATGTCAAACTACAAATAAACCAGGTGTTGACAGGCCCTGCCACTCTAAACCCAAAAAACATTGGGACAAAACACCTTGTAATGAATCAGATTTTCTGGGATAATTGGTTGACAGAGTGGATTATTGACAGTTGTGTATATATCCAATAATTTTTAAAGAGAGTGGTCTGGAAGTGCTGAATACTGTATATAAACAATGACCTGTACATGAAGTAAATCTAAAAGACAAGCTGCTTGTTGCATTTTTTTTCCACCTCATCTAAATGAAGTTGCAAGAAAGTTTGTTTTTACAGATATTTACAAAACATTAAGATACAAGAAAGACTTAACAGCCAAGTAACAGCTTTGCAACTTGTATAAAATCTCATTAAGACATTGTGCAATTTCTGAAGAGGTAAAATTTGGTTAGAAGCATGCTATAAAATCCACAGTTCAACAGCAGAGGCTTAGTGATCATTTACAACAAATGAAAATTAGGGTAGGTCAACTTTAAGGAACAAAGATTTGTGTAACAAACTCATTTTACCAGGTAAAGAACAAGTACAAATGGGCAGCATTTACAAATCCAACAGGACACTATTGGTTAAACTAAAGACACTGAAATGACAGAGTTCATGAAACATTAATACAAATTATATTACAAATAAAGTTCCAATGATCAAACATCATATTTCTCCTTTGTAAAATATAAAAATACCTCTATGAGGACACTTCCTGGTTCACCCTTAGGTTTGTTTTAATGTCACTGCCTTCTGTTTGAGAACTTGTTTTGAGGCACAGAGAAAATAAAATGTAGTGTACTTGTTTCGAAATAGCTGATCTGTTGGAGCTACAGTACCTGGAATGATGATGTAACAATTAGTAAGTGGCATAAAAAAGACATCTAATGCACAAGTTTCCATGAACATATAAAAAAAAAATCCATTCAGTGGTTTATCAAAAAATTAAGAAATGTAAGTCACAAACAAGACTAAAAATGCTTGGAAACAAACCATCCAGAGGATAACAAACCAGATTATTAGCAAAAAAGAGGTTATAGTTCCTGAGACTGAGCTGGTTCAATGGTTCCTGAAACCCGTTATTTAATCAGAGTGTCGTCGCACCGGATGAAACTTTCCTGTCGGGTCGGGAATGAACCACTTGTCCCACACATCAGAAAAAGAGGACGCTCTCCCCCACGGCTTATAATGTCCGTTCCAATGCAGGAGTTTGGCAGTTTTCACAAACTGGGCGGAATAGCGATTTCCAGCTCCCGAGGTGCCTGAAAAGGGGTCATTTTTTTAAAAATTATTATTATTTATATATAGTCTATATCTTTTATAAGGATCTGATTAAATACACAGCTCGGTGATTTAAGATCGTGGCTCTTCTGTGTCGTCCATTAAGAATTAACCAGAACTTACCGAGGTGCCTCACGTGCCACAGTGGGTCAATGGAGGAGTGACGTTTGTAGAAGACGATTAGAAGCGGAGGAGTGGTGACGCTCTCTGCAAGCGTTTTACTGTACAGATCTTCTCTGGGGAGGAAAACAAAAAGAAGTCCAACAATTACTACTTTTTTTTTTTAAGGACAGAATGATGCGACACATCCCTGTTTCTCCCTCAGTGGTTACTTACTGAGTGTTGCGCTCCATCCAGTGCTCCAGCTGTTGGGTGATGTTTTGGTTCCTCCACTCAGTCAGGTTTGCAATAATGACTCCTGGGTTGAAGGAACACGTATTGGCCCTCATCCCAAGCTTCTTAATCGATTCCTTCTTAAAGTCCAGGAAACCTATATAGTTGTTCTAATAAAAGAAAAGTAAGTTATTAAACACTAATGAATATGATTTGCTTATTTACCTTTAAATAATTTAAAATGGTGAGCTTTAGTAAGGATTTAACCACCTGGTTTCCAGCTCCTCGAACTATACCCTTAGAAGACGCCGAGTCACAGTCTTCAGAGAAGGCAGCGGCATGTCCAGGTTTTAGGTTGGCTTCAAAAAGTTCTTGAATGTCTCCTGAGATCCAACAACAAAGAAATGATTAAATATTTTAATATGACTGCACGATTAAAAAAAAATAATTAGATTTATTATCAAAGGTAGTTCTCATCTTTACCTTGCACAATAACATCATCATCCAGGTAGATCGCTTTTTCTGCCTCAGGTATGAATAAAGGCAAATAAAATCTGGCAAATGTCAACTAAACAATAAAAATAAAAAAACATTAAAGCCAAACATAAACATTAAATAAACAGCAGTGTAATGATTTGTTTATATACGGTTTGTTTTTCTTGTCTTACTGGTTTTGAAGTCTCTGTTGTCTTAAGATCTTTTGGAATCTTCCCACTGAGAAGCTCTTGGTTAAAAATAATCACTTTATGTTTGACATTTTTCAACTTTGTCTGACTCAGCCACGTCCTGTTGGTAACATGTAAAAAAGGTTATGTCACATTACTTGAATAATTAGAAATATGGTAACAAGTCAATAGTTAACACAAAGGACTCGCCTAAGATGATCCGTGGTGTCGTTCATTGTCACAATAGTGAAAACCACGTTGGCTTTACTGTTCTGGTACACGCTGTTCATGGCAGCAATCACCGCTCCAAGTCTGTCCTCTGTAGCGGTGATGAGAACAGGGATCTCCTCTCCTTTCCTCTCCATATCTTGGACTTGATCTAGAGACAGCTCAGCCTCAAAGGGTAGGACCATGCCAGCATCTGGGTGGAGACACATTCATAACTTTTAGGATTTATGCTTTCATTAACCTAGTTTGTCTGATGAGGCATGCACACAAACCACGTGATGTGAGGAGATTTAGCTGTGTGGCACACAAACAAACCTGGGCTTTCTTTGTGTAAGAAGTCACTGAGGTTGAGGAGGTTTCGCTGAACTATAATTAGGAACGCCACAGCCAGCAGTATAAGGATAACCACGTTCACTGTGGGTCACAATAAATGTAGAGCTGTGGTTAATAAGAGCAGACAGCGGTACCCAGTGATATCGTACATTTTATTGAGTTCATTGGTCTACCTGATCAATTAACTGTTTTTTCCCAATGTGTAAAAACAGTTAATGTTATAATACTGCAAATTAAAACTGACTCACCTCTTCTCAGTGTCATGACATCTGTTTTACAGCACTCATAAAACCTTACAAAAAAAGGGTTTTTAAAAAAACACCGACGCTGAGTGATGCCTGACGAGATTGAGACCTCCCTCTGACTGTCTTTGTAGCGTTACTTCACTGCTTCGTGGCAACGGTAAACCCTAAATAATGTTATTAAATAGGTTTTAGTAAGGTTATATAAAAAAAATACTTGCTAGTGTCCCACAGTTTGTAAAAGGAACCCGTGTACGAGACACATTCACGTTGAAGCCAAAATGCCAACTCAACATCAACAAGTTTATTATAACACAGCTGCACGTAGCTCAGGGTGTTTAAAAAGTGCCTGTTTAAAATTAATCGCTTGTAATTTTAAGAAACCATAAAATCATTATTTTTTTAAATTAATTAATGTAAATTAGAATACTATTTAATAACATTAACATGCAACAATTTTTTTATTTGAGTCTTAATAAAAGCTATAAAATAAAAACTACTTATTCCCACAAGGCACTAATGTGGACAGTCTAAGTCCTTTAAAAATTTTAAACCAAATACACTCGTAACTCAAGGCGCTTTGCCTTATCTAAATTATATATAAATCTGTGAAATTTCACAGTTTCTGCCAGGTGAGGGCACTGATGAGTAAACAGATGGTTCTTTAGTTCAACGTAGCGTTTTTAGAAACCGGAAGTCAAACAGGATAGCTAACTAGAACCAAAAACATTTCCGCTATTAGTTTATTTCAACTGGAAACATGTTGTCGATATTCAAATCCATTCCCACACACATGGTAAGAAATAATCGCCTTAGTAATTAAACGCAGGGTTGCATAAAATCTAGCCCCTGTTTCGTTAATGCGGACTTGAGCTATCCACTAGCTTCTCAAAAAAAGTAACAGCTGCTAACTAAATGCGTTTTTCCTCACTAAACTCATTCAGCTTTCCGGTTAGTTGACATTTACTAGGTTCTCCGGACGTGGAGCAAACAGAGGTTTAAAATAACCCTAATATATGATCAAATGTAGTCATTTATGTGCTTAATTTTGACTTTTTAAGCTCAGAAGCAGGAAAGGTGTTTTACAAATTTATAGAACCTGGAATTAATTTGTGTTTCAAGATATTGTTTTATTTGTTTGTTTGTTTGTTTTTTTAAATCATTATTGTATATAAAAGAAAAAAATGTTAATGTTGACTCTTCACATTTCCTTATGTTGCAGGATTATAAGGGCCAGAAGCTGGCTGAGCAGATTTTCCAAGGAATTATACTGATCTCTGCGGTAATTAATCATAACACCTACATAAAAAGAAAAACATCCTGCTAGTATGACATGCGTTTACCTTTAGTCTGGTTTACTAATGACATTTCTTCACAGGTGATAGGCTTCATCTACGGTCTGATCATTCAGCAGTTTGGGTGGACGGTGTACATAGTATTGGCTGGTTTTGCTGTGTCCTGTGTGGTAGGTTTTTAAGCATCATCGTTTGTTTGATGGTCCACTGTGCTGAAACTTAAATTTTATTTAAATTAGTGTTTTGTTTTGTTTTTAAATAACATCAGGTTGTGTTTCTGTCCTCTGCTCCAGATGACCCTGCCTCCGTGGCCCATGTACAGGAGGAACCCTCTGCAGTGGCAGCCAGTTATACCAGAGAGCAGCGGAGAATCTCCCCAAAAGCCTCAAGATGGCAGCAAAAGAAAGAAGCACAAATAGATCAATAACTATCCCTTACCTGGATTTGAAGGGTTTTTTTATACGAGGAACCATCTTGATGTTTGTCCCAGCAGTTCACATTAAAAACATTCACAAAGTAAATGTGTTGTGTCAATATGAAAAGATGATTTACGTAAACATTCGATCCTGTCTATTTAATAAGGAATAAGGAAGGGTTTCTTGATAGATACTGAGAATGTGACATTTTTAGTTTATCTATAATAAAAGTAGCTTTAAGCAATTTTTAAAATTTTATTAGAAATAGTTCAAATGTTTATCTACAATACATCGATTTTACATTATTTAATAAAAAAATAGAAATACGGCAGCAAATGTTAAATCTAAGAAATGAAAACTTTCAACATAAGTGGTATGACTGTTGAAGTTTTGGCTTACATCAAGTACATTCCAACTCTACTACAGGATATAAAAAGATAAGAGCTTTAAAATAAAAAAAACAGTTTGCATAGATAGTTTACACTTTTGTTGGATTGTTTTCACATTCTGCATTTGTACGTAAAAATGTAAGCATTTATTTACATAATTGCAGAAGAGTTTCAGATTCACAGCAAGCTCTTCCAATGATAAATAACTTGCACGCTAGTAGAAGAAGTGGTCATTTGGCAGAAAACATTGAATCTCAGATTGGTTTAAATTCCTCCTTGAAAACAGCCGATTTTAACAAAAACCACAATCTGTTGGTGTTGGAAAAGCGTGACAAGATGTGAAGCAAGGTTGTTTTGTTTTTTTGTTTTTAAACAAGATCTCGGATGAGTTTGCCTGTGTGTTTCCAGATTCAGTCGTCTTTAAACCCTCAAGGCCACGTCCTCGAAAAACTTGAGCTGTCTCACCATGACAGCGTAAGCCTGATATTTCTCATCACCCATCTCCTCACGAAGGCACAGCTGAAAAATAATGAAGCAAATTAGCATCAGTTTGAAAATAAACAGATTTGCAAGAAAACTTTAATCTGTCCCTTAAAAAATCACTCGTAGCATTTTACTTGACAAAACGAACCAGTGTTCTTTTAAATAGTAAAAACACATACAGGTGCTGGTCATAAAATTAGAATATCGTGAAAAAGTAGATTTATTTCAGTAATTCCATTTAAAAAGTAAAACTTGTATATTAGATTCATACATTACATACAAACTCATATATTTCAAATGTTTATTTCGTTTAATTTTGATGATTACAAATGAAAATCTCAAATTCAGCATATCAGAAAATTAGAATCTTGTGAAAAGGTTCAAAATTGATGGCACCTGGTA
>JAUBOC010000138.1:16380080-16398504 GCA_032275365.1 Anablepsoides cearensis | reverse complement strand
AACTTGAATATGTTTCAGTAAACAGGTAAAAAGACAAAATTTGTGTCAGTGTCCAAATATTTCTGGCCCTAACTGTATATATGCTAAACGCTCCCACCTTTCCCTGCTGTCTCCCTCTGAACGCTCTGTGGAACTTGCAGATGAGCCGAACTCGTCTTCGTCAGACTTGTTTTCCATCAGCTTATCCTGTTGTGATAAACTAAACCAGTTATGTGACAGAAGATCTGGTATTTTAAGACTAATTTTGCCCTTAAATGCTCCAGCCTGAGTCATTTCTTATTCTTCATCATGTACAATTTAAAGTCAGAGAGCAGAGTTTCTGTACCTTACTGCTGGACTCTGTCACAGAATAAGAAGCAGATCGTGTAACGGGGACACTGTGGTTCTCTGCTTTGGTGGAGGCAGTATCATATGATGCTCTTCGTGCAGCACCTAAACCTGAGCAAATCAAAAAAACTAATAAAAAAATACTCCACCTAATAACTTTAGAACATTGCAGGAACAAAACTTAAAACGTGAAAGTCTAATTACCTGTGTGTTAAGAGCTAAACTTTTTGCATGGAGAAGTTTTCTTTTTTTTTTTTTATATTATGTATTTGTTATTATCTTGCAACATTTTAGATATTTTCTCAGTTTGCAGTGATTACCTGCTTGGCAGCTGCTCTCCTGGGACTGCCTCAGTCGTCTCCTCTCTCTAGCGGTCAGAGGACGGTCCTGGAAACAAAACTGAATCACATTGTTTTGTCACAGAAGAACAGAATTTTGCTTTAGTCAGGGTAAAATATATCCTGATTCATTGTCAGAAACAGAACACCAACACAAAAATGGCTTACTGCCTTTTCTATTTAACAGTAAAGACTTTACAAAAACTATTTGTAAAAATAAATCAACATTTCACAAGTTTTACTTTTTTTTTTTCAATCATGAAAACCTGAAAAATGCATCAGTAAAACACCAGAAAAGAAAACCAATTGTTGCACAAGGGACCTCAGGATCATCAGTTTCAAGTTGTGGCAGAATTAAAATGAAAATCTAAACATATAAAGTGACTGGTTACATGTAGCAGTAACAAAATCAGCACATACTGATTTCAAGCTCACGGTAAAAATGTAAAAAGTAAGAAAATGTCAGCATTAGATAAGAGTGAAGCACCTTAAGTTTTCAGATTTAGTGGTAGCAGATTTTCTATAATCACATCAGAAAGTTTAAAGTTTTTGCAGCAATCACATTTTAAACTGACAAAATAAAGAAAAGCAACACATAAAACGCCCACTGTCGACCCTTAACAATGATCTAATCCTGTTTTTTTTTTAACCAAACATTTCATGAGAAACATCTACTACATCTTTTTTTTCTAGGACTCAATAAAATCTGTTTGGGTATTTTATGCTTATTTATTCTCACCTGGGGGACAGGTAGGAATCCATCCTGAGAGGAACTGACTGATGCTGAAGTCACGGCAGACTTTTTGTTTCCACACGTCTTCTTACTCCTCTTCTTCACTTCCACAGACTCAGCAGGAGGTTGAGGTAAAGGTCTTGGAGCTGCCACCTTGAGATTGTAACAAGAATAATACGCACAGCTCATTCCTACATTTCTGTTGCCTCTATTTCTACTTTGAAAACAGGAAATGAACAGTAGAAGAAAATTAATTCTAAGCTATTACAATTTAGCGTTACGCTGTGCAGTTGTAACTTTAGCTCTTGTATCCATGTTCACCTGTTTCGGGTCTCTTTTTGTCTGCCTCGTGTGCATGTCTTTGTGCTGCTGTGATACTGAAGGCTCTGACAAACACCACGGACTCTGTTCAGTGGCTACAGGAAAAGATTCCTCTGGAAAACACTCCTGAAGACAAACAAATTAACTTTTCCAGCTGGGAAAAAAAAATCAGGCTGTTTACAAGTATTCGACACGGTGCAGTGGATATTTTGTAAGAGTGCGAGTATTTTAACACTTACCTGTGCTACTGGCTCTAACAGACCCTCAGTAGCTTCCAGGATCTCCTTCAAAAACATGAATGAACTCAATAAAAAAGTGACAATGAACAAATATAGTGTGTTTTTGGTTTATTTGGACACTTACTTGGACGTCTGAAGTGTGTGGATGTGTTGGAGCTTGCTTGATAAGAGTCAGGGTGTTATTCTGATGGTCTGTATTCCCGTCCATAACTCCTCCGGTGTTTTTTAGGTTTGGGTTCTGAACATCAGCCTCTCTAAGTAACTCTCCGGTATCATCTTTACGATCCACATCTGACATCTGTTTCTCCACAATGATGGAGAATGTTTCCCTCGGGTTGGGTGTGGCCTGTGGCTGAATGTCTGAACATCCATTGGCTGCAGTCCTCTTGTCCCCGCCCCTGCCGCCAACACCTGATCCGGCCTTCAGAGGGGGCTCCACAGGAGCGGGAGGAGGAGAAAGAGCTGATTTCCCTCTGGCCTTGCTCTTTTTGTTCACGCTGCGAGTCACAGGAGGTTCCAAACAGGGCCTTTGAACCGGTCTCCTCATCACATCTTCATCCTGCTGCAGTGGGAGGTCGATGCTAACATTGCTGACCGTTGCTAAACATGCAATACTAGTTTGAAGGACATCAGATGGTGAAGATTTCGGTGGTTGGGAGTTTGGGACAGGAGGGAGGTCTGATTTATCTACTTTCTGAGTATAGAAAGAACAGATGAAAAGTATAATAATTAGTCTCCTGTAATAAAGATTTTAGTGTAAACAGCTTCATCAGTAAAACAATCAAAACAAACCACATCAACTGAGGCAAGCTAAGGTTTGTGCTTTCTATAATCTATTTATTTATTTTTTAATAACAGATTTTTCAAATTTGGCAGGTAAATCACTAATTAAATTAAAATCAAAAGAACAAGCAATAAAGCTCAAAGAGGTGGCAAAAATCACAACATTCTATCTGTTTTTATGTTGTTTTTTTCTCTAACACTAAGTGTGTGTCTAGGACACAATATTGTAAATATTAGGGATGCAACAATACATGTATCCGTACCGAACCGTATTGAAGACAGTTGTATCGAACAATACAGATTTTTTACATTTATTTTATCACCTTGTCTTAAGATGCTCTGTGTTGAAGGATCAGTGGATCTGTGTTCAACTACTTCACCTAGGCTGCATTTTCGAGTGCAGAAACAAATCCATTGAGAAACTTGCTTTTTTTGCAACATTTAATTTAAAAACTGGACTTTTGAGGTTAAAAAATGTTTATTATTAATTTCAATAAATCACAAGTTAAAAAGACCATGGAAATTTCTCTTTTTTGTATCGAAAAAATATCGAACCATGAGACTAAAGTATCGAACCGAACCAAACCGAAAGGTGAATTTTCTGTATCGTTGCCCCCCTAGTAAATATATATATATTTTTTTTGTAAGAGAGAAAGAAAAGACATTTTAAAAATCTTTGCATTCATGACCAACTCACCTTCTTTATGCGGACAGGAGGTTCAGGCTGCTGACTTGGTTGAGTCGATGCTTCAGATAATGAACTGATGGACACAGGATCTCTTCCCACAGCTTTTTTTCTTGACCTGGCTGTTTTTCTAGAAAAGTGAGGAACAAGTAAACCTTTATAAAAAAAAAACACTCGTCATTCTGCTTGCTGCAGTATAAGAGCAGGATCGAGGATTAACAAAAATGACCTTTGTATGAAATGACTCAAGTTGAAATAAAGAGCATTTTTCATAAAAAAAAAATCAAACTAACAAAATATCTTAAGAAGTCTGTATAGAACGTACTCTTTGGTGGCCTCGAGGAACATGGCAATTTGTCGTTTTATGTAGGGCTGCCGGAGAATGAGTTTAACCTCAGGCCTGTCTTCAGGTCTTTTACACAACATGTTCTTGATCAAACCTCCAAGCTGGGGATCATATTGACTTGGCATCGGCGGCAACTAATGACAAAAACAACCTTTAGGTTATAACAAGTTTAGGAAATAACAAGTTTATACAAAATAGTAAAACATCAAATCTGAAGAACAAGTAAAAATTTGAAAGATTTCTTCCAAATCTTCACTTATAAAGTTTGTTAAACTGTCATAAGCTAGCCAAAAAACATAGCTTTGGTAGCTTTATTCATTACTGTGAATAAAAAAACAGAAAACGTTACTAAAACTAAAATGGTTCTTTGACTTATGGTAATCTTTGACTTAACTGAGACCCAATAAAATGGAAAAATGTCAATCTGAAACCAACCTTTCCCTCAACGATGCGATACACCAGTGAGTTCATGTCCTTGGCATTGAAGGCGTGTTTCAGAGTGGACATTTCATACACACAGCAGCCCAGGGCCCAAACGTCCGACTAGAGACAGAACACATTCAGTTACGCAACTGACACAAGTTAGCATCAAGACAACTATTAGGACTGAAAATACATCACTATCAACAGCATCATCACTACGCTGTGAAACCTGAGTTTAACATTTCTTTACAACATTTCTTTACAACAAATATCAACAAGGAATCAATTCTATCAAATCAGACACAAATATAACCTTGTCAGTGTGGCTGCTGCAAAGCTTTAAACATTCCATTTTTTTTTTTTTTACATTGGAACAGTTTTTTTCTATTTCTACCAATGCAAACAAGGAGACAGATAACAGATAACACTGCTAAATTTAAGTATTTCATGTTTTCTAACATTGTATCTCAATTAATATACTTAAAACTTAAGCAGTTTAATGTTAAATAATAACCACTAACTAGTTTTGGCCGGTTTATCTAAACTAACGTTGAAAAACAGAGCAAACGTTTAGATTTAATCCAGAAACAAAGCTGAGAAAATGTGATTTACAAAGTAGGTTTTATACACTTTTTATATAATATATTGAGTAATAAGAATGATTGCTTTAATTTGTGTTGTTTCTTAATAGGTAAGAGATTAGATAAAATTCTTGAACTGCTTATGGGAAGAAAAATCATACTTACTATCCAATTATTTATGCAATCTAATAAAAAGCTGAAAGTATTCTAAGTCCAAACCGTTGAACTCAAACTGATATACCAGACTAAATTTCTATTAGAAGATTATATCATTTTATTTCTTTTTCATTCTTGAAAAACTTCTAAAACAATTCATCTGTATTGTTTCTAGGCCCATAAAATGACTAAAAGCAGTGATTAATGCTACCTTGTGGTTGTAGGGTTTATTGGAGAACAGCTCAGGACTCATGTAGTATGGGGTCCCGATCAGTGTGCTGGCCATATCATTCTGGTTCTCCAAAACCCGTGCAATACCAAGGTCCCCAACTTTGATGATGTTTGTCTTAGTCAGGAAGATGTTCTGTGTTTTCAGGTCCCGGTGAAGAATATTTCTCTCATGCAGGTACTGAAAATCAAGAATCCCATTACTGACTGTATCCTGCTCAGACATATAAACAGGAATATATTTATATGTATCATAATTGAAGTATTAGTGTACTGTACCTGTAGGGCCATGGCTATCTGGACAAACCACTCCACAACCTGCCTCTCTGGCAGTAGCTCCCCTTTTTGTTGCTTGAGCCTGTGATAGAGGTCACCCCCTTCACAGAAACCCATCACAATATACAGCTGACGGTCGTTTCCCTCCCAAGACTCCCTGTAGGTCACAATGTTAGGGTGTCTCAGCTGGGACAGAAGCTGTGCCTCCTGCTCTGCCGCACGCCGCTCCCGCTTGGAAGAGGTGGTCAAATTCAGCTTCTTTATTACGTACTGAGGAAAATCAGACTCAGCATTAAAGCATAATTTATATTCATCTAATGTGAATTCTGAGCTAAAAAACAAGACAGATACAATCATGTAAAATTGAGAACAAGGGGCTTTTTGAGTCAGATAGAATGAGATTAGACTACTTCAGTCTATTTTTTTATTTAAGTTTTAGAGAGGATGAACGTAGACCAGTGGTGCTCAACTGGTCTGGCCTTGCCCCAGATACATTCATAGCTGCCTGCTTTTTTTATTTACTTTTAAATATAAAAGTATTAATTGGTATTTTATGTTGTAATAGCAAAATGTCATGAGTATGTTGCCAGGTGTCAGATTGCAGAGCTAAAAGGCAAAGCTTTCCATTTACTGGCCTGTCTATGTTCCAACCCTCACCTATGGTCATGTGGTGTGGATCACGTCTGAATGAGATCCTGAACACAAGCGACTTAAACAAGCTTCCTTTGTAGGGTGGCCAAAGCTCAGCCTCAGAGCAAGAGTGAGGAGCTCCATCATCCAGAGAGAGCTGAGAGTAAAGCAGCTGCTTCTCTGCATTGAAAGAAAGGAGCCAGTTGAGGTGGTTCAGGCGTCTGATCAGGATGCCTCTTGAACTCCTCTCTCTGGAGATTTTCTGGCTTGTCCCACTGGGAAGAGACCCCAGCACCTTGCCAATTATATCCTCTGTCCCGGAAATACCTTGGGATCATTCCAGGATGAACTGGAGAGCATCATCAGGGAGAGGGATGTGTGTTTCTCTCCTGGAAATGTTGCTTCAATGACCCAAACCATTGATAAGCAGTGGAAGGTTGAGATGGGGATGGAAGATTTTTTTCATCATTATTTTAAATTAAAATTAAGTCTCATTTTCTTTTAAATGCACCATTGCCAATATTTGAAATATAACTTTATGTTGTCTGGATAACTACAGCAAACATAAACGTGATGTTATCCTCGGGTTACATGAATCTTATTAATAATTTAGTTTGCTGGAAAAATCTCAACATGAAGAAGAATCACTGACTTTGACTAACTTTAATCGTACTTCACAGGATAAGTCCAAAATGTTTAAAAAGTTTAATTTATTTTAAATCTTGATTAGGAATCCCCACTCTTGTTTCTTACCTGTTTTCGGTCTGTTGTGTGTTTCACCAAGTTCACCTCCCCGTAGCTGCCTTTCCCGACGACCCTGAGGAAAACATAATTATCCATCTTTGTTCGCAGCTCAGCATCACACGACGCTTACGGCAGAAACGAATGTGTTACTTCGTGTCATAGTCCCGGATAAAAGACAAAATAAAACACGTAAAATCTGTTTGGAAAACTTCACGTTAGCTTAGTGCCAGCGCTGAGGTTTTGAAAAGGCAGGAAACAAGCAGAAGTCTTTAGTTTGTCGTCACTAGGCAACGGGAGCGCCTGAAGCAAAGATAATAGTTTATTCCACAGCGCCACCTGCAGGCGGGAGTGCGACACGGCAGCAGAAAGTTACTCAGATGGAGTTTTATTACTTATCTGCAAATAAAAAAAACTTCATTACTTTTCAGATGAAATGCCAGCATAAATGAATTCATCTAATCTGCTCTTCTTTGTGGTTATATAATTTCAAAGCTATTTAAAAGTGCAGTTTTGAGGATAATACACTTTTTTATATTTCTTGTCTAACCAAGACTTTGAGGTTGGTAATTTAATTTAGACAAAATGTAGAGCACTAAACAAAAATTATCATAAAGAAAATGTAATGTTTCAGCTTGCCTGCACAATAAAGTAAAACATAAAATAGGTTTGACAAAATGTGCAAAGGGCATACATACCACAGAAATAACCCAGAACCCTGAGATTTAGGGCCCCAACACATTATGTTGTGCTTTTTTTGATTGAATGTTTCCCTTTGTTGAGGTCTACATTGATTAACTGCCTAGTAATTAAAAGTGGGTTTTCTGATTAGTTTGAGATGTATACATATTAGTTTTATGTCAATACAGTGCTACAGTTTTATTATATGTTTTGCCAGTTAAAGTTACTTAATATACTGAGTTTTCATAGTTTGTACCCGCGGATTGTATGCTCATAACTGGATTAATTCAGATCTAGGGACTGTAAAACAACACATTAAAGATATGCTGTTGTTCAACCTTCCAGACCTTTCAGGTCTTCTGGTTCTGGTCACCTTTGCATCCCTAAAACCAAACATGGAGAAGCAGCATTCAGCTTCTATGCAGCGCAAATCTGGAACAAACTCCCAGAAAATTGTACAAAAAAAGAAAAAAAAAAAAAAAAAGCCAAAACACTGAGTTCCTTTAAATCAAGACTGAAAACCCACCTATCAATAGCACTTCACAAACTGTAATGCTTCAGTTATGACTTTGTATTTTTTGTGTGTTTTTATGATGCAAGGCAATTTGAACTGCCTGGTTGCTAAATTGTGCTATACAAATAAACTTGATTGATTGATGTATTGTGTAATGTTTAGCCATAATGGTTTTTAAATGTTTTCATTTCATGTTTTTCATTTTTGTGGCTGTTTTATTGAACAATTTTATATTTTACCTTCATCCCAATAGGATGAAGGTAAAATATTACAAATTTAAAACAGCTCTTCTTGGTTGTAAATTATATCCAACAGCTCATTTTTCATAAACTCTGGCAGCAGGTGCATCTTTCGGTCCACACATTTACATCAGCTACTTTTAATTCCCATGTTTAAGCTGACTTGCTTTTGCTGTGTATAAACTCTTACACACTTTATGTAGCCTCTTTTTAAAATGTGTATTGTAAACCATGAGTTAAAAAAAAAACAAGGAAACAACATATAAAAGAGATGGTGTTACTGTATTTCATTCTGTAAATGCCAACATTGTTACAAAACATCTGTGCTACAAAGCAGATTCATTTAGAGACACTTATCTCTGACATCAGAGAAACAAGATGGGAAGGAAAAAAAAGTCAGAACTCACGACCCTATCTTCTTTTAACAGGATGTAGTTATACAACGTCAACAAATGCAACACTTTCACAGGTCTGTAGATACAGTGCAAAAACCAAAGTCATTGAATCCAGTAAAATAGCTGGGTTTGCTCCCACTGACAGTTAGTATGTATCAAGCACAGACATTTGCTTTTTATTTCTGACCAAGGCCACCCAACAGTCTCTGAGAAAAACCCTCAGTATTGTGCCTGCTTAGTACAATTAGCTTATTCACTGGGATATTATTGCCTCTGCTGGAGGACACGAGCATCAAACAGCTCTGTGTGATGTCAAACATTCATCTCTGCAGATATTAGAAATGTAGTCAGCCAACATTTTATATAAAAAAAAACAGGAGAAAAAATGAAATGCAACCAACTAGTGTGGCTGTGTTTAAAAAATAGGGAGTCACTTGATAAAAGGAAGCTAATTAATTTGTTACAAATTGTGAGACTTTTAAAGAGATTTAGGGGTTTTCTACAAATTGCCCTTAAATACAAGTAAGGTATTTTGATGATTATGTTTTCATCTGCCTTAAAGTCATTAGAAAGATACATGTTGGTATGTGGGACATATTAGTTAGAAAAAATAAAAATCAATGTCACAAAGGATCATATTGTACCGGTACAACCTGTTAGGCAAAAGTTTTAGTTCAAGTAAAGGGTTTGTGTTCGCATCACCTTCATGCTCCAATAATGCTAAGCCAAGGTTTCCCTTTTGCAACCTCACCTCCAAAATCTGAAGAAAAAAACTAACAGTAAAAGTGCTTTGGCAACAATTCAAGTCT
Organism: Anablepsoides cearensis; assembly: GCA_032275365.1. Taxonomy (NCBI): domain Eukaryota; kingdom Metazoa; phylum Chordata; class Actinopteri; order Cyprinodontiformes; family Rivulidae; genus Anablepsoides; species Anablepsoides cearensis. Next base: position 16,389,059 of record JAUBOC010000138.1, on the reverse strand, counting down.
GTCATTTTCACCACACACACACACACACACACACACACACACACACACACACACACACACACACACACACACACACACACAAAGACACACACACACGCATCAAAGAGCAGAAGAAATTGGCCGAGTTAAGCAGCTCTGTCACATATTATCTAATCACAAAGATGCTCATTAAGACTGAAACTCAGAGTGTCATCATTCGATAAAAGAAAGAAAAAACTAAAGTGGCAGTTCAAATCTTTTTAGGTGTGGTTTTGTGGAAAGGGCATGAACAGGTAATATCTTACTTGTTGCAGATAGCACTTTAAATGGCCTCTGTTTAGAGAAAAATAAGTTTAATTAGAATCGGCAAATTTGGGCTAAGACCAAAGTGGGTTCTTGCCAACTCAAGTTTATGTGAATGTCGTTTTATAAATATTTACACCATTAACTCTGCATCATGTGGTTATTTACACTGGCTGCTGCCATTTGCTTTTCCAAAAAACCACAAGTACATATTTTAGATTAGAGCCATTTTAGGACAATACATCACTTCATCCCTGACTCAGATTAGCCATTAGCTCATCAATCTGATCAGAATTAAACTATTTGGCCAAACTGAGGTCAACGAAAGAGCTATCTACAACAGATCTAAACTATTGATTTAGTGACATGTTTAAAAGCTGCAATATCTGATCATGTTTGGCCCAAACTGTTGCCACAATTATGATATTACAGCTTTTTTCTTTTAGCTGAGTGCAATTACTTTTTACAATCACTACATCCGTCTTTGAACTTCATATGAAGCAGCTGGATTAAAAAAACAAAACAAAAAACAAAACGTGATATACAGACCTAACACTGCACACAATTAGCCAAATTTACCCAGAAACTGCAGCTTCAAATAGAAATGTATGTTTTTTTGTGTTGATGTTCTCATTAACAGGATGCTTATTTAGCTACATGGTGTCTCATCATTGTATTTATGTGGTAAAATAATACTGAATTTGATTGTCTATTTAAAGTAGGTACAAATATCTTAAAATTAATAATAAGAATTTAAATGGGTTTGAGTAACTCTATTGTTAAATTAATGTATAAAAGGAGATGATGGTTTAATCTTAGGAGACTAGAGCTTAATGAACAATTAATTCTAACTCAGTTAGCAACTATAACAAATCCTGGTCAATATTTACTTGATTTTAGGATAAAGTCTAAAACACAAGATATAAAATATAAAAAGTAACTTAAAAATGAGTTTGTTTTAGTGACTCGTGAAGGTGATCAAATGTAGGTGAAATGGCCCTCCAGCAATGCATCTGGTGTGTTGCTTATATTTACAAAATATAAAAAAGAATTAAAGGACAACAGGCTACATATGTTGCACTGCTGCTCCTTAACACACTCTGGTTGCCCCGTAAAATATCCAACTTTTAGCGTCTGCTTTGCTTCTGCAGTTTTCTTTTTGAGTCAGCATGTAAGAAAACAAACCGGAGCCCAAATTCACACTGATTGGTTCTTACAGAACGCTTTGTGAAAGAAATAACAAAATCTCTCCAGGGATCCCAGAGGCCTTTCTTTTTTTTTTTGTTCGGTGCCATTTCCCACCACTTTATAGGAGCCGTAACTGTAAACCCGCTGCTGCAGAGTCCTCCAGCCACCGGAGGGGAAGAGAGCGAGAAGAGGGAAGCAGGCCATGTGGGAACGACAGGAAAGCCCAGACTTCATGAAACACGTCTTATACTAAAAGGTCCTGTAATAAAACACAAACAGGATAAATTAATTTAAAATTAAATTACAAAAACAATGAGTTAGAGTTCAGCAGAATTAAGCACAGTTTCACACCTGATCTGAGTCTTCATTGAACTGTGCTTTTTCTGTCTCCATGTAGTTTGTGTCGACATCATCCACTCCTTCTATTTTGTTCGCTTCCACGTGTTCCCTCATAACCGAGTATCTGTGCACAAGGAACCTGAAGAAAAACAAACAAAAACAGTCTATTAGTAAGGAGGAAAAAAAAAAAAGAACATCAGCAGTGAGGAGGGTAAGGTAAAAACAGATAAACTGACCGTCCTCCACAGACGTATTTCTTAACCAGCCAAACGCCCGTTACTGCGCTCATCAGCAGGATGGCCATGATGACCATCACTATGATGGCGGTATTTGGTGAGCTGTATTCAGTCTGCTGTTTCCAAAGACAAACAGATCAAAGTGTGTGAGGATCAGCAACAATAACCAGGATGTACAGGATGGGTTATTATTGCATAAACATATTAATAAAGTTATCAGACCGTTGGCAGCTGCTACAGCTCAGGTTATTTGTGTTTGATGCATGAATATTTATAATCGATGCATTAAGAAAGAAACAGAATAATAATAAAATTGCTGCAAATAATTTTTTTTCTAAAATGGCAAATTTAGGGCATCAGTGAAAACTAAGCGAGGGTCTGGTGATCATGATGCTCAATCTGCCCATAAGCATTTATCTTTTCATCACATTACCATAATGTACCATTTTTTTCTACCATTTTAGCTTTTGACTAATAAATAATGACGTTCCACTATTGCACTGTTTTTGCAAAAAGATTAGGTTTCACTGTGTATTTATCTTTCCTGTTCAGTCAAATGAGCAGGACTGACCAGAGAATTGGGGTAAAGGGCGTTGCTGGTGCACAGCCTCATCAAGTCGGTCTCCTTCCTCTCCGGCTGAAAACCTCCTTCACATTGGTTTCCTGGAACCTTCCGGTAGCTTTAAATGAAAGAATAGTCAGATGAATGGAGTGAGTGAGACACAAAAAAGTGAAAATGATACAACACAATATAAATGGTAAATTAATGAGGAAATCACACCAATGTTTGAAGAAATAAAACTCTAATTAAAAACCAGAGCTTTAGAAATGAAGATAGACTTCAGTAACAACCAAGACTAATTAAACCAGCTTTGCCTTTGTTTGACACTGTATTATTTATTTATTTATAAGCTAATATTCTAAGCCTTTAATAATCCATTTAAAGTAACAAATAAACATTTCTTATATTTATGAATGGTCACACTTTTATTCCTCTGAGAAACACGGCACTTTTGAATGCTTTTTAAGCATTTCTTATATGAGTATTTCTGGTGAGTCTTTTCTTAAAAGCAAAAATGTCCAATGGATCCCAGCCGGGGACCTGTGGGTGGATAGACTTTGCATGTTCTCTCCGTGCATGCGTGGGTGTTCTCCGGGCACTCCAGTTTCCTCCCACAGAAAATATATAAAATATAAATGTTAGGCTAATTGGTAACGCTAAATTGTCCTGCTGGACCCTAAAAGGAAGAAGCAGGTAAAAGATAATGGAAGGCTGGATGGCTCCTCACCCGCTGGTCTGCAGCAGCTCTGTCGTCCCATTTAAACAGAACTCCAGAGCTCGGCCCGTCATGTCCTCCTGCTCCACACACACGGAGCTGTTCTCTGGACGATAATACCCAAAGTCACTGCAAGATAAAGCAGGGTCACATTCTTACTGTTGGACTTTCTGTGCAAAAGCTGTAATGTGATTTGAGGTGTTTAAACTTAAAAAGAAGTACTAGTTTTGTGCACTCAACCAGTGATAATCAGCCACTGTACACGGACAGCGGGACAGCTTCTTGGTGACTTCAAAGTCCCTCCCTTTCCAGCAGACTGAATCTTTCCTCAAGCGTAGGTAAGACTCTTTAGAGCCGAGAACACAGCCGTCACTACTGGAGTCTTCTGAGTGAGCCTGCCACACTACATAGTCTTCTTCATTACCTGCAGAAACACACATGCCCAGAGTTAAAACTCATAGGCTGATAAAAGATTAGAGATCTTCTTACTTATACTCACAGTCTCTGGTGAGGAGCTTCCTGAAGTCTATGGTGATCACCACCCAGTTACTGAAGTCGCTCCTGTAGCCCCACACGCTGACGTTCATCGAGCGCGAGCCGGGCTCACTGTCCATGCCGCTGAAGTGAAGCGGGTCGTTGGTGAAGTTATACGTGTGCCAACACTGCCCCTCGTCTGTGGAGAACCTGAGGAGTGTCAAAGAGAGAAAGCCCACAAAAAACCCACCGTCATAAATTAATTTACCTTTAACATCAGAACGATGACGAGTCAGACTCATCCAGTCTTACTTTATCCGGTTGACTGGCGAGCTGCTGTGCTCCACAGCAACCAGCAGTCCTCCAGAGTCCAGGATACCGTAGTGATGGGGACCCCTGAGGGCCAGCAGCCATGAGTATCCGCCATCATCAGACACATAGACGTCAGGGAAGAGAGCTGAGGCGGTATCTCCAACACTGCCTGAAGGAAAAAAAAGATTATTCAGCAGAAAGCTGAGAACTTAGGTCGGGATACACTGACTCTGTGCAGCACATTATTTGCATCATTTGCACCGGTTACCTGCTTCATTACAGCATTTTATCCCCAAAATTGCCACAAACATGTCCATCAGATGCACAATATTTTATACTCATCACTGGAGCAGAGGATGAATTATACTTTCCCTAAAATCAATCTTCATTGTGATAGCAGCAGCGCTATGATCGTGAATTTTTTTTTTTTTTAGCCCCAACGGTAATTTACATAATGAGTTTTCCTCTAAATTCTTGTATACCTTATTTAAATGTAGGCAAACTGCACCAACACAGAGAGACACTGTTTGGTTGGCAGTACAGTTTGAGGCACATGTTTGCAAGAGATTTATGATTAGTGCCAAAAAAAAAAAAGCTGCAGACTATTTTGTTGAATTTAGGTCTTGGTGTGTTTGTTTTACCATGAGCCAGGATGAGACCCACGGCGTTGGGCTGTGAGAGAGGCAGCATTGGGACATTCATTTTCATGGTGGTGCTGTAGGAGGCGTGGATGTGAAGTCTGCACTGTAGCCACAAACACAGCAAGATGTGAGAAGCTCGCGCTTAAAAACATTGAGCTACTTATTCATGTAAAAGATACAAAGCGTAACAACATAAAAAGAAATAAATATTAGCATGTGCATCTCACTCTGTTTGGTCTGTTTGTGGACGTCTCAGTGTTACAGGGGCTGTTCTCTGGCCTTTGCAGTGGCTGCCATTTTGCTCCTTGGTCAAAAGTGATCACAGTCTCCACCTCACCTTCTGTAAAAAGAACACAAAATATTTAACGTGCATACTAAATGCTACTAGTTTAAATTAGGGCTGCGCGGTATATGCGGTAGACGGTAAAAATGGTATGAAGTTCGCCTACGGTAGAAATTTTCCCTCTACCGTCATATCGACATTACGTCATCACACCTGTGTCAACTGGCTGCGAGTGCAGAGACAACTGAGCAGGAGTTTGAAATATAATGAAGAAATGATAGCGTTTTTAAAACATGTATAGAGAGAATAATTCCTCAATATTGCTCGCTGTAGAAAAGTTAGGTCGGGACCCCCCCTCAGTGTGACTGTCCCGCTGCACGTCGCTCAAAGCAAAGCTTTAACAACCGCAGTTTTTTCACACACAAGTCGTCAGAGAAAAAACGGGTTTTTTAAGTATTGTTACCCACAAAGATGATAAAAAAGACGTGGACGTTCGTTCAGTCATAAATCCATCTTGCTGATGTAAAGTCGCTTCTGCTCTGGTGATGAAGATGATGATGATGAAGCAGTTGATAAATTCAGCAGGCAGAAGCTCATTGTATGGCAGGCAGATAATATTAAAGCAAAAATGCTGGTTTTGATTAAGATTACAGTTTTCTGCAAAAAATGGCTCTAAAAATTACATTATCTTTACTTTTTATGATGATTTTCTACCGCGATATATACCGTTACCGTGATAGGATTCAATTTATATTGTGATATGAATTTGAGGTCATACCGCCCAGCCCTAGTTTAAATATAGATACTTTGTATGTGGAGCACATAAACTGAAGACAATTGCTTTCATAGAAGCAAATGTTCATTGTAAACAGAGGAACGACAAAAATAACGCTTTTTGTTTGGTCAAACTGGGTACTCACATTAAGGACAAACAGTAAATAAATATATATTTGTCCTTTATTTTTCAATAGAAAAAACATAAAAAAGTTACATGTTATAAGATATATATTCCCACCCGCTTTTTTATAACAATAAAAAAGAGGAAAAAAAAAAAACACACACGCCCAAACCTACCCCCACCCTTTCAGAACAAAGACACATTCATTCATTATGAATACTCTATTTAGAAAATCAAAAGCAAGGAGCCTTATGGCTATGTCTAATGATTTTACATACAGATTCATTAAACAATGCAATATACACAGTTAATTTATAAAGATCAGCGAGGTGTACAGAACATGATCTATTACGATCAATTACGGAAGTTTGTAGCTTACCAGGTCAATAAATACAGTAACTCTTTCAGGCAATGAGTTAAGGTTGGCTAAGTATGTTAAGATTGCATTCTATGTAGAATAAAATTGTTCTTTAATCTTTTCTAACTGAATAAAATTCATGAGATCTCTAATCCATAGATGCTTTGGGTGGGTTTGTGGACCTCCATTGTAGCAATATTCTTCTACTATTCTTGTAAAGGTAATAAGGTTTTTTATACCTTTTCATTAAAGTAGTACATTGTTTTCAATAATACCTAAGATGTTTGCTGCTGCATTTGGTTGAAGATTGATGTTAAGTGCCTCCGATAGTATTTTAAAGATCGTGGACCAAAGCAGGATATGAACAGAACATATGGGTTAAACTTGAAGGGAAGTTATGACACCTAGCACAGCTGGTATCTAAGCTCGGACTTATTCTGCTTTAGAAAATTAAGTTCTATGTAGAACTTTAAACTGTATGACATCTAGTCTTGCACAGGAAGCGATTTCATTTACTCTTTGTAAGGCGTAGTACCACATATCATCGCCCATATCCTCTCCTAATTCACCCTCCCAGTCTGCCTTAATCTGTGCTTAAAGAAGTGTTCTTAAGAGACATGATGTCATGTAGTGCTGAGGAAAAATATTTTTGTGACTCAATCCTTCATGTAGTGTTGTGCTTGTAATATATTAATTCTCATACTATTTATAAGTGACAAATAAAATAAGTTATCTGTTCACTTTTACAAGTATAACATCAGTTTATCACTTCTGTTAAGATATTGTTGTATTCTGTGTCACTATAAAAACTGGGACGTCAAAACCAACAGATAAGACCATCACCCTGATGCAATCTGGCCTAAACTGAAGTAAAGATGACTCTACACAGCTTTGTGAAACATTCTTTCATTTTTCTGTCCGATCCCAAGTTGGCTTGTATTAAACATTAAACATCTACATCGAGGTTTGTGAATATTTACTGTGAGTTCATGTGAAAGCGCAGACAGTCTGGTAACTCACCCTCTGAGAGTATGCTGGTCATATAGACGCCCCTGAGAGACGCAACGGCTGTGAAGTCTGTGTCGCTCCCTGTGGTTGTGTAAAGGTGGCGCTCCAGAGACTTGGAGAAAATGGTTCCTCTGTCGTCTGACACATAGATGGTTCCAACACCAGAGTCTGCTCCACACATACACACACAAAGAATTTGATTAGAACACAGCAGCAACATAATTTGTGCGCGGAGAGAAATTCTTGGCAACTATTTTGACAAAACTTGGTATTTGTGTTATCAGAGGCATCGATCGTCAGCATTATTAAAAATTCACAACGTTATAAACAGTATCAGAGTTGCCCACAGTCATCACTAAAGCTGCTTCACCATTGCTGACCTCCTGGGTCGTCCACATGCATGAAGATCATGTCCTGATTGGCTGAGAGGATGGAGTAAAACTGCTGGTGGGTGACAGAAGGAAGCTGGGCCATGTTCCAGTGATCGCCTCTGTCCACTGAGACATGGATCACACGCTCTGTGCCCTGACACAAATACACACAAACACACACAACTTATTTCAATACAGTACATGCATGAGGAACACACAGCAATGTAGCTTGGAAAGTTTTATGGTATGCAAATTAGCCTTTAGTAGAGCTTTTTGTAGGAGATAATGTAGTCAGGATTTGTGGCAATGGTAGGTTAAAAGGCCATTGTCAACAAACGTATTTAATTTACTGTTGGATAAAGTTTTGTATCATTAGGTGTTCTTTCACAACATTCAATTCCACCCACAAATAGTTGCCTTGTTTAAGTGTAAAATTAGCAGGAGAAAAGCACAGCTATGAAAACAGAAGCATTTGTGGGAAAGAAATGATTGTGAATGTGAAGGGAAATGACTTCACTTTCCACAGGTCATGATGGTGAGTCTTTAACTGCACCCGTTTTGTAGCTAAAAGGATGAAAAGACGTTTGGAATAAATTTGATTAAGCAGCTCATTTCCTATGAATAATAAAATGCAGAGAGTGATGCTACTGCCATAAAATGCAAACTTTAACACCTCCAGTTACCTCAAAAAGATATGCTCACACATCAGCTAATAAACCAGTCTCAAGACGTTAATATACAGTATATTAATTTAAATGTAAAAAACAGAATCAGCTCATCTTGTTCTAGCTTTATTGAAGTACTCTTGTGGCTGGGTATATGTTGATAAAACTCCTCTACTGAGTATTTTGATATTAGAACTTTTATTTTTTTTTACAGATTCATTATATTCATGCTTTTTGTCCATTTTAATTATTATTATACATTTTTCTTTCTTTTCTTTGCTTCTTTTCTGAATGATACAGATTATATTTTATAGTGCCTAATATTTATGATGGTTCTTTAGAACATGATCTTTTTATTTGGTCCAAATTTATCTTCCTAGAGCAGGGGTCTGCAACCTGTGGCTCTGGAGCCACATGTGGCTCTTTGGTCCCTCTGTAGTGGCTTTTTGAAAATGTGACCAAACATAACAAAATAATTTGTTGTTTTGTTTTTTATACCCACAACAGAAATCAATTTGTATGCAAATATGTGATCAATACAACTAATTAAAAAACATGTTAGCCTGTTTTCAGGGTTCCCACACCTTGGTCAACATCAAATTCAAGGACCTTTCAAGGACTTTCCAGTACTAATTTCCTCAAATTCA
>JAUBOC010000138.1:16365870-16377088 GCA_032275365.1 Anablepsoides cearensis | reverse complement strand
AGATCAATTTAAGCTTTGGAATTTATTTTTATTACAAAACATATCTTCTATTAGAGAAGTGTTTTTCCCCTTTCAAGAAAAAGATAATCGCATCTCGAAAAATGTTTAAGCAATTTTAGTAAAAGCTCAAAAATAACTATGCATGATTGTACACATTACACAATAGTGCTCAGAGTATGTTTTGTGAATGACTCTCAGCTATGACCACAACTAATTTTAGCTCCTTATTTGTAAAAATGACTGAGTTATAAATGTTATTTTCTAAAGGGAACTTTGCATTTAACTAAACTTGATTTTTTTCTGGTACTCAGGTATATAAAACCCATTTATTTTACATTTTAGTAAATCTGAGACAAAAATAAAGATCTAATTTGTAAACAACTGGTGTAAACTCATATTGGTTAAAACTGTTTAAGTAATAATTTGTAATGTGTTAAATAAAACCTGACTAATGATGGCAAAAGAAATTCTCACCATCTGACCAAACACACACTCTTATGGAGTTTTCTCCACGTGCTGCCAAAGTCCTCAGAGAGCCACAGGTTCAACTGGAAAGACAAACAATATGTCAGTAAGTAAACTTTTTGCTCAACTGAATCGAGGCAGTGATGCGTAACTAAGAACTGTCTGGTTCAGCATCAGTTTAGGAGGCAGAGACTGAAACTCAACTGAGATACTGAGGGTCAGGAGAGTGTTGCAGTCTGCAGGGTTGTACAGCAGCTGAATGAGAGGAACAAACGGCAGGTTGGTGGACTCGAAGGTCAGGCCGAAGTCCAGCGAGCGAAACAGTCGGAAGTCCCCGATCTCTGACACGTCGGCTGTCAGGATCACCTGAATCAAAACAAAAAACAATTACATAAATACGTTTTTTTTATTAAAAAAAAAAACATTTCTTTATGTCGACTTTACTGAGGCTCACCTTCCCCGAGTGGTCTGGGCTAATGGCGATACCGAAGTCCGTCTGGATGAACGTGTGGTTGATCAGGTAAGTCACGTCTTTGAACGTTTTTCCGTGGTCTTCACTGATGCACATGGAGAAGTTTGCATTCAGACCCACAAAAAACTGAAAACATCCAGAACAATTTGCTAGTAGAGGCTTTTGCTCACCTCCTGTACAGGTTGGACTGGCCTAAACGCATCATGAACACCGGCACATGAAACGTGGTCAGCACCAGCAGCACCTAGGAGGAAATGGGCTGGAAGTTAAAAAAGGAAAAAAAAAAAAAACAGTTGCTTTTCTTTTTTTATTGTCACTGATATGTGACACACTCACCCCTGATCCATCGCCCACCCAGGCGAGGGATAGTGAGCCCAGAGTTCGTACTTTGAATGTAAACTAGAAGAAATCAGAGGGGAAAATTTTAGTAAGCACAAAAATGTACAAATATAAGCAGAAACAAGGCAAATAAATTACTAAACTTATAAAAGGTAGTTACTTAGAGTGATAATTCAGATCTTAGTTTAAGTTATGAACAACTAATATCTTACCTGTTGCAGATAGCACTTTGAACACCTCCAGTTTGAAGAATTAAGTTTAATTCTGACTGGAGTGATGAACTAATTAACTGAGTGAAGCCAAAAGCAGAGTGAACTGATGGTTTCAAACTCCAACCCCTAAATACCACAGCAGTGAGGGCTACTTTATAAACCATCATTATTTTCACATTATACAGTAATCCCAGCAGAAATATTACGATGGTCTTACAGGAAGTGCCTCGGGCTGCGTCATTGACATTAATAAAGATGGATGAATCGTCTCCGCCTTGTCCCGTTGTTCAGAATTGAAGCCAAAACATTCATTTTTGAGGAGCTCTACCACTAATATAAAAGTCCCGCCTACTCGCCTTCCAAAATCACCAACAAACTGTCGATCATAGCTTAACATGACAATATTCTTTAAGTTTCAAATAGCTTAATAAAACTAAATATGTTTAGATTTGAGGATGCAGCAGAAAAGATAAAACTAAGTGGATTAACAAAAAACACAGTTAAAAAAAAAAAAAAGATCAGAGGTTATTTTTATTGTTATTGTTTTACTGCTATGGTGATTTTGAGGTTTGAGTTAGGGTGGCAGCAATCAGCTTTGGCTTCAGCCCCGCTTAAAATAGCTATTAGCTTGTCAAAAACCCCATCTCTCCAAAATGAGGCTATTCAAACATCTCTCTACAACAGGTAAGATGTTAACTGTTCATACATTTCTACAGAACCCTACTTTAAAAAGGTCTAAATAATCACATAAATAATGTTTCAGCTTAGGAAAACACATTTGAGTAAACTACTGGATCAGAAAAACAAACCAAAAATAACATCTGAAGGGGTTTCTGTTGTTGCATAGAGTGTAAATGCCAGCTGAGAGGACAGGCTGTCCACACTGTAACTCAGCCATTTGGACGCAGTCTGCACATGTGACCTGTTTAATCACAAAGGTTAGGCCAGACAAGACAATGGCCGAACATACCAAACATACTTTGTTGTTTCAGAAAAGTTATGCTAATTTTACCCTACTTTTTCAAATATTTATCACCCCAACAATGATTTAAAGCTCAATACAAAAGAAGTAAACAGACTGAAAACAGCATTCCCATCCTTTCGTGTGTGTGGGGTCTCTGACGAGTGGTTTTAGGCGCAGAGAGGTCCACATGTTTGGGATCTGAGCCCCCCCCTCTCATCAGCTGATGAAGCAGAGATGTTTACAAGGTGAGTGCAGCTCTGGAGAGTCTGTTAAAGTCTATAAAGCTGCAGAAGATTGTGTGCGGTGCCGTCTGCTGGTTGGAAACTCCTTGTAAACAAGTCCAGTGGAAACTGGCCTGCTCCCTGCCGTCCAGATCTGTCAACATAAGTTTCCATCTGCCTCGCTTTGATCACCTCGCTGCACTCAATGCATTCATCATTGTATAAATTTTTTTTTTACGTTATATGAAAATTTTCCCATACTTAGCAGTTATTTACTGTGTTTTTTTAATAATCACTTTTTATGGATCCATCATGTTTCCTCTGTTCTCCCACCACCACACAGTTCCTACAGGCCAGCTGAGAGCTGTGTTTTGGGTGAAAACTTAAGTTTACTCCAAGTGTTACGATGAAAAGTAAGCGGCAGTTATGTAAGACTGGATTTGTCTTGTCCTGCGAGAACAGCGAGGGAACAAAATGAAGAGATAAAACTGGCCTCGCAGGGCAGACATGACCTCACGCTGCACCGAGCGCCCAATACCGGCATTCAGCAGTGAGCTTTCAATCGCAAGCAGCTACTTGAGATCGACGAGGGTCTTTGGAGCTGCACACAAACAGACACGTCCCTGCGGAGTCACACAGTCCGTATGTGGGAGCGCAACCCTCACTGTGGGCGGCGTCCTCTCAGAGAGGTCAGGACGACAACAACAATGAGGTCCTTTTTCCCCCCCCTCTTGCACTGGACTTTAACTCTCTGCCTCAGCCATGTTTACACACACACACCACTGTAGACGAAGAGGTCAAACTCAAAGGATCAAACGCTGCGAGGGGCGAAGACCAAGCCTCTGTAACTGCACAGAGCTGTGTGAAGGCTTGAAGTAATATCCGACTATAAAAACATCAAATGGTCATGCTTCTAGCATATTAGTCAGTCTGTAAAGTGCAAAAAAAAAAAAAAACTAAATAATGCTGACTTTATGTAGCGCACCGATGTAGAAGCCATCAAAAATAAAACTGCACAATCTAAACCTTCATGGTGTTTACCTGACTTTAATGATCCTCTGGCAGAAGGTGTCATTTTACATTTTATAGGAATGTTTTCACATTTCAAAATACCCCAAATATACAGACTTATAAGAGTATGTGTTGGGGATGACTCTCAGCTACCACTCCACCAAATTTTATCTCAATATGTGTGAAACTGACTAGAGCTTTTATTTAGAGCTTTATTTAGTTAGAGCTTTTATTGTTGGCTATGATCAATAAGATTTGGCAATCATTTGTAGTTGTCTTTTTAGGGATTACCAAAAGCTCTTACATTATCAGGTGCTGATATAAGTAGAACATTCTGGCTAAACTACACATGACAAAGACACTCAAATCTCTAAATAAGATATAAATTTAGCCTGAAAGAATAAGCACGCTTAGATTTTTATGATCAGCTTTATCTGCTCTTTATAGATAGATTTTATGAGGTTATGTTTTATCTCACACCGATATGAAAGTTCTTTTTCACGATATATCAAGCAGAAAACAAACCTCGAGATAATCAAAGGTTAATCAGAGACGGTAGTCAGATTTTCCTGTCATCTTTTATAATAGCGCTCTTGAGCAACAGGCTTTCTGAAGAGCGGTGGTGTATTTGGTTTTGGACCATTTCATTCATCGGAAATGATAAAAAAAAATGTGTAAATCGTTCAAAAATCTTTTAAAACTCTTTGCTTTTTCAGACATTTTCAGTCCAGTCCCAGACATTTATCACAGGATGTACACCAACTAACGATTGTTTAAGAACTTATAAATAATTCATATTGATGCATTGATCATTCACTTAGCTATCAAACTGAAATTTGAACATGAAATTTTTGTTTTTAACATTTCTACAAACCAAAATTTTATTTTAACAGTAGACTGATTTGATACATAAACTGATGCATGCAGCTTTAGGCTTGTGTTTGTACAGATAATAAAGTAAACAAACCATTAAAACAAATATATAGTTTGGACACAGCAGATCCTAAAGTCATGCTAAAAGAAATGTAGAATTTTTTTGTAATGGATTTAAGAACTTTCTAAAAGCTCTTTGTTGCAGCTTTTTGCTTTGTTTTGTTTTGGATAAATGTAGGTCATTCGTTCACTTCCATTATCTCAGCTGACCCTGGTTTATCTCGCTCTGATGGACGACTGACGCAGGCTGATAGGAGAACGTAATCCTGGGTTTTCACGAACATTTGAGACTTCCAGTGTGGCCTCCCAATAATGATGTCAGACCGTGGAGGTCCCAAATGAAAGATGGGGCATTGTTTGAAATGATATCCAGTCTATAATTCCTCTCTCGTGTTAACACCTAACTTATCTTTCTAAAGACACATTTGTCCCTGTTTTACAAAGATGACCAGAAAAAGCCGCACATCCAACAAGAACTTTAACGGGATCTACATGAAGCTCCACAGTATGGGGCTGTTGGTGTGAGACGGTGATCCTGCAGCTCAAACACCTGTGCTAACTTTTGAAAATGAAAATAATTCGGCGTGCTTTTGCAAGCTCCTCGGGGGTCGTTCTATCCCTCAGACATTCCCCACTTGTTTCCACAGAGCTAAATCTGATCTTCATAACACACTGGTGTCTGGGTTCCTTGTTATCAGAGCCGCCGATCAGACAAGGACTGAGTAAGAGTTAAGATCTGTGGCGTAGATTCCTCATTTCCCAGATAACTGTGTAAATAAGCAGGAAGCCTCACGTACTCCTGCCTGTAATTCTTCTTTTTGTGTGCAGTTTTAGTAGTCCTGATGCAGACTGTACAGCATGTTTTGTCAGGCAGTCCGTGTAGGCTTTCTCTTATTTTCCCAGTTTGGCATGTTGATGTAAGATTCATTTCGCTGACAGGATTAAAACTTGTCGGTTGTTTCGTTTTTTTTTTTTTTCCTTTCCTTCAGTCTCCATCCTGTTCTTTATTCATTTGGCCAAAGGAAAAGAAAAAGAGAGGGAAAGAACAAGCCGTATTTACCGGCTGAAGGGTAACTGGGTCACAGCCAGCTTGTTGCAGCACCAAGAAAAGCAGCAGATGATGTTCCACGCGGTGCAGGAGGGAGAACAGCAGGGGGTTGTTGATACACAGGAAGAGATGTCCACTGAGAACAATGAATTAGGAAAATATGAAGCTGGAATTCCTTGAAGAAATGCTCATCACCCGCCGCCTTGCATGGCAAACTTTGAAGCAGCAGGGGCACAACCAAGATGGAGACAGAGGGGGCAAATGGTGGCCTCCCTTTGCCAGACTATATGATCCACTTAAATCCCAAGCTTTTTGCTCGGTGTGGATTTTTAATTTCCCCTGGCTATACCTTATTAGCAAAAATTAATTGAAAATATACATATAAAAATAAAAAACTAGTTAAATCTATAGTTCCCCTAATAGGGACTACAGGTCAAAAACCAATGCCCTAAAATTGGTCTGCAGGGTCTCAGGAGGTTTTATGCATTTTTTTTTATATACATAAAGTTATTAATGTAGGTTTATTTACACCTATAAACATTCAAAAATATACTATCTTTAATACAAGAAAGCTTGTTTATAGTAAACGTTTTGTCCAATGCAAGGGCGTAATTTACCATTGGGGGGTTATGCTCTCTGCCTATTTATTATTTGTTTTTAAAAAAAAATTTTTGTAAAACAATTCAAAATATTTTTACATTGTAATGCTTTTACTGTGATTAACACACCTGTTTTCTTTGTATTAACTCTGAAATTTTACTGTTCTACATCAGTTCAACAATTTAATTACTTGTTTCCCCCCATTTTTTCCAACAGTATCAAACATTCAACATTTTTAGGCTGCATTATATAACATACCTAAATTTCTCACTTTTTCAAGAGTATGTATTTACCTGGAGCACAAAAACTACAACACATGACTCAACAAATCCAACCATAATGGGACAAGATCAGACTAAAACCATGCATCTCATTTTCACCTGTTATGCTTAAATGTTCGTATGACATCGTAAATTTTGAAATCAGGTCAAAGTTACCTAAAGACAGTTGCAGCTGTGTACTTAACCAGTGGATTTCTACTGTGTTAGAGAAAATTATGTAATTTTATTGGGGGGGTAGGTTGACCGAATCAACTTATTGTGGGGGTCATTACCCCCCGAACCCCCGTACAAATTACGCCCCTGGTCAAATGTACTCCTTCTAATTAAAGCTATGTATGTGATTTTTATTTATTTTTGAGAAAATGACAAAAAGCCTAATGTTAAGTACATCTTAAATCATTCTATGTGAAATAAAAGAAAAATAACTGTAAACTGGATAGTTGTAAAACTTCTAACCTGTTCTATACACATCATATAATCAGAAAAAACTAAAATAAATCAGTTGGCAATTCCTTAAATCAAACCAAAGTTTAGCAGATTATGTGGTGAGGATGAGGCTTGGCTACTACTATTTATTTACAATTATAAAGGTTTATGTTTCCATTACACTGTGGTGCTAGCACCCACATGATTCAACTGTTCCCTTCGTGACTTTCTGACTCTTTCAGAGAATATATTCCAATTACTACCTGTTTGAAGTCAACTTACAGAGCTGGTGTTATTGAGCAGAGCTGACTCGGTCCCTCTCAGAGCCGTGCACGTCTGTTCATTCAGTCCTCCGCTGCGCTCCGACAGCTCCGTCCCCTCGGAAACAAACCGCTGCCTCTGCTGCAGCCTCCTCACGCGGGGCCAGCCATCTCCCTCCGCTCGCGGTCCACTCAGCGCTGACGAAAACAGCCCGAGCGCCAAAATGCAGCACACGAAGAACATGACTGTCAAACAAAACAACAGGGACTACCTCAACTTTAGACACTACGAGAAACTCTCGACTGTCCCAGCAATTAGTTGGCTCCACATGCGATCCCCCTGCTCTCCTCCTCCGCCCCCCTCACCTCCAGAAGCATCTTCTAACAACGGCCCATTCGAGGTGCCGCACGCTATTGGTCAAGACCAGCAAACCCTGCGTTTTCATTGGACGAGAGGAATCTTCTTCAATTGAGCGGCAGTTTCCGTCTGGCGCTGCACTGCCCCCTGGTGGCAAGACCGCGAACAGACCATCGGGCGCTTCATTAAAGGAGGATTTATTCTCTGAATCTGTTGAGCTTTCCAAGAAACTATAAAAAAGGCCAAAAGAAATAAGTCTTGCACAACGGGCTGTTTTAACAAAAAAATAAATAAATGAGGAAAACAAGTTTCTGAACTTATGAAACAGACTATAGTAGGAAAATAAGTGTTTCATTTGCCTGACTAGCACTAATTGTTTGTTGTATTCAAACTGTTTATCTTCTATGGATGTGGAAAAGAATCTTGGTGGATGCTCAAAGATAATTATATCACTTTGTTGACAAGAGTTTTATGGGAACTATTTTAATTTTCAGAGCTTTAAGTCAGAAATCCATACACTGTCCGTGACCTAGAACTCAAGGTTTTGTTCTTTTTTTTTCTTGTTGGCTGAAGTTGTTTAACTTCTCATCCGAGGAGTTTTCTCAGTTCATACTGGAATGTGCCAGGTAGCAAAGCTTTCAGCTGAATGGGATGCAGCTTTGCACATTCCAGCCTGAAATGAGAAAACTCCTCGGAAGAGAAGCCAAACACCTTCAGCCAACAACAAAAATAAAGTCCAGTTGCCTTTTAAAGGTTTTATCTTTTAGAATTTAACACATCTTTTGACTTTACATCAAAATACAAAAGCAGGTTTATTATTACCTAAAGGGTACAATTAAAGTAACAAAATACTTTAAGGAAACTCAAGAGATTAGTTTCAAACAGTTAAGGACTACTTACTACTTTGAACAAAAGATGACGAAGAGAGTCTGTGATTTTCTGAATACAACAGTTTATTTATAGTATTGATTCGTAACAAAAGAATCCCCCCAATCCCCAAATTGCTGCCCGGACACTGATAGACCAGAGGTAAATTACCACATTACAAATAGAAACCTGCAAAAACTTCTGAATGCTGTGGGTTAATTAAAAGCTGTGGCTGCGTTGTGACTGTAAGCCCAGACACTCTCCTTTTTTTTTATTTCCTTCCCAGTCCAGAACTTAAACCAGGTATTTTCTTCTCTAGATGTCCTTGATAACATCCTCCAGCTCCTCTTTGGAGTACATGTGGAACGTCTTACCAGGCTCTACTGTCGCCAGCTAGAAGAGATAAAAAGTCAGCATGAAAACCGGGGATTTAAGCTTTGGCATTCCCTGCAAACGCACAGCTACTGATGTCTTTTTCCATAAATGTTCTTTGAAACAGTCATGCTTACTGACTGCTTACTGATGTCAACAAAAACTTTACAACATGACAAAGCCTTCAGGGAGAACCAACCTCAATATTGGTGGCGTTGAGCTTTTCCTCCATCACCTGCTTCAGAATGGTGAGAGACGACTTGATGGCGTCTTTTAATGTCATCGACTGTCCCAAAGACAAAACAAATAGATTCCACTGATCAGGACTGCTGCTCGATTTTTAATGAACAGCTAAAGCTTTTTTAGCCATGACATTTGACATCTTTTAGTCTAGGCAGCTAGAAGACATCACAACTTATCCTGCAATATATTAGAATCTGTTAAAAAGTTTGAAAATTTCATGATCCATCACACATTCAGAAACAACTTGGTTGATTTTCTTAAACGTCTTTGTTGGTTGTTTACAAGAAAGTGCATAAAATAAAGCAGCTAAGTGTGATTGATCAAACTAACAGTTAAACATGAAAACCAAATCAGTTCTTGCTAATCAAGGAGAAACTATTTCAATTTCTGAACAACACACACGGGTAGTATTTTATTGCAAAGTATGGACAGGAAATGGCCAGTTATTTATTTTTTTTAACTGAATGCTGCATTTATTTCAGACTAATTTGAGAGAGCACCAGCTGATTTCTGACCTGAAAACCTAATTGTGGGTTTATAGCGGAAGTATTGAGGCATTTGACGTAACTAAAAGATACTCTTTCATTAGTCTGGTTTTCTGTTGTAAAAGCCATGTGATAATCCTGATAAATACAATCTATTTATCAGACTGATATGCTGTTTTTATTTTTTCTGGAACCAGTTGACTCACACTCGCCTCACAGCTAATCCTTTATCAGCAGCTTCAGTTAACATAATGCTCTTCTAAACAAAACATGCAACTCAGAACCGGGTCACGGTCGACTAAATTTACTTTTAAGTAAATGTATAAAAATCTCACTGTAATAACTTTGACAGAAGAACAAGGCCAGAGGTGATAATAAGTACCTTGTGGTAGACCTCTTGCAGGGAGCTCTGTGCTCCCTCTGACGCTGAGCCGATGGCCCGAGCATCACACTGCACAAAGGTCCCGGATGGGTCCATGTGGTAGCTGGATTACGAGGAAAAATGTTCAATCTTCTTGTAAACAAAAACAATAAAAACTTAAAATGGAAACAATTTGAAAATTAAACATACAGCTGGGGTCCTTTTTCGTCAACTCCTCCAAACAGTAACGCTACACCAAAAGGCCGACTCTGAATAAAGAGAGGGGGAAACCAGGAAGACATAAAATAAATAAATTAAATAAAATGTTTGTTAAAGACGACCTGGAGACGGTCTGACTGACTGACCATGGCACCAGGGTCTGCGTCCTCCTCTCCAAACTGCAGCGCCAGGTTGGACACAGCCTGAGTCACGCTTTCCACAGTCATTGTCTCGTTGTAGGTGAACCAGTGGTTCTGTGAAGAGTAAACAGGTTAGGGATCGTCTCCACCAGCACGCTGCTTCGTTTACACTGCCGCTCTGAAGTCATACCTGTGTTTCCACTCTTGCTTTGTCAATCAGAGTCTTAGCGTCAGCTATTAAGCCACTCATGGCACAACCTGGACCGGAAAAACAGAAGAGAAATAAGAACCTGTATATACCTCACAGGCTGTGACCTGAAGCAACAATCAGCTCTGAAAAACCGTCACATACAATGTTACCTGGTCAAACATGACTGATCATAAATGCTGCATTATTTATACAACATTTGACCAAATGAGCACTCTGCAAGGTCTGTCTTTATAAGTGCAGTACAGCAAAACATGTGATTTTGTAATCCACTATCTTCCCAGATTCACTCTGTTTACCCACCCACCTCTCAAGAATTAGAACTTTGGATCAAAAAGAAGCAAAAATAAAGATTAACATAACACAGATCACAGATTCAGAATTTAAAAAAACCAAAGGAGGACTAATTAAAGATGTTCTGTACCAACATTTAATAAAGGTGTTATCAAAAAATTACTTGGTTATGGGAGCTGTAAACAGAGGTTTATAGAATAAGTTCCCTAAAATTTTTAAAATACAACTTTTGCAATACTTTGTTTAGTTTGAAACATAGTTATTATAGAGTTTTAACAAAGACTGCTAGCACATTAGAAGTATAAACATTTTGCTTTTGAAAATGATGCAAATACAGCATATTCAAGATGTTGACCCAATTATCTTAAAGGGGCTATATCATGTAAAATCAACTTTTTTGAGTTTTTTATCATGTTATAATGTTATCCTCTCATCAAAA
>JAUBOC010000138.1:16344683-16359502 GCA_032275365.1 Anablepsoides cearensis | reverse complement strand
CTAGCAGTAAAATAAATTAATATAACTAAACTAGAACTAAAGAGAGAAATTTTAAGTTTTTTTTTTTTTTTTTTTTTTTTTCTCAGTAAAATGAATCATCAGATTAGTTTTAGGGTTTCTTAGTGGAGGGGTGTGGAACAGTGTCAGGTTTCATCTGAGATCAGTTCCGTTTGGTTCTGCTTTGGTTCTGGGTCTCTTACGCTCAGCAATGCCATCTCTGGACTCAGAAGCTGAAGTAGGAGATATTTTCCCGAAGCTGACAGATGTCCTCCAGTCATGATGAGGAAGGACGTTCTTCGTTTTCACACTCTCCTCTTCATACTTAGTAAGTTGTTTCACTTTTGGATCCAGTGTAAACATATGTATTTTTGAAAAATGTTTGTTTCCTTCAAAGATTTTGTCTGCATCACATGTTTTGGAAACTTTTTAATAAATTTCCCGACATGTTAAATCGTTCATCCTTTTAACACCCCAGGCTAAAATTGTGGCAGGATTAGTGGTTAGTTCTGATGCCTCACAGTAAGAAGGTCCTGGGTTTGAGCCCTGGGGTCTTTTCTCTTCAGGGTTTACATGTTCTGTGGGGGGTTTTCCATGCACACTCTAGGTTCCTCTACAGACCAAAAACCATTAGGTTGCCTTCAGGCCCAAACCTCCCTTGCATAAGAGATTTTAGTGTGCCTTGTTAAATAAAGAATAATAATATAAAGTGCTCACTAAACTTTATCATGCTGCAGCAGTTTTGTTAAATATATACCTAAACAAGACAGAGTAGAAACTCCACATGAAGTGTAAAAAGAAGCAAGAAATGTTGAAGCTGCTGCCATTCAGGTAGTAACTGACTACACAGGTGTGAGGTTACCCATATCAGGTAGTGACAGACAGGTACGCAGAGTAAAACACAGACTAAAACTAAGCTTTAACAAACAGCTGCTGTGCAACAATGAATTTTTTATGTTTCTACAGAGTTTTATGTTCGACATATGACAAGTTAAACACATCCTTTATTTTGACTGTAGCAAAAATATTTCATAACCACTGAAAGGATTTTAATTACTTTTTTAGAAAGTAATCATTGAGTGCATGTCTACAATATCTGCTAGATGATTTAAGATGGCTGCTAATAGACTTTAACCTAAACATAAATTGCTATAAACCAGTGAGTTTTACACCTATTGAGCTAAAATTTGGTGTGTATGTTAAGGGGCGCTGTTTGTAAAGCAGTGCATGCTAAAATACAGCAACCTTTTGTCATCAATATTTAGATTTAAAATTTAATATTTATACTTAGTATTTAGCTTTAACATTTTAAATGTGGTAAAAGGTGACTTTAGATAATCCACACTACTTTTTTAGACATTGGGTTTGACAAAAATTTCCTGTTATTTTTTGCACAAGCTGCTTTCCAATTGGCGCCTGACAGGTTATAGCTTCACAGCACATACTCTAGTATACTCTAGCACTAAACAGATCATACTACACTCAAAAACAGATTGTTGGATTTACTTAACTCAGTTATGTCAAGTGGTTCTACTTAACTGTTTTGAGTAAGTCCAACGTAACTTTTACTATTTATTTCAATGTAATTGTGCAAGGTGCTTTAGATTTACTCAACTCAGTTAATTAGAGGAACCACTTGACATCACTTGGTTAAGTAAATCCAACAATCTGTTTTTTGAGTGTAGATTTTACAATATCACATGAGCTTCTTCAATGGATTCAAGACTTTCAATTTGATTTAAATTAGAAATGTATCCATAGGATTTATTTTTAAAACGCACCACCTGATTTTTATTTATTTTAATTTTTTTCAGTTTCTGCAGCCAGCTTCTACACGGCAGGTATGTCTCTGAGTTGTGATTGTGAGCTTTAATTTTTTTTATTTGTATCTTCTGAAAACTGTTCCCTTCTTCTCCGTCTTCCAGTGTGGTGTCAGTCTGACAGCAGCAGCAGCAGCAGCGTGGTGGTGGCAGGTTATAATGTCAGCTCCCCAGCAGGGTCCAAGGTGGTGCTGCAGTGTGTGAGCGTCCGCATGGTGTGGACCAGGGACAGGCTGAGGGACAGGCAGAGGGTGGTCCACTGGGACATGTATCGGGATTATCCGGATTACGCCATGGAGAGGGTGGTGGACATGTTCTCGGCAGGAGACCAGAGGCTCTACAGCTCCCACAACCTGGACAGGGTCGGCCTCAACCCGACATCCTTCAAGGATGGAAACTTCTCTCTTGTCATTAAAGGTCAAATTCTCATTTGACTTTTATGTGCAGAGCTATGAATTATACATACTGGCTAAAATACATGCATAACTTTAGCTAAATTTAGCTTAAAAATGAGCTTTTACTGAAATTTCTCGAGACTTCCAAGGCCTTTTACCTTTTAATTACTGATCATGATTGACTACAGCTGGTTCTCTTTCCCAGCATTAAAAAAAAATTGTTTGACTACACTCACGGGATTAACCAAATCTGAAAACACTGAGGGTCTCTACCCTGTGTGTTTTAACTGTTTCTCCTCCAACACACCTGATTCACTGGTTGAATTACCTCTAGAAGACTGTTAATCACCCATTAATTTAAATCAGGTGTGTTGGAGCAGAGGATTAAGTAAGAACTGCAGAATAGTGTCACACTATTGATGATCTCTGGGTTAGAATAACCAGGAACAACCCAGAAACCACCAAGGATCAAACTTGCCATGGACTGCTGGAACACATCCCACACAGCAAAATTTGTCTGTCTCAGTTCTGGCCCACACCAGGCTCTAACAGTCGGCTCAGATATAGCAAAGAATGACAGCTGTTTGGTGGCCCAGATGTGGTTTGCATCTGGGATTCATGCATGGGCCAGCACCACAGAAGCCAAACCACAGCTGGGCCAGTTGTGGCATGTCATTTTAAAATCAAAATTAAAACAGTGCCTTCATTGACAGACCTGGCCCACATCTGGTTAACAAACCACTTGCCATTACAGAAGTCAACCAACAGTGCCAGCTCGACACCAGATCTGGCCCACACCTGTCTGTTATGTGGGTTATATGTCAATTCAACCCAATCCTACAACGATCAATCAATGTCAAATTCAAACTGACATTATGCATATATCTGGTCAACCTAATGTTATGTTCAGCAGTTAGATGACACAGTGATCATTGGTGTATAAAATAAAATGCTGTAACTTTTTGTTTTGCTTTTTCCTGCTTGTCTGACAGATGTGACGATGAAGGACAGAGGTCTGTACTCCTGCAACCTCCACCATCTTTACTGCCACCTGTACGAGACGGTCAGAGTTCAACTCAATGTGACCAAATCACGTATGTTAGAATCCAACACGCAAACTCTGGCCCGGCCAATTTGGCGCCCTATAGGCAAGATTTTAGGTGGTACCCCTTTTTCAATTCACTAAATCTCACTGCCAATTTAAATTTATTCACATACCAAATTAAATAGTTGTCTTGGATATTTTATATCTTTAGAACCCAGGTTGTCCAAATAAAATAGTTAACAATACAATTAATTTGAAACACATTACCAGAAGTCTACCTCATACCTGCCAATTTTTGCTGACAGCAACGAGGAGCACCTGTTCATGTTAACGAGCTGCTGTGGAGTGAAGCAGTTCTAGGGGGGTCCAGGGGTTTACTCTTTGGAAACATTTTGTTAAAGATCTTCTCAAAACTATGCATTTTCCAGCCATTTGAAGTGCATTGGACTAAATTATTGGGATTAACAAAACAACATAAAATCTGTATTTTATGAAGGTAGAACACTGAAAAACCAGATTTTAACCTGAACTGTATCTGAGATCATAACTGAAACTTCCATATCCTTATTTTGTTTTCTATTTAAACAATGAGCACCAGTATTTAGTCTTAACTGCATCATATGATACTATGATATACTATGATATTATCACAAAGTATCCTGTGCACCATATAACAGAGTAACAATTCCACTGGAAAAACCCACAGAACAAGTTACCTTCATAAACCTGAATAATCAGATTATTCCACAGAATAATCAACTATACTCTGAAAAAAGTTTTTATATTTTGTCTCTAATTTGTGGCGCCCCTTAGATGGACAGTGCCCTTAGCATTTGCTTATACTGCCTATATTATATCCTCTCTGATGGCTCGTCTTCTCATCACGAAGGGCGCAAAGAGCAGCGTTTCTGGGATGGACAAAAGGCGGTGTTTGTGGTCCTGCTGGGCAGCACCGTGGTGTTGCCCTGCATCAACAGACGAACCGTGTGGACTGACTGGAGCAACGAGGAGGAGGACCAGCAGGTGATACCTCCGTTGGAAAAATCTGTCCACTCGTTCAACATTTGTTGACTGGAAGATGGGTCGTCTTTTAGGTCGTCCACTGGGACCATCAGCCACCCGGGTTCCACCATGACCGCGCTGATCGTCTGGTGGATCTGTACGCCTCTGGGGAGCAGCGCAGCTACGGGCCTCTGTTCCTCCAGAGGAAGATGAACATCAGCAATCAGGCCTTCTCAGAGGGAGACTTCTCACTAACAATATCAAATCTGCAGGTTTGTATGCAGGAATGTAAAGTGATACCAAACATTAGAACATATCAAAAGTCCAACTTTTTGTATGTTTTGCATGTTTCTCTAATTTTTCCTCATTTCTTTTGTCAAAACTTGTTATGAATGGAGAAAATTCTGCTTTTTTGGATGTCTTGTATAGGATTAACAGTGACATTTAAAATAATGGTGTTTCAATTCTGATCCATTAGCAACTAACTAATTTTGACATTAGTGCACGATGGTAATTAACTCTACTGTTGGTTGGGGTACACGTCTGATAGTAGTATGTGTGTGGCCGTGCACATGGCAAAAAGTGTTTTACAGAAGGGTGCATTCATGTGCATTCATCTGATACGGAGCTTCTCGAGCACATGGAACAATCATTAGCAATGAAGCGCTTGTCAAGTCAAAATTTATAGGGAGGCTGGGAACCAGAAACCACGTTATGTTAAGCAATCGCATAAAGGAAAAACACGGAGCAGCTGTTGTCATTTGTTAGAACGGCAAGCAGAAGAAGGTTTAAGGCCGGAGCCGAGGGGATTCTTCAAATTTTCTGGGATTTTCTGCGAATGATAGAGTGGTAGAGCTCAGATGTCAGAGAATTTAGGTCAAACTGAACCAATAAAACAAGCAGCTGATTGGCGCCGGTTTTCTTGACAAAGTGGGTCATAAACCCCCCCATGAAATATGATATTATATGTTGCAAACTCTGCCTTTTTAGATAACTTTACCATCTATTTTTAAAAAGGAGAAAAATGTGAATTGCAAATAAGTAGTTTAAAATAAGTTTATTTATTACCATTTCATACCAGAGAGCACGGGTTAAAAACCCAATAGCATCTTAAAGCAAGAGTTTCAGTCAATGTTGTCATTAACAGGACAGTAATTTAGTTGTGTTTTGCTTAAAATGTATGAAGAATTCATATCTTACCAACTGAAGACAACCTTGGTTGCAATAAAAATACTTTAATTCTGACTGGACTAATGTTAAAGGTACTTTATTTGTCATGAATGCATGTTCCCATGCAATGATGAAGTTTGTGCACTGCACATAAGAAACACCAGCGGGCAGCTATGTAAGCCCCCGGGGAGCAGTTGGGGGTTAGGTGTCTTGCTCAAGGACACCACGACATGTGGACATGGCGGGGAGTCAAACCTGTGACTTTCTGGTCCCAAGTCGGCCGCCCCAATGATCTACAAATATACAACTACGGGAAGCTAGGTTATGGCATTTCCTGCCGAAAATGCTATAGCTAGGTTTTGAACATTTACTTATTCAATAACTTTTATTTAACATGGCTGTCCCATTGAGATCATGGATCTCTTTAGCAAAGGGTGAACTGGGTCTGTGCATGTTTTATGGTCTGTGTGAGGAAACCAGAGTACCTGGAGAAAAACCCAAACACGAGGAGAACATGCAAACTCTACACAGAGAGACCCCATGTGGAGCGGGAACGAACCCAGAACCATGTGAGGCTAACCCCTAAGCCATCGTGCTGCCAAACTTTTTTTTCTTTCTTTTTTTATACACAAACAAAACAAGACTCAAAATTAGGAATGTGTGTGTACATTATTTTACTAACCTGGGTTCATATAGGTTTGCAAAATAACCTAGTTACAGTTGTAGCTAGCTGTAGCAAAGTATTTAGCTTTTATAAACCTAGTTAAAGCATTTTCATCAGGAATAAAATGAGATTTTCTCAGGTTTTACTATATAACGTAAAACTGACAGTGATGGGTTAAAAAATAGCATTTGCACAAACATTTTAAATGTTTCGAGATTGGACTTGTGACAGCAATGTATTTTGACTTGTCTTGCACAAGTTGTTAGTTCATCATTCCAGCCACAGTTACTTTCTATCCGCTTACAACAGGTAGGCTATTTATTGCTCAGAATCTTTCCACAGAATCCTACTTTAAAACAACTATCTTTTTATTTTCATCAATTGAATAAATAACCATTAATAACTATTAAAAAAATATGAAAAATGTCTCTGTGTTTTATGTTTTATATGAAGCTAAAGTATGACAGTGAATGTAGAAGCCTCAGACACATTGATGGATGTTAACTTGGTCACAGTTTGTCTCCATTCAGATTCATTAAACCCAAAAACCAAGCCAGAAACTCTTAATAAGTTGAGTTCTTGTGTTGTTTTTGTACCTGTATCAGTTCAGTGTATGTGTGTGTATTTACAGCCTGCAGACCAGGGCACATACTCCTGTCACCTTCACCATCATTACTGTGGTCTGCATGAGAGGAGGGAGTTTCGCCTCACAGTCGAGCCGCCGCTGATTCGGAGCACTGAGCCCGTCAAAGTTCAGCCTGACAAAGAAAAAGGTAAAAGTTTCCTTTTTGTAATGGGTCAGCCTGGGAGCGCCTGCAGAGCCGATGCTTGATCACTTATCTGATCTGAACTATCAGGAAATAAAGAATAGACACATCTGTTCTTTCCTTTAGTCTTGTTTTCGTCCTCCTTCATCCTCCTGGACTTTCCAAACAGCAGAGCGGAGGAGGAGGAAGTTTTCTGTTTGTTTCTTCAGGGAGATGTTTTTTTTTTTGCACTGTCAGCTTGGCACAATCTTTAAGAATGAGAGAGTTTCTGATGTGCATGTTTTTCCAGAGGGTTTCATGTGTCTATGCGTGTAGGAGAGAAAGCTTAGGTCTGTGTTTAATAGAGCAAGCCAAGAAGGGCAGATCTCATTTCAGAGGAATCCTTTGGATTCGTTCTTTAGCTCTTCCCACACACACAAAAAAAGCATTCTTCACTCTCAGAGCTGTAATAAGGCAGCAGGACTAAACTTTGGGAGTTGTTCTGATTTATCTTTAGTTTTTGCACTCTTTTAAAGTGATTTTTATCACAGACACATGCCTTCTTGCTTTGCCCTCTCAGTTGTCTGCAGGCCTGTTGACTTTGGCAAAACTTACTCCATGACTCTACCTTCATCCTCCTCCTTCCCCTTTTTCTCTTTTTTAATAAATCCATGTGCTATGATCTGTTTTATTTAATATATCCCATTTTTATAGAAAAACAAAGCTTTTCTGTAGTTTACAGATGAAAACAGGACACATAAGTGATTTGTTGAACAGATCAGAAAGAGGATAATAAATAGAGAAAGACCAAAACTCAGAAAAAGCAGCAAAATAAAAAAGTTTAAAAATGGAGATGAAGCCAATTCTTCCATGTAGTGAACGGAAATCAAATGGGAGAAAAAAAAAAAGATTTTTGGTGTTTTTTTATCTGCATATGTCAGGCAAGCAACTACATACAGTATGTGTTATAAATTAGAGTTTTCAGTGTTGGGGTGAGGTCTTCTCTGAAGAGTAGATTATATCTCAGTCCTCTTCCTCTCCATCCCAGTCCGCTCCATCCTTCCATCGCTCCTCCTGCTTTCTTTGCTTTTTCTGTGTTTCAGTGCCAGGAAAAGTAAATCACAGCGAGCGACACCAGTCTGGCGCTCATTTTGGCTCAAAAATGTTGAGTCTGAGGTCCACAGCTGCTTCTTGACTTGCACCTTTTTTTTTTCTTTAAATGAAAACCAGATTTTTTTTTCAGCCCTTTACTTTGTATAACTCAGCAGATGTTGTGTTCAGCTTTTTTGTGTAAAGGTTGGAAATAAAAAAAAGAAACTTGCACTTTATACAATCAATGCAACTTGTCAGGAGAAGCTATACGTTGAGTTTTACATCAGGTTTGCAGTGTGTTATGTAAGAAACAACTTAAAAAGACAGCAGTTGTTAGTGGTTGTGTGTGTCTGACCACTAGACAACACTCTGGTGTGTTTGTGAGATGATGAACAAAGAAAAGCACTGACTCTCTGGCCACTTTTCCACCACTCAGACACCCCCAAAGAGGAGTCACCTCGCGTCATCACCGTCATCCTGCCCGATCAAAGGAACCACTTTCTCCTGCCGCTGGGCTTTGTCCTCACCTTCCTCCTGCTCCTGGCATTCATCATCCTCATCATCATCCTCGTCACATGTCGCCGTCGAGCCAAAGGTCTGGTTCTGCCGAGGCTCCGTCTGGTTCACTTTGAGTCACTTGGAATTTTTCAATATCGTTGTTGTTTGTGTTTCCTTTTTTTTTCAGATTTTTATCCTAAGGCGTCTATGAGGTGAGCGCTAACAGGACACAATCATATGAGAAGTCATAGAAAGAAAAAAAAAAGACAGGGCGTATTTTAAAATGATTTAAGACTATCTTTAAATATATAATAACACACAACAGATTCCAGCCTGACATTATTTATTCAACAAAAATGAAGCCAGAATGCACAACTAGAACTTCCTTCTGTAGTAATAACTCCCAGTAGCTGTTTTCTGTAGAACCTCATCAACCTTTCATAGAGGAAATTTGGCCCTCTTTTCTTTACAGCATTGCTTCATGTCGTTGAAGTTTGCAAACTTTTTTTTGCACAGTTCTGCTCAGGATCATTGTCTCATTTTATGACAGGTAGAAGGCCTCACATTTGACTCTAGAATATTTTTGTATACAGAATAAAGAAAAGGGTCTGTAGCTCAGCGGTCAGTGCTGCGGTCTCATAATCCTGAGGCTTCAGGTTTGAGCCCAGGTTGTGTCACTTTTCCTCTTAAATCCTGTGGAAGCAGGAAGGTTGGGTGGACTTTATTAGTTCTGACTGTGACAGGTCCAACAGAAGTGGCAGCAGCTTGGAGGAGTGTGAGGCCAGCGAGGTGAATGTCTGCTGTCAGGAGGAGAGAAGATTCGGTGAGTTTGTTTCTTTTAATTTGTCTTGTCTGCAGCATTAAATGTGTGGATAAAATGAGCATGATGAGGCTTTAATGGGTGTTCAGTATTCTTGTAGTAAAAGACAGGCTCATTTTAGACCTTTTCCTTTTTAGACTATAAGAACAACCTGCTAAAAGAAAACGCCCACGTGAACACTCAACCAATACTTATTGATCTTGACAAAGGTATGTGTGTTTAATTTATCTCTTATTTTCCCTTCATGAAACTCAACTTTTCTTTTGTTTGTCTGTGCTCCTTGCAGAGATGCAGAAGTTTTCCAAGTGAAGAAAAAAAAAGAGAGAGCAAAAAGAAGTGAAATCGAAGTCACTGGCTGGTCCAGAGGCTGCGCTCCAAACTAAACAGATCCACACCACCTTCTGTCCTGCACCGCAGAGGGGGAAAACGAATGCTGCAAAAATTGCTTTGCTTTTGGAAATCCCTGACCGAAAGGCTCATCATAAAAATCACTAGCGATTGACAAAAAAAATGTCCTTAATAATAAATAACCCAGACACTGACAGGTGTGCTGAGTGTGACTCAAGCCTTGAATGTTGGACGAATGTGCACATAAATCTGACCGACTTTAATGAGATGTGAGGAGTTTTTTTTTTTGTTTTTTGGTTTTTACAGCTTGAATCATTTCTCGTTATGCTTCTGTTTGTGTTTGTTAATTTTTAATTTTACCCCAAATGTTTGTTTTGGTTGGACTGAAGCTGTTTTTTGTGCAAAGTATTTTTTAACAGGTCTTCATATTTACTGCTGATATTTGTTTCTATTATACTTAAGTGGATACAGACCTGTTTTTACCCTCTTTAAAATGCAACAATACAGACAGTTAGTAGTAAATTTATTGTAGGCCAAAAAAAATGTTTGCTTTAAGTTTTTTTTTGTTGATGTTTCTTTTCAGTTTTCAGTGAGGTTGTAACAGTGAAACTACGGGACTAAATGACTCATGGGCGCCCCCTAGTGACAAAAAAACAGCACCAGCTGTTAGATCAGTATTCATTCTGTGACTATATGCATGAAGCACACAACATTTTTACTAAAAAAGTCCATCTTTTGTGGCTTTTGCTTTCTTTAGTTTCATGTCATACAAAGCTAATCCCCACGTTTCTGCTACACTTTACAGTTATTACAATAAAGTCATGATAACATTGAGAAAATGTGTTCAGTTCAAATTTAAGTTTGTAAAAGCTAATTAAAAGGGGAGGATATCTGATTTGGTTCCTACAAAAGTCTTTCTGAAAATGGTGCTAAAATTCTGTTATGTTAAGATATTTGTGCTTTACAGATAATCAAACACCTTAGATCATAAGTCATTTATTCATTCTTTTGTCACAAACAGTCCCTGAATTCAAGACAAATGGCTTTTTATACAATTCGTAGTAAGTCTTGAATACATCATCTATAAAATACACAGTACTGTCATATACTTTTGATCTAAAAACAATAGAAAACATGGTCTGTGTTGCGCTGTTGGACACGTGTACTGAAGGAAGGAGACTGTGCGCTCATTCACACCTGCAGTCGGACTCAGCACAAGAAGAGTGACAACATTCACAGAATGACAATTAGCTTCTCCACACCTCCCTCTCCTTAATATTTCCACGCATGGTCATAAAAACAAACAAACAAAAAAAAAAAGAGCTACTGGGGCTAAAAGGGAATTCATTCAGTAAGAAAAAAAATAGGATCAGAAGAAACTTTGGGCTGTACACAACAAGGGGAAATAATGATGATGATCCGTTTTTAGGGTTTTCAGTCATGAGCTTGTTTGAGTTTGAACTTGTTTTAGCCAAAATGCCATCTGGTTTGTTCATCAGTAAACATAACATTGTAATGACAAAAACTGATCTGCACAGGAGAGAATGAGACCTATGGAATAAGAACAAAGTACATTTAAATCATGAGATTGTTCCTAAACATTACAGACAAATGAGAGCAGCAAATGTGTCTTAAGTGTCCATCAGATAAAAATATAAAATGATCCCACCATGTCTTGGTAGGTTATACTGTTAACGCTGTGTCACTGAGTTGGTGTGGTGTTCATACTCTACAACAAGTCACTGGAGAAGAATCTGACTAACTGAACAGGTAGGGCAGGTGTTTACACAGTACTCTTGTTCAGGGGGCGGCGACTAAAAAGATGTGTGTGATGAACAGCTGGTGGCGACATGGGGCCAGAGGATGTGGAGTCTTTATTGTGAGATAAACCCCTCCAGGGGCTCTATTAACACAAAAACAACAGGAGGTATAACATCAACAATTAGGTGAAGACCGTCACGTTAGAATGACTAAGAGAAAACACCAGTAACATGTACAGTACATCTCTTGCCCCACTCTGTGGTTTAGGCCCGGTTCAAGTCTCTGCTGTCTGTACAGAACATTAAACCTAAAGAGCGGGAGTCCACCTTCTCCAGACGGGTCACGAGAGATGCGTGGCAGGTGCTGTTGAGGTTTCTGACTTGTTCACTGTGAGCTGTGCAGTGGCTGACGTCCGTGTCTTTAGGTGTCAACCACGGGTCCGATGGAGTCCTGCTGAAGGCTTTCCACCGGTGCTGAACCGTCTAAGACCGGAGGCTGAGGGGAGCGGGTCATGGCCGGCGCCGAACTGCAGCTCATACAACCCTGTGAGACAACAGGCGCGTTCAGTGTGTTTCAGCATAAAGAGAAATCTGAGAACTCTGAGGGCTCTGTGTTACCTGTGTGTCTATTTCCTGTGGGATGGTGTGCTGCTTAATCCAAGGATGGACCTGAGCCAGCTCCTCTCTCTGCTCCTGGCTGAACCAGGGCTGGAGGGGCTGGAGCATGCGGAGCTTCTCTCGGTCCTCTGCCAACACCTCACTCTGGTCCCTGAGTTAACAGAAAACTGCTCATTACTAGTCAACATACACTTTAGATTTAAATACGGAGTTATTTTTAAAAGTCCAGTATTTTGCTACAGAAGAGGTATGTATTTATACCTGGGGTGTATCTGGTACGTCATCATGACGTGGTCAGGTGTGTGCTGGATTATGCTCCACAGGGAGCTCTCCACTCGGCTGTCGAAGCTGCGCTTGTGCTCCGTCTGTGCCTCCTGGCTCTTACGGGCTTTTCTCGAAGTGTCTGATGAATCGTTGCTGGCGAAGTACTTGCTGCTGTTGCTGCTGCCTGTAGTTCAAATAGAACTCTGCATGTTTCATTTCATTTTGTCCAGCTATTAAGTAAAACTCTCTCCCGTCTTGCATTTAGCTTCATGATTTAATGTATTTATTTACTACAAACGTAAAATAAAGACGGGTGCAAATATAAAAATATGATTATCCTCCTTACAAACATCCAATATGTTAGATAAACTTTATCCACCAAACAAACAAAAAAAAAGGTTTAATACCGTAGTATAAGAACACTGTAGGTGTGTGTTTCTCTTCTCACCAGTGTGTGAGGTGGAGGTACCATTACTCCCAGATCCAGATCCCAGTGAACCAGACTCTCCTGATCCAGAACCTGAGGCATTAGAGCCAGTCCCTGACCTGGCGTCTTCCTGCAGCAGGAGGTCCAAAAGCTCGCTGGATGTAGACTGGGCATCATGATTACTTGACTCACAAGGGGCGTCGCCCTGAACAAATCAAATGTTTACAAGTTAGAACTAAACTTGCTGCTTGTACCGTGAACATATGTCAAACAGGCAGCAGCCATATTACCTCAGTGACATGTTGTTCATGGAGGCTTTCAGAGTGGTTGTGTCCATTGCTGCTCTGCCCCTCACCCAGTTTGGGAAGTTCCTCCTGCAGCAGGTTGAGCTGCAAGGGAGAGCTGGAGCGAGAGCTGGAGAATAAAGCCCGAGGCTCTGCTGCTTCTTCCTCTTCTCCCACAGAGCTGGCTCTCTGTGAGCACAGAAGGAGGCCGGGTGAAGTCTGCGGTCCAGGCTGGGCCTGGAACTGAGGCTGAATGAAGGAGGCACAGTCGGGCGTGAACCCTGGCATAATGTTGGATGTTTGGGGTACTGCGGAGGGAATAGACGGTAGGTAAACAGAGGGAAAGCCTGGAGTGAAGGTTGGATAGTTGGGGAGGATGACTGCCATGACGGGGGCCATGTAAGGGTTGAAGCTCTGAGCTGAAGTCATTGTGTGTAAGTTATAAAAGTTCTGGACATTCTGCTGGGGATCCATTTGGACTGGTTGCATGCCTGGCTGGCTCTGACCCGACTGCAGGATGTTGAAGTTGTAGCTGAGCTGGTCTGGAGGCTGCAGCGTTACAGGAGCTGCTCCAGGCGGCTGCTGTGGTGCGGGCAGCTGCTCAGCGCCGGGCTTCCCCATGACCGGGAAGAACGGAACCTGCAGTGGGGATGTTTGACAGGCGGGTTCCACCATGTGGGGGTGCGAGGACTCTGAGGAGGGCCAGGAAGAGTCAGGAACCCGGTAAGGGGGGCCAGCGGGGGAGGCATAGCTGTCTGAGGAACCCTGCGGTTTGGGTCGTTTGTGCCTGAGCTTTCCTCTTCGGGTCCGATTCCAACCTCCAGCACTGACTGGGCGTCGGTAGTCTCCTACAGTGGGACGGGTACAATATAACAAAAAAATAAGTCTAAATAAAGACGTTTTATATCACGGTACTTAAAATATGATGCATTTCTGCATAAATATACAGACCTGGGTGATAGGAGTGAGCCATGGAGCTGTTTTCCAGCTGCAGATAGGAGCTGTAAGGACTTTGGAGAATGCGATGACGGAATCGATCCACGTATTCTTGCTCTTCTTTCTGGGTGTGAGCCGACAGCACCTCTTTGGTGAGACCTATAAACCGTCTTTCCTCTGTGGCGGGGCTTGGGGCAGGACGGATGGGGGTTGCAGCAACATCGGCAGGCTCGCTGCCCATCGGGGCATCTTCTGGTGCTGTGGCCTCTGTGAAGAAAAAAAAAAAAAATCAGGAACAACAAACAGTTTATTTTTATCTTAACCATTTCATTATAAAAGGTAGTCAATTAAAATGGAACTTTTACAAAAAGAATCATAGGTGTTCAACAGCATGTTCAGTACCTGACTCGGGTTGAGGCACGTGCACGATGGTGCTGCTGTACGAACACTGGCTGGTGACCGAGACAACACTCATGGCCTTAGAGGTCATTGTGATGTCTGTCAGAGGCGCAGCTGTGGGGCCCACTGACACCTCGCTGTCCAACACAACCACTGAGAAGGGAGGAGGAAATATGTTAAAAGTCTGGACTTGCTTTTGACTGAATACTGAGATGTGCTCTGTGGGCTTTTACCATCTGAACTGGTCTGAACCACACCAGAGGTGCCTGCCGGTTTGTCCTCTTCTGAGGTAGAGGAGGAGGAGGAAGAGGTGGCCAAAGAACGAGAATCGCTCTTTCGTTTTAGGACTTGACCTGCACAGCCCTCCAAGTATCTGGATCATGCATCAATCAATAAAAAAAAACAGTCAAATGCCTGCAGGAGCTGAGTGCTTCAATGAGAAAAATATGTGACCCATCCAAGGGCGTAACTTTCTGAAGGACTGGTGTGGACATGTCCCCACCAACTTTGGCCGGACGGGGACAGTCCCCACCA
>JAUBOC010000138.1:16328658-16344583 GCA_032275365.1 Anablepsoides cearensis | reverse complement strand
ATTAAGTCCAAAAGGGGAATATGGAGAAATAGGCAAATATAGTGTTTTGATATAAACACTTACAAAAATTGTATTTCAGTTATTGTATAAATGCTATATCAATGTTTCATTTGAATGAACTGTGTAAAATATAATCATAAAAAAAATTTAAGCACTTTTTTGAGCAGTAACAACAAAAAAAACTGATTTTGAAGAAAAACGCCTTAAAACTTTGAGATTTTCCCTGTGAGCTAGCAAAGTTTTTGTTTCTTTCCAGCTTGGAAATCTCAGCATTTAAATAATATTTAAGATATCTTCTTCATATGTAAATGAAAAATTCCTCAAAAAATTTACATAAAATTAGGATCAAGACGAAATATTAATGCATTATCGTATCCAACAAGACAAATTAAGTCATATCTCTGGATGAGTTTGTGATATCAGAATGATTCAGGTATCAAAATGTAGCTTTTAAAGTCAGGAATCTGAAAATGTAATTATGTCAATTTGACCAAATTTAACTTAATCCTCATTTCGATATGATGGGTCACATATGTTAAGCATCATGAAATTTGTATTTCTATACCTGATGATATTGTCCACACAGTTGATTTGCTGATAGGAAGGGATGTGGGTTTGTTTCCTGCTTTCACCGTTTCCTCTGGTCTCAAGGTTGGAGGCTGTGGGGGGTTGAGGTACTGTAGAAATAAAAAATAGGTTTTAGCTGATATCAAGTTTGGCAACCAAGAACATGTTTTTCTACCTGTCAGTTTGTTATTTTAGTATTTTTTTTTGAAGACTCTTTTTACCTGCGGTAGGTTTGCCAAGACAAGAATGTTTTTGGCTGGAATCTAGGAAAGTTTGTCGGCCCCAAGTTTTTGCTCGGTTCACGTCAGCACAGATCTGCTGCAAAGTCATCTGCAAATCCACACACAATGTCTCAGGAAGAGTAACGTTTGCAGAACAGTTGGAGAAGGCACTCATGGCATGGTATTTTTACTGTCATGTCTCACCGGTTCTCGGTGCGAGTCCTCCCATAGATTACCATTGCTGTCACTTGAAGAGGCGAAGCTGATGTAGTGCTCATGAGAGCCGTTACTCCCCAAACTGCCGTAACCGCTGGAGCCATTGTTGTGGACCGGCTGTGGGCAAAAGACACAATAAAGTCAATGTAGTGAAGGGTTTTTGAAATAGTACTGATATTTATATAAAAGATTTGAACAAATTATTCATTAAAAAAAAGATTTGTTTCAGTTATAAAATAATCACCTGCAGGAAAAGCTTATAGATTTTTGCTTGAAGATCTTTGATTTCCTCATATGTGACTGGAACGTCTTCCTTCATCTGTGCAGCAAACACGTCCTCATTCAGAGGACTCCTGTAAACAACAACACAGCATTTGTTATCTCCATCATTAAAATGGTTCATTTAAATGACTAAATATGTTTTTCTTAGAAAAAAAAAAAACGCTCATCACTTCCAAAGAAAACAGGTGAATAGTGTCTTTGTGTTATCATACGCACGTTCTGACTTTATGCCGTCCGATGATGAAAGCCACCTTTCGACTCCAGGGATTAATGAAGCTGGACCAGCTGGTGTCCAAGGTGATGTAGTCTCCATTCTGACAGCGCAGACGCACCGGAGAGTGCTCAAACGGAGGCTGGCCAGCATACTTTAACACTGAAAGGCATGAAAACAGAAATGGTTCATGCTTCTCACAGAAACCAACAGCAGATAAAAATCCTCATTCTCTCTCTGGAATAAACACTTTTAAACAAATTGTTTTTCAATGTTTGACAATTCAAACACCAGCTATAAAAACAAAACGCTGTTTCCTATAAGAACTAGGTTAGCTGTACAGTTAATCAATTCTTCTGTTTTATTTATTTATTTTTTCCCTCTTCTATTTTATTTAAATTTTACACAATGACTGATTTTCATTCATCAACAGACCACTCTCATCTCCTTCTGAACCTCTCACCTTTTCTGTGCATGGACAGCATGAGGGGACGGTCCTCTGGGTGGATGCAAGTCAGCAACGATGTGCCAATCAGGTCCTGAGGAAGGTATCCTAGTAAAGGCGCAGCCCTGTGGAAAACAACCACTAGATTAACTCGCTTACAAACTAAGTTTGCAGATGAACCATTTAAAGCGGGGTACAGATTCTGCCTTATTCTGTGTGTGTGTATTGACCTGTCATCAACTTCCAGGAATATACAACCAGGGGAGTGGGTTGTAGTGAAGATGCGCTTGTCCATGGGGATCCGAGGTGCTGAGTAAAACAAGATAAAAAAAAAAAAATCTTGAAAAATGAGTGTTTGTGTTCACAATCAACAAAACCTGACAGAAATTAGTAACACAAAATAAATTTAAAGTTGCATGAACAGCTATAAACAAAAATATGTTTATAATTTAAGTAAGGAAATCCCTGTACCCTCATATCCAGAGATGATGCGTTCAGCCAGTGCCAGGCAGCACGGCTCCTCCTCCTCCCCTGTTCCCTGCACTTTCAGCTGGTACGGCGTGATGCGAAATGGATTGTACCGCATCTCCCCGTCACGACCCTTGCTGCCCCTAGAACAAACAAGAAAAATCATACGTTGTTGAACTACAAATATTGTTATTGTTATATCCATCAACTTGTTCAAGTTTGGCCTCAACCACGAAGCTCTTCATCGTGTAAGGTAACTTCACCACCTGCCATTTTAACTACGACCACTTTTTTCTCTTTAACCACAAGATTAGCTTTGATTATTTTGGACTTTGACAGAGAACATCTGGAATATCATCATCTTATGACTAATGTCTGTATAGTTATGTAGTAAAACTAACAACAGTCAAATCTACAATGTACTTTAAAAAGTGTGTTCGTCTGACATCTACTGGTAAAAACTAACCACTGGAGGTGATTTTTGACTTGAAGTAAAAAAATGTGAAAAACTGACCGTATCCTGCAGAAGAAGGACTTGACCTGGGCGCTGTCAAACAAAACTCCAGCTTTAGAGACAAAGAGAAGACAAAGTCAAATACTCTGATTTTCAAAATGGTTCAAAATGTATGTTATACAAATGTAAACAAGTATTAAAATTTTAAACACTTTATTATATGAACAGAAAAATCAACAATAAAATGAAGGACTTTGTGCATGAGAACCTCTTCATGTTGTGCTGTTTGGTGAGGAGTTTTTATATTTAGATGAGAAAAGGGAAATTCCAGTGTTTTTACATAAGCAGCAGCAATTAAGAGTAATATCCTTTTAGTCTTTTCTTACAGGAAATGTCACATTGAAAAAACAAAACAAAAACAGAAACACAGGCTCTTAATAGGGTTTAAGTCATGTGAGCAGGGGCTCAGGGTTTTCCAGAAACTGGAGTGAATTTGATCACAACTTGTAATAATCAACCACTAATAATGGTTTGACAGAGTCTAACTCAGGGGTCCCTGCTTACAAACCCACAAACAATGCTACAAAATATGTAAACATCAACTTATAGAATGCCCCCCCCCTTATTCACTATTCAATAATTATTCTATGTTTTTAGCATAATAATTTTATCAACTAACATGTTTTAAACACTTTTATATTCCCACTGAAAAAATCATTTTCAACATTAAGAAAATAAAATAAATCACATCTCTCTTACTGGTAAGTTCTCTTAAATACATTTCAATATATAATTATAAATTAAATTATAAAATAATATATTAGATTAAAATTATCTAATAAATGTTTTAAATCATTAGCAAAAAATTAAATCAGTTTTTTTAATTTTTGCTCTTTTTTTTTTCCATCTTCCCTCCAGCTCTGAGGTCCCCTCAATCACCTCTGCCACTAGTTCACTCTCATTTCATTATAGAACTCCTACAAAATGCCATAGTGATATTAAGACCGTCCAGTCAGACTATCTCACATACGCTGAAATAAAAATGTGCTGAAAACATGGAGCATTGCTAAAGATGAAAACACACCTGAGTGTGAGTTGCTCCACGGTGGCAGATGTGGCTGTGCCGTGTGCGAGTAGAAGACGTTGACATCTTGGTGGTAAAGCAGCTCAACAAACTTTGCCGATTCCAGGTACTTCCTCTTGCAGCACAGTAAGCTGGGAGCCTGCTCCGACATGTACAGCACTCGACCGCTCGACAGGGAGAAAACCATGACGAAGGAATCCTACACACAGGTACAGAGAGACATATGTGCGCATATGCAGAAAAACGGCGCACACGGGCCAAAAGCAAGTAGCACAAACACACAGGAGTTAATATTTGCGCAGTGGAAGCAGGAGGGAGAAACAAATGTACACGTGTGCCAGAGGAACACGGTCAATCCGAACATCTGAGCACTGAATATATTCCAAACCGAACAAATGTGCTTTTTAAATGAGGCGCAAGAAAAAAAGTAGTTCCTAAGAATCATGCATCTATATGAAAACATTTGTGTGTTTGCATACCGTGTTTTTAAGATTGTGCTCAG
Organism: Anablepsoides cearensis; assembly: GCA_032275365.1. Taxonomy (NCBI): domain Eukaryota; kingdom Metazoa; phylum Chordata; class Actinopteri; order Cyprinodontiformes; family Rivulidae; genus Anablepsoides; species Anablepsoides cearensis. The sequence goes on along the minus strand of JAUBOC010000138.1, from coordinate 16,340,133 downwards.
AGGTGACCCTCTCCAGCTCTTCCAGAGTGCAAACAGTGGCATCTTTCCTTTGATCCTGCCCATTCCGCATGAGCAGTTTGTAGTAGTCACTGTTGGCTGCAGGGGAGAAAACACAAATGCAGTTCAGAAAATAATGAAGAAAGAGGTAAAATCTTTAACATTTATCTGGTAACTCGGGCTACCTTGAACTTGCTTGACACAGTTGAGAGCATAGTTTAAGGCCTCCACAGTGCTGGCTTTGCTGCGGCTCCGTTTGTCTGACGGAAGCCTCTTTTTCATCTCAGCCACTGTGTTCATCATGTCTCTGCGGTCCTGCCCTCTGCCACTCCCCTCATGCTCACTGATGAACACGGACACCATAATAATGAACATATTTAGATCAGACGTTTAAAAAAACATAAACATATGCAAACTTTTTAAGGTGCTGTAGTTTAGACCTAAAATTCAAAGATGGGCTTTGATTTGATAGAATGAAAGTTAAGTACATTTTAGCAGGGGGTTAAGTTTAATTCAGTTTTAAGGACAAATGTAAATCTTTAATCATTTAATTGTTACAGTTCTCAAACTTTGATCACATGCAGAGTCGGTACCTTTTAGTGAACGATGAGGTGGATCCCGTGGCACTCTCAGGGCTTTGATTGGCTGAGGATGAAAGATCATGTGAACTGTTAGTCATCTCCTCATCCTCCTGCCCCACTTCTTCTCTCAAAGCTCCTCTCTCCCCTCCCCCAAGGCGGTCGATCTGTGCCAGCCGACCCTGATGCCCTGGAGGCATCCTCTCTTCCTCTTCAGCCGCTGCTAAGGAAGATGGCAAAGCAGACCCCTCCCCATCTGGACCGCCGTCATCTCTTGACATCACAGCACTCTGGTCACACATTAATAGCATTTTGTCCAGACAAACTTGCAGGTAAGAGTTTTCACATGTTCAACAGAGGAAACAGGCTCCATGTGGGGAAGATAAGTCAACATTCAAGCAGTTGGTGTTGAATCCTGGACGGAACGATCAGTCTTTAGATCTGCACGACAGAAGAACATGAAAAGAAATTTTTTTAATTGTTTACTAACTTTACATCATGACGAATTAATAGCAGTTAATATCAATGTTTTTCAGGACTTCTGAAAGCTATGAAGCACTACCGTAAAAGTGATGTCACGTGATTTACCAAGAGCACAATGTTTACATTTTCACAAAAGTGAACTAGAATTGATCCTCTTGTCTATCAGGTCAGTCTGATTATCAAAGTGACTCACTGCTGTCTGACTCACTCAAGTCATCCATGTTATATATATATGAACACATTTCATCCATCAGTGCTGCTGAGATCAGCCTTAACTCTGACAGTCACTAAAAACACACATAAATCATTAGTAATATGGTTATTTGTTGTTTAGTAGCTTTACCTTTGAAAAAAATATTTAAGTGTTTTGTCTTTTATATTAATATATATTATATATTGTGCTTCAAATCACTTATTTTTTACTTCAAAAAGTATTGGACAGAGTAAAAAAATAAATGATCTGAATTTGTACAAACTGCAGACACAAGCACATATATATGGCAGTGAATGAGGGGACAGTGAGGAAAGTAAAATGCAAAATATAAACATCCCTCACTTTCTCATGTCATTGCTGCAGAACTGGTTTATCCCATTAGGAGTGTTTAAACAAAAGATAAAAACACGTGCTGGCACACAGGTGCTGTTGTGCAACTATGATACTAAAAAGACTAAAGCCTTTATCATATCTGAGATATCAAACAATTATGAGTTCATAAATCTATAAAAAAAACAACCGTATCAAGGTTTTGGTCAGCTGTTTAATCGTACACACTTCATTCAGTCTCGTCTGTGAAAGTGATAGTAAGAGCCATGAGAATTTGTACAATGATTAGACAATGCAGTCATTTATGTAGCTAATAATATAAAGCTTCACATAATGTCACATTTTCCCACAACAAAATGAGCACAGCAACACCTGAAGGGATAAAAAACATTTGCTACTACTAATATTTAAGCAAAATATTTTATTTAAGTGATTTTACCATGTAATAAAAAGCATCTGTGTTGTAAGTTTTTATTTAATTTTAAGAAAGAAAAAAAAAGCTTTTTTTATTGTATTGCATGCCATGCAGTATTATATGGATTTGTACAGAATATCGTTTTATTATAGTTGTAAATTAAAGGGCAATTTTATAATAGCAAAAACAATATTACTAGGCTCATACACAGTAGTCTCTCAAGGTAATACTTGCAACCAAGCAGGGATTCATTGGTGGTCCTGGACTACTAAGCAAGGACAAGTAATTACAGTTAAAATGACACAATATTTGGTCTGATTTAGAACAACTGGGAGGGATGTTACAGAAAAGAGGTGAGGTGTGACTGTAATAAAAATAACATGTAAAAAAAATAACAAAAACAAGGAGATGATCAGCTTCAGGATGACTCGGTGCACACATATCAATCTCAAGCGATGAAACTGCACACTTATTTTCTAGTAATAACATATAAACAAAGGATTTTAAAAAGCTAGGTAATCTTCCCACACAACAGCTGAGTGCTCACAGAAATCCAAACCATACTCACAGCACTCATTACATGAGCAATACGTGTGGTACATCATCAACACCTCAGACAGAAGGGTCCTAAACTTGACTCAAAAACACCTGCTGTCCAAAGTGCCCAGCATCCTGAGTGTCCCCACTGAGCCCAGTCAGACGGTTTTCTCTCACTTGATTTCAGACTAGAGGTACAAAAGCTTGCCTAACAACACTTCCAGATTCATTAATCCTCTCTAGCTGCTTGCTATCAGACAGTTAAACACTCCACTGAATGCAGGCCACTTCTACATCTCTCATAAAGTACAATAATAATAATTTCTAGTGTGGTAACTCCTTTTTTGAAGTAATTGGGTCTGTGAATATGTATTCAATTTCAGAGCTCATTTTATATAAAAAATATTAAATATTAATAATTATCAGAACAGTTTAAGCTACAACACCTACGTTTTCCATTCATCTCGAACACTGTAAAGCAACAATTACTTGTTGCTGATAATCATAGATTAACTAATTTAAGATGGAACCAGTTAATTTATTTAAACACAAATCTGTCAGAATCCTCCAACGCTCCTTTCACATTGAGATGGTATATATCTTTGAAGGGATCTGGAGCCATAGAATCGGTTTCAAAGAGCTGTTCAATTTTGAATGTTAGCGACGTCGCTACATGATGACATAGGTGCAACTCAATTCCCAACGTTTGTTTTAAAGCACCGTTCAAAAGATTTGGATCGTTGATGAACGTCACATCTCTACCTTCACCCTGCTACTCCCTGCGACCTATTAGAACAAGGCTGGATTGTGATAAATTTTAAAAATATCCTGCAGAGACAAGGCAGTCATGACGCTTTAACACTTGTGGTACTCGCCAGATTGATTTTCCCCTGCTATTGGGGTGTTGCCTACGTGGTGTGGGTGTGATGAGGTCATAGCTTACACGAGGCCAGCACAAGTCCTGCTTCAAATTATCGATGTCCAAGCTCCGCTAATGCATGCAAGGCCCATGTCATGGTTTTTAATTTTTTCCACACATGGTAACAAGGTCATCACTAAGGGTGATGGTGGCCAAAACAGCTGACCTTGTTAACTTCTTGCTGCTGTGCATATCGGCAACAATTTACACCTGTGTGGAATGTTTAAAGTGACATCTATACGTTACTAAATCTGACATACTTTGCATAGCTTTACTGAAAATCACATGTGAGGTAAATAATGGAAAATACTCTTTTAAACACTTTACTATATGTATTCCAATCCAGCAAGTCTGCAAAGCAACTTGGACTTATTTTAAGAAAACTTTGTTTTAAGGGGAATAAAGTCAATCTTACGTCTTATGATATTTTGAAGGCTGTATGCATTATAATCTTATTGTTTATCAAAAATACTTGAAAAGCATTTTTATCATTTCTCAAGGCACAAACACTCACAGGTCAGTGGATGGAAACTTATCACACACAGCACAGATCATTTGGTGCCTTCCCCAAGGACTGGTACACGTGTAATGGTGCAGGACATCAAGATGCCAACCTTGCCACACCATTTATCACTTTAGCCACAGCTTAAATATGTTTTTTTTAAACCATGAAGCCAAGTCTAACTGACCATGATGTACTACAGTTCTAAAGCGTCAAAGAGTACAAATGTCAAAAAAAAAATTTATGTGCCGTTAGTTGAGAAAATCTAAACATTTCAACTTAATAATAAATTTATTGCAAGAATGTATTTCCCAGTGATTGTGTATAGCCAAGTGCACCTATTGAGCTTTCAATGTATCAGGAGCAAAATCCCTCCTAATTCACTCTAGAGGTAATTTCAAACACTTAAAACAATTACAAAAATAAATCTATTTAACTTCAGTATTTTTTATACAGGTAATGATTTATGAAAGTAAATACTGTTTACAGAATTCTGATAAAACTCAAGCTCACATTAAAAAAAAAGAAAAGACGAGAAACACTACAAGTGCAGACTATATTAAGTTTATGTTTTATGGATGATGTATTAGCAATAAACATGTATTTTCTACTATAAGCATATAGTACAGCAGAGTTCATGTACATGACAGTACAAATTATTGGCACAAAGCAAACAACTGTTTCCTGTGTTACGCATTAAAATACGTTAAAAAAATACGCAAGATTTCTGTGATACAAATGTTACGTTTTTATTAACACATATTCATAGACAGTTCATTTGGATACTAAATTGCAACATAAATCCTAATATGATTGTCAAAAGAAGATACTGAATATAAACATGAACTGAGGAGCTTCTAGTTTCTAGTCATGGCAACCAGAACAACTGGTCAAACAGGAATCTGTAACAATTTTGCACAAAAAAGGCTGACCCCACTGCCCAGTAATAAACACTGATGTGGTGGCATATATTTAAGCACACAATATCATCTGGAAATTTCTTTTTTTGGGTCATATGATATGTGTAACAGAATATTTAGTCAAAATTACTGTTTAGAGCTAGAAAATGTGAATATATTTATGAAGGGAGATTTCTTTAGTAACACACCATTATAATTATACCCATCAATGTTGAGCTTCCTACCCAATAAACACAACATTGATGAATTTACAGAAGTGAAACTCTAGTAGGACAGAGTATAATATATATGAAATATTCTTGTTCTGGTTGCTATACATGGCAAGAAGCTCTACAGTTCATGTTTATATTCAGTATCTTGTTTTGACCATCATAATAAGAATTATATCGCAATTTAGTATCCAAATTAACTGCCTATGAAAATGTGTTAACAAAAACCTAACCCCTCCAGGTATTATACCTTGATGAGTAACACATTAGAAGTCATAATACTACATAAGAAAAGCCTGGAAAAACTTAGATTATTTCATGGGGGGGATCATTAATCAAATTAAAACAAGGACTAATGATCTCTGAGTTAGAGCTTTAAATGTTGGGGTGAACACAAACAGAAACAAAAGTTAGTTAACAAATACACCTTTATGTAAAAAGAGTATTACTTGACTTATATGCATTTAAAACAGCCTCAATCAGACCACAACACAAACCAAAACAACCACAAGGCTTCTTTAGCCCCTCCCATATTAAACCCACTAACCCTAATAACATCATTAACCACTGCATGGCTCTTTAATTCGTGCAAAAACATTTAAACACACTTATAAAGTACAACTATAATTTCATTTTACTACATCTTGTTTACATTTACGCACCAGATAGAATTACAATGTGAATATAAAATATTTAAAAAGCAGCAACTGAAGTCAGAGATAATTAAGGATATCAAATAATTGAAAATCAGATGGCTACTGACTTTACATTGATGCACTACGCCTCGACCACGCAGTCATGTTGTTTTTTTAGCCACACTAACTACTGATAGTTGTTTACTGCCATGTCACACCACACTGTTAACTATCTAACCAAAATTGCATATAAAACGTACCAGCAACCGTTTTATTAGGACAATAAAGAGGCAACACATCGACCTAATTTTATTTGTTTTTAATCTACTGTTCGCTCTGACGCCTAGTGTTAGAGGTAAGGTGCTTAGCTAGCTTATCTAGTTAGCCAACTCGCGAGCTACAAAACAAATTTATCGTGTTTTGATCAGATATTTACCTTTTTATATCCACGTTTGTCTTAGCGTTGATATCCAAAACTTGAATGTCCTTAAAAGCGATTATCAAAAGATTTTTTTTACCTAGTTATTTCCCAGTTACGCATCTAAAACGTCACGGATTCCGAGGCGTTTGACACATAAGTGCAACGTGAGGCCGGCATTGCACAGCCACGCCTACCCCGCGACGATTGGACAGTGAAAGTTCAAATTATTTGTTTGATTGGACGAAGGGTGGAAAATGGGCGTGCACACGTCTGCATCCTGTCAAGAGCACGCCGACGATTCACGTGTAGCCCCATGTTACATAATAGGACAACAAGCAACAGACTGCTTGGAAAGCACCGTGTCACCTCGATACGTTCACAGCTTTTCTACTGAATGAAGGGACAGAGATGTTGCATGCTCAGGCTTATGATACACACTTCTCGTTTGGTTACTATACATTAAAAGTTAAAAAATAATTTTACCATTCAGTTTATTGCACAAAATCCTTAAAAACGGAGTACGGATGTTAATTCTGTTTTGTTAAACACAAAAAAGGAGAGCTTGTTGCACTGAATCTTGTGTTGAACACAAGCAGGAACAATGCTGGCAAGTTTAAAACAGCTCAATCAGAAAAGTATGCATTAGCCCATGGACTTTAAATGTGATACGTTTGTTTATATTTTTGACAGTTCGATCAGTGAAATTAATGTCTACCAATGACACTCCTCCCCCACCACAAAATTTCCAACATATATTTCTGGTTTCAGCTGACAACCCCATCAGTCAACAGGTAATAGGTGGGGCAGTTAGGGACCCACTTTATTTCAACTTCAATTTAAAACAATTAACATAACAAGCATGTTTTTAAACTGTGAAAGTAAATCAGGTAAAAATGCACACGCACACAAAAACTATGTACTCAAAAAGGCCAGCACTTTACACCACTGAGCAGCATGGAGATGAAAAGCTTGTTCCTCAATTAAGGAAACTTATAACAAATGTCACATAAAATAATAAAAAAAGCACAAAAATATTTTTCGTTGATGTAATTATTTATTGAAGTAATATTTATTTAAAGGCAAAAAGTACCCTTGCATTTTTCAAACACATTGGGTCAGCATTAGGCTTAAAAGTTAATGGGTGTCAAATCTTTGTAAAAAGTAAACAAAGATAACACACGACAAACCACTGTCAAGGAGGCTGCAGTCTGTCTAAACTAAAATATTATAAGAGCCCATCTTTTAGTTAGTATTTTGTGTAAATATAGATCAATTGCAAATGACAATAACAAAATGTATCCGAAACTGAAATAATGTACAACATAAATGAGCAAAAAAACCAAATCCAGTGTTGGTGTAGCATAAATCACAATGGCACTTCTAATGTTCAGCAGTAGCAAGAAAAGCACCACAAAACCACTTAAATTTCCCATTTGTTCTATCTTTAACAAGATGCAAATAAAAGCTGTTATACACTAAAACTGGGATAGTACATGTTAGAAGTATATTACATTATTCACATGGAATAAATGCCAGAGGAGTTTATTAGAGGTTAAATTCAGCTGACCAAAGCCAGGGGCAGTTTTTGTTTGGACAGTGAGCGCTCAGAAGGCACTACGCTTCGTTGGCAGGTACACACGGTCAATAAAGTTATGGCTTTGTTTGCTGTTCTCCATTGGAGAAACTCATTGCATCTGTCGAAAAACTAAAACTCTGTATATTCTTGTACTTGAATATTTCACAAAAGGTATTTTTTGCAATCTTTAGAGCCCCTAAATGAAACATTTTACTTAATGCTAGCACTTTTGTTCTGTTCTCTCTCTCTGCTTTTATTTTTGAGGCAGTGTCTTTGACCCCTGTAAGAATATGAGGCTGTTTGTTCTTGGCAGAAGCACTTTTCTAAAGATGTCCATCTTAACTTGACAGTATTGGAGAGTGATACTCAAGAGAAGGATGAGTGATCCGATGGTTAAAAAAAACTCTAAACTGTATTTTCTATCACGGTTTGTAATGTTCTCTATAAATAAGTCAATTTTATTATGTGCAAAAAAACATAATAGTATATTGAAACCCACACATACATTAGTCAACTGTAACCATTTGGAAAATGAAACTCATCTTTAAAATAAGAAATGTTGTACAAAGAGCCATTCCTGACAAGAACATCTTCAAAGGCACAGTTTTCTAACCTGGTACACAAAATCAGTGTCACTATATATTATAATATGCTGAACAGTTTGAACTATATTACAATGTTGGAAATTATTCACGTAAAAGATTTATTGTACTGTGTATGTTCTCTTTGGCTTGTGATGACGTGGCTTTTAAATTAGTTTAGCAATGTGTTTATTATTATTTCATTACAGATTAAACCTGAAGTATAACAGACCTTTACTAAGGCACAAGAAATATACACATACACATTCTCTCTCACACACACAGCAATACAGGAGAAGGAATGAACACCATTGGGAGAGGTGAATTTTGTGATCATGTGATTTCTTCTTCTGAGACTTGAAGTATCCACACTGCCCCACTCTTCATTTTTTACCTCCACTCCTCTTCATCCCACTGCTGGTTTAGCGGGAGCAGCTCCAAACTGAAGCAAATTAAAACTTTTTTCAAAACATATTTTTCAAAGGAGTTTGTAAACAAAAAGGCTTTGAGGATATTGAGAACAATATTATGTAATACTTCATTTACTGTTACTGTAATATTTATATATTATTAAAAATAAATAAATTTAGAGCTTAGTTTGCCTAATGTACAAAAGTGACTTCTCAGAGAAAGATGTTTATTTTACTTCTATTTGTATTAAAAGCTTCACCAACAATTTTCTTGTTCACATGCATCACAGCACAATGCAATTAAAGATAACTTAAATAATCTGAAAGTGAAGTATTTAACAATGTATACTACTGTAAGTTAAACAATAAGTCATTTAATGATTATGGTAGTTTGATGTACGAATTGAGATGCAACTTTGTAAAATATTAGAGATTTAGAAGCTTTATTGTAACACAGACTAATTGTAAGAAATTCTTTATATGACTACTTTAATACTTACCAATAATGATGATGATGATGATCACTATAACAGCTATCAGGATGGCCCACATCTGAAAAAAGAAATAAAAAATAGATTAAAAGAGGTCTGTGCCACAAAAGAAGAATCAAAGTCTATTAAGGAGAAAATTGAACCAATGAGTTGTAACGTTTTATCATTTTAGCATTTATTTTAACATGTGGTTAAATCATTTATTGTTTACTAAGGCTATATGTAGGTTAAGTACAAAACTTTGTCCAATCATAGTGGAATCATTGTCTAGTTCATCGTTTTTTTCAATAATAGGTTAAATTTTGACACTTTTATATCAAACTGTCAAGTCACCTTGCAGTTCTTCCACCAGTACTTCCTTTTCAGTTTGGCAGCACTGGTCTCGAACTGCGAAGCTCCAGCCTGCAGTGCATCTGCTCTGTCATCTAGTTCAGACAGTTTCTGATCTCGTTCCAGCACTTTGTCCACATTAACACGCATAATATCCACTACCTGTTCAAAAGGAAGAAAAAAACACGGGTAAAAACAACCATACATTAGATGCTGTATACAATCTGATTGATGGATGTGATTATACTTTAAATGGACATTTTTTATTTTCTTATACTTAAAAAGAGAGAAAAGTCTCACAAACGTGAAAGCGTATTGTACTAATAATACGATGACATAACAGCTTAAAATGTGAAACATCCTCAGGCAATGTTACCCAACAGGACTGCTAATCAAGATGCACCACACCTTGTAGGAAAATTTAAATCAAATCTTTTTATTTTAATAGCAGAGAGTACCTTGGGTCAGGTAAACATGTGTTTGCACAGAGACTACACAAAGCCCATATGCTCCACTGATCCACAAACGGCACTACTGCCCCTCCTCTCACACATACAGGCATGGGAGAGGAGTGTGTAAGCTCATGCAGACCTTACATAATCACAGAGACGATGATTACATAAACTTCTGACAACCAATCAGATGCTCTGTGTGATGCAGAGGTTAAAGTTCTATGGGGGGAGGGGCAGACGTGGAAGGGGGGTAAGAAAGAGGGAGGAAGAGGTGTAAAGAAGATTATTACAAATGATTATAAACTAATGCTGATAGCACTGACTCTGTTATGAATAGGTAATCCTAAAACTAAAGACAAAATGCTTTTAAGCATAAGAGCCGGTGGAGGTAGATCATTAGAGAGAAACTGATTCCACAGGGTGAATCATGGCACTTTGCTTCTGAGTTATGTAAGTCCTTGCCTAGACTGAACTAAAACCAGAGGAGGGGCTGCTTCTCAGGCAAGAAAAAAATATCTTGGAAAGTCATTTTAGGTAAAATTCCTTTTGAGGTGGAGGGAGGCAAACAACAAGCTAGACTGCATGAATAAAACGTGGCAATTCAAAAATAGTATTTAGGTGCTATTTTTAGTGTTTTTTAAAAAAAGATTAAGAAGATTTTAAAAAATGACAACAAAGAAATACCCTATTCTTTTGATAATACTGTTTTTTTTATCAATTCATTACTGATGGAGGATAAATACAGCTTACCTCATCCACTTGGGCTTGTGTCTGCTGCAGACGTCTGTTGCCCGAATCTGCCGCAGAACCTTCTGGACCGACATTTGACCTAATGAAATAATAAGAATTCTGAGTTACTATTAACATTATAGCAGATAAGTATCTCTAATTTAAATGTTAACATTTTTCTCATCAGAGACCAGGAATGCTGCAGCTGTCACATTAAAAAAATACTTTAAAAAGGCTATTTGCTTTGCTGTTTTCTAGTAAAGCCTTTTTAGCAAAAGTACTTAAATCTATCTGTCTTGAAGCCTCTTTTACAGAACTTACTCACAGGTATTATAGTTCACATTTTGCAACTATATTTTGTTCAGTCATTCTTCTTTCACCTTGAATGAGTACAACTTGAAAGACTACACTGGTTTCACTGTACAAAATTATATGTATTCAAACCACATTCTTCATTACAAAGATTTCATTTCTACAGCCAAATCCATATATTATTCCAGCTTAATTGGTTCAAATGAGGGTAACTCCAAGGCCCTCTTCTATCTACTTGCAAATATTACAAAACCACAGGATTCCCTTCCTCCCCACCTGTATTCCTCTTATTTTTGTAACACTCTGGTATCATTTTTCTATTCAAAAATAGCATATATCCCACTGCTGCTTAGGGATGGGCGATATGGACTAAAAAATTTATCATGATAATTTCTAGGTTTTATCACGATAACAATGAGTGACGATTAAAAAAA
>JAUBOC010000138.1:16310530-16322538 GCA_032275365.1 Anablepsoides cearensis | reverse complement strand
CCAGAAGAAATACTACTCCCACCCCAACATTTAGACCACTATCAGAACATATAGCACAAAGACACCCAGGCTGAGTTAGATCCTCCTTCTTTCTCAACACTGTGCTCAAAACCAGCAGTTTGTATCTTTAGTGATAGACCCACTTTGGAAAAAAAAATAAAAAATAAAGGACTGTCAGCTACTATGAAAAGAATGTATGGGAAAAATATGTTTATTTGTACATGTAAAACTACTACAATTCCTATTTCTAATAAACCATATGACCCCTGGTTTTCTGGACCTGCCTTTATGCAATGTGATGTGATGTGGAATTATTCTTTATAACCAGATTATAGACTGCATTCAGAAGAAGTGACATGATGATGCTTCAGAAGTAGTTTTTTTATTAGAATTAGCACAACAACAATTAGTTAATTGATTAAATATCTAAAGAACACGCGTTTAAAAAGCTGTGTTGTGCTTTTTTGTTTATAGCCTGCAGTATACTCTCTAGTCCGGTAGGTGGAGACAAAGTGCCCACTGCAATGTAACTGTCTGAACAGTAGAGGGCGCATCATTCCACCTATGCCTCCGGAAGTTGAGTAGTCATAATCATCCGTTTTGAATTTGAAGTTCTGTCTTTGTTACTTCATCGTAACCTGGAGTCTAAAAGGAGACATTTGGTCTTTTTCTCTATTTTTCAAAGATATGGGCTCCCCGTTAAGACTACAGTGAGTGTAAAAACATGTAGCAGCTGTGAAGTAATGTCAGTCTCTTAACCGAGGTATTGTTGAGGATGTAGCCACAGTTAGCTTAGCTTTGTCATTAATTTGGCGCATACGACGTCGACTGCAGATGTGCCACCTGTTAAATCTGCTTCGGGATGTTAGAGTTCACCTGTTGGTGTTTAGTTGTACCTGTAACCGTGCATTAATGTTCCGGTGTTAGTCTTGTAAAATGACCTCGGCTATTTTGGCCCAGCCTCTTCAGGACGATAAATTAATTGCAGGCTCTGTGGTGCAACGGCATCTTCCATGCGGCCTTTAGTTGCGGTATTCTTCAATCAGATTGAGTCATGAATGTTTTTTTTTTTAATTATTATTAATTATTACAGCACTATAAAACATATCTTTCAAGAAATTTCCATCCTGGTATTAAAATTACGCATTATTACTAATGTATTATCGTGTTTAGATAGTTTCACTTTAGGGAAATAAACTTTTTAATTTTACTTTTCTCAGATTTAAAAGATTATGAGCTCCTTGTCGGCCCACCCTTCAACGTCAAGCTCGTCGAGCAGGACTCTACCTGGAGAGGGTAATCAGGTAAAATAAAATCAACCCCGTTGTGCAGTTTTTATATAATAGATTTTGTTTATTAAATTGGTATGCTACCTTCTCAGGTGCAACCAAAAGCCCCTCTGCTGCAGATTCTGCGAGTAGCAGGAGCACAGGAGGATGTATTCACACTCAAAGAGGCAAGTCGATGCACTGTTTACCAGCCGAGAAAATCAAATGTCTTAAAGAAAAGCAACTTATCTTAATGAGCGTTCTCTTCATCGATGGTACAGGTGATGCACTACTTGGGTCAGTACATCATGGGGAAGCAACTGTATGATAAACAGAGGCAGCACATAGTCCACTGCCAGGATGATCCTTTGGGAGAACTGCTGGAAGTTGAAAGCTTCTCTGTGAAAAACCCAAGGTATTCACCTTCAACCCAGAACAGCTTATATCAAGTGTATGAACTTAATCATATTAAATAAAGTACTTAACTATAAACTATCCTTTATTTTGCAGCCCGGTGTATGAAATGCTCAAGAAAAACTTAGTTGTTCTTAATTGTTCTGGTAAGTTGTTCCTTCAGCCGTTTTAATTTCTGACACTTTTTTTTATGTTTTATTGGTTTTAAAAGACTGTAAATTTATTAAAACACACAGTGTGTTTTTATTTACATCTTATGAAAAATAAAAGTATTTGATTTACCTTTCCTCCTACGTACATTGCTGAAAGGTTTTGCATCATTTGGGGATGCAGGGAGGATTTTTTATTTTTTTGCCCCAGAAGAACAAAACTTTTCAGCTTCTTCAAATCCATTGAAAAGACTCCAATCGTCTGACGGCCTTAGAGAGTCAGTACTGCCATGATTAAAAGGGGGGGATGTCCTTTGTCTGTTACTGTGTTTTATCTGAAATGCAGACGCTGCAGAGAATCTTTCAGTGGGCCGTGAGTGTGTAGAGGGAGGAGTGGAAGATCGTGGTCAGGTAAAACCGAAGCATGGTGCTCCGAAGAAACAGAGACTCTCGGCCTTACTCACCTCACTGCACACAAACACTCATGGGTGCGACTCGATGAATCGCAGGCTAGCTGGAACATCAGTAACGATTAACACGACTTCAATGCAGGTTTAATTAAAGTTGGACCTTGTTTTCTGCTTGTGTGCATTGAGGGGAGTGAGGTCAGGGCTGCTGTCTTCGTTGATGTACATCTGTACAGAGTGGCACCGTCTCTGTACAACCCCATCCTTGGTGTGGTCTGGTGGTATTTACAGCCCTTGTTTTGTGCTCCACCTGCTCCACCCAGCGGATGGGGGGGCAGAGTCCCTGTCTCTGTCTGTCTCAGAGTTCTCTTCTCTGCTTCACATTGGAGGATCTCAGCTCCTGATCAGCAAAGGCCCAATAACCCTAAACCTCTTCACACATCTCCACATTTTCTTTTAAACTATACTTTCCATTCCTTCCAAAATCCACTTTTTTATATGTATTCTCATATTTTATCTCAACCTTGCTGAATTTAAGTAAATGTTTGTATCATTTCATGAATCAAAGGGATGATTGTATTTTTAGCTGACTGCCACTGTACCGTAGTACAATCAAATTTCATTTTTGCATTCAGAATGTTTATTTTAAAAAGCTGGGGTTTTAATAGTTATTTACATATGAATCATACTTCTTTGTTAATGTTCATTCATTTACTACAAGAGGAATTTAATGTTCTTGTCTGTTGGTTATTTTTGGGATCTGCCTCGTGTCATTAAATGATTTTTAAAAATGTATTAAATCCCACATTTTCTGAAGTGTTGTACGCGACAAAACACATCGAACATACCGATACGTCCATTTATTTGTGTGGAACTGTCTGCTTTTTTAAAAAATAAATTTCTAAACAATTTCACCATTTCAATGCTGAATAATTCTCTTTACTTTCCTCCATCTATCACTAGCCCATATTTAAATCCTCACCTCCTCCCCAAATCTAGAGGCCAGCCTGAAACGGAGCTGCGAGTCCTCCAGGTATCCAGTCAAGGCTCTGTGACCTAATTGTCTTCATTTCACTTGTCTCCTGCAGGTGTCTGGAGGTGTGGTCAAAGCAGTGGGGGCAGCCAACAGTGACAGGCCTCTTCTGCAGACCCCCTCCCAGAGACGACCTCGAGATCCAGATGACGGTCAGTTGTTCGTTCGTCACGTTTTCCAAGCAACTCGAGTTACAAGATGCAGACTTTAACCGTTTCGACCCTCTTCAGAGTCTGTTGAAGGCCTGCCGCGCTCTGCCTGCAAACGTCCCAAGCTGGACGTTACCCTTGACGAGTGGGACCTCTCCGGTCTGCCTTGGTGGTTTCTGGGTAATCTTCGGAACAACTATAGCCGAAGGAGCAATGGCTCCACTGACATCCACACAAACCAAGTAAGAGCAGCAGTAGTGCACCATGAAATGCCACATACCAGGTGATGAGTCAAAATTTGATCAGATTTTATTTTGATAAAGACAGTTGCAGAGTTATATAAAGTGACCTGTTACATGTTTTACAGCATTAACTTTTATAGGAAACAAATGGTTTGTGGCGAATATCGGTGGTAATCTGACTGATGAGTCAGTTGTCTCATACACAGGAGGAGGACACAGCCGTTGTGTCGGACACCACAGAAGACCTCTGGTTCCTGACGGAGGGCGAGAGTGAACAGGTGAGCGTGGAAATGAAAGAAGCCGCGCTGGAAGAAGGAAGCGGAGGTGAAGAAGGTTCACTCGATGATGATTTTGGAGGAGGGAAAGAAGAAAAGGCAGATCGGGAGGTAGGAGCTTATTCAGGATTTCTTTTACACTTTGTCAGTAAAGATGTGTGAGTTTTTCTGATTTATACAAAAGGACCCCTTATATTTGTTTAGATGCAGGAGGAGCTTGAGGAGGACTCGCAGTGTCTGAGTGATGACACGGACACAGAGATTTCCACACAGGTTTGTATCTTTTCATAGGTTTATGTTTTTTTTTAAATTATCTTTATTAATAATTTCATAAGATGTTGTCTCCTTTGTTTCCCAGGATGCATGGCAGTGCACAGAGTGCAAGAAATATAACACGCCTCTCCAGAGGTACTGCGTCCGCTGCTGGGCTTTACGTAGAAACTGGTACAAAGATGTCCCTCGACTTGCTCATTCCCTGTCTGTCCCCGACATCCCAGCATGCAGTTCTCTTTCCACCCACGATGACGAGGACGACATCGACACAGGCGTCGATGTCCCCGACTGCAGCAGAACGGTGTCCGATCCTGTCATTCTGCCCTCCCACTCCACAGCAGACCGACCCCTGCCCCCGGTGGTTAGGGGTAAAGGCAAGGGGCCGCGCCCGTCGGGGATCCAAATGCATAACCAGCTCTCCCAGGGCGATAGTCAGGAAAGTTTGGGCATGGAGGTCGAAAACATGCGGCCGGAGGCGCTGTTGGAGCCCTGCAAGCTATGCCGAGTGCGGCCGCGTAACGGGAACATCATCCACGGACGCACGGCTCACCTTCTTACATGTTTCCCCTGTGCGAAGAGGCTGCATAAGTTCCAGGCTCCTTGTCCAGGATGTGGAAAGATTATTCAGAAAGTCATTAAGATATTCATCCTTTAAAAAGCACAGCTATTGATCAGTCAGGGTTAGGGCACCTAAACAAAAATACAAAGGGAGAAGACCAAACACAACTGCATGCTTATAGATACATAAACATGATCTGCACCTTATTCATTCAGATATTTACAGCCAAAAACACAAATTACAGCACTTGGTGAAGCTTGACTGCTAGGTTTATTTAGCATCACACTGCCTGTAAAATATAATTTAATCTAACCTTGGACAAGGGAGTTTGTTTTGATGGCATATTTAAAATAAGGGACAATTGCAGAAATATTTATTTATTTATAAATGCTCATAAGTAGAGAACAGCTGAGCACTCTCATGAAGGTTTTTTTTTGTGTGTTTTTAATTTTAAAACTTGAGTTTTCTTAACCCCTAACCTTCTATGTTTAAGATTTTGAAGTCATTTGAAATTTTCTATGCTGTTTTCTTTATCCGCAGATTGACTTCAGTCATTCAAACATTTGAAACTTATTGCAGGTAGGAAGCACAAAAAAGTTCAACCTTTTTTTTTTATTCTCTTTTTGTGTTATTTAGAGTTGAGTGACTGTATAACGAGTTGATATGTTTTCAGCAGCTTCATACTTATAAAGGCTTCCTTCTAAATTATTCCTTTTAGATGTTTTCAGCTTAGCAAACATCTTGTATAATATCTATACGGTAGCTGAAGTTTTGTTGCTCTCAAATAGTTTATTTAAACTTAAACTTATTTGAGAATCTGCAGCTGAAGTGTTAAACTTGTAGGTGTTCTTCTGGGAATAGTTTGTGTTGTGTTGACTATATTTACTGAACCTGTGCAGCAAAAATATTCTTAAACTGCTGGTTTGTGTTAAAATGTGTTCCATTTTTTATTTTTTGTTTGTTTTTTTACACCACATACTTAAGTTAAAGACTTGTACGTTATGTATGTAATTTATTTATGATGCAGTTTGAAATGGTAAGAATCTGCACTTGTTGTAGAGTTCTAATGTGTAATTTTACAGATAAAAATATATACAGGGAGTTTGATTTAACCGATTCACTGCCATATGACTAATTTGTAAAAAGTCAATTTTATTTTAGTTGTTGTGTAATTATTGTATTGCTGGACCTTGTTGATGCTGTTTGCTCTCTAAAAACAAAAAATATCTTATAATTCTCTCTTAAAAGATAGTGTAAAGAAATTGGCAATAGGCTCTTATTTGTACTTACGAAACACTTAATTTTTTCTTCGTCTGCCTTTTTTCTTGCGCTATATATTGTTGCCAGCAGATGGTGATATTTCAGCCTTGTAAATGTTAGCTGAAACTATAATCTCAGTAATAACCTGTAATACACTTAAAGCATGCCTGTTGTCATGACTAGAGCCTGCACAGAGCTGGTTTGGAACTTATGACTCATGTAAAAGCTTTAAACAATGTTAACAAAGTTGATTTATATTTATCAGCATCATTAAGCATAAAAATGATCTTCAACAGGATACAGACCTCATTAATGGTAATTAGAGAAGGAACATCCCTGAAGGTTCACATTTGGTACAGTTTTAATGTTTTGTTAAGCAATAAAAGTTTAAAATCAAATAGTTCTTTTTTGTTTTGTTTGGTGTTTTTTCTTCTTGTTTTTCACCATCAGGAGAGTTAATGTACAATGTGTGTGTGTGTGTGTGTGTGTGTTTGCGCGTGTGTTTTGGCTGAAGAATCAGTCATTGTATGACAGACCAGCTGTTGTGTGTCTTCTCTTTGACTGAGCTCCAGCACCTGCACCTCTCTGCTTACTCACGTTTCTCTGCTGCTCGTCTTCAAACTTATTTTTGTCCCGCTCTTGAGAAGTAGGGCAGACTTCTCGTCCACTGTGCTGGAAGCTAAACGGTGCAGTTATTTAAGCCCAGGATGTTATTTAGGTGCCGGTTACTCGGAGTAAATACCGTGTGTGGAAAGTCCCCTGATAAGTTGTCCTCTATAACGCAATCATGACTCCAGTAAAATCACACGTTTGCAAAAAAGCTTTGCTTTAAATTTAGTGTTCCTTATTATTCAGTGTTGCATATTTAAATTAATTTGCTTTTTATGCATTATAAGTTGTATTATTTTAACTTCTAGGTAATATGTGGTTTATTTTCTTTACATAATTCTAATTTTGTAAATTTAAATGCAAGTGTCTAGGAAGACTTGGGTTAATGGTTCAAAAAATTGGCCTTTTTAAAATTTAGAAAATATTGACAGGATTATTATCAACATGGAAAACTGACAGACTTCATTAATTAGTCTGATAAGATTTTATAGAAAAGCAGAACTATTTCTCTCTGAAACTGAAGCCACAACATGTTTAGCTGTTTCTTTGTTATTGAGGCTGAAAAAATCTGTTTATTACATCATTCACCAAGTGAGTTTAAACTGAAAACATGGAAATTGAAACATGTCAAACCAATCAAAACAATTTAGAATTTAAAAATATCTGGCTCCAATTTAAATTTCCATCTTCTACAGCTTCTCTGTAGTTGGGTTGCAAATGCAGCAGGTCCAGAAGAGAAACCCAGACTTCCATCTCTCCACCGACACACACTCCAGCTTCATCTGGGGGAACCGCAAGGCGTTCACCTCGTCTCAAAGGCCGTGTCTGGAAGGAAGCTCACTTAGACTATGTGTCTCCAGAATCTTGATGTTTCTGTCATGATCCAAACCATCAGGTGAGGACTGGAACATAGACCAGTAGGTTCAGAACTTTACCTTTTTGACTCAGCTCTTTCTTCACCATGACTGATGACTGATAAATCTTTATTCAGAAAAATGTAAATTATTCTCTACTGATGCAAACCAACTATACAAAGGAGCATTGAAAAATATCAAGAAAAATAATTCTAAAAGCTTTAGTTTCTTTTTTTTAATGAGCTGTTCAACTAGAAATGGCTCCACAACAACTTAGTGGGTTATCACTGTTGCCTCACAGCACAGGGTTCCCGCAGATCCTTAAAGAGTCTTAAAAGGCCTTGAATTCATCAATCCAAAAATAAGGCCTTAAAAGGTCTTAAATCAATCTTCAGAAGTCTTAAAAGTGTTAACACATCGTAAGCAGGATGACTGTAATTCGTATCAAATATTATAATAATTGGTAACATTTATTTTTGAAATATTTCCATTTAGACGTTCCCGTTTGTCACCACTTCCTGTTATTTCACTTTCAAATATCTCAACAAATGTCCATCTGGGCAATGTGAAATTCGTTTTCTAATATGTTAATAATGTTGACTCCAAATTTTGGGTCATTAGAGGATTTCCAGAAATTGTTGTTATGATGTTAAATGTGCCACATCAATGTGTATGTTTAAGAAAATGTTAAAAACTAGATTGTTAAGAAAATATGAAATGGTTTAATATGTAGTCACTTATTTTGTTGTTCTAAGAAAGTTTCAATGTTTTGTTAACTAAAGATCATTTTAGTTAAATTTATACTGAGGAAAAAGGGGCAGATATAAGAATTTTTTTCTTCTCTCTGCCGCCTTTCATTTCATTTTATTTGTATTTTCTTTTTTTATTGTACATAAATTTTGTTTTATGAAACGAATAAAGTTTATAAATCAAAATCAAATCAAATTAAATGAAGTTTAAAACTGACTGCTAAGAATGATTTTTTGCTATATTTGACAAAATAGCAGTTAGATATGGATAAAACCATTGGTCTATTATTAATAATTCTACCAAAAATACTGATTCATGAGTTTCTGCCACAGCTTTAATATTTTTTGTCATTTGTGTTTGTCAACAAATTGGTCTTAAATTTGATTTCACTTGGCATTAAAAAGTCTTAAATTTAACTTGCTTTAAACTATAGGAACCCCTGCAGCAAGAGGGTCCGAGGTTCAAGCCCAGGGTTGGGCCCGGGTGTCATTCTGTGTGGGTGCTCCAGTTTCCTCCCACAGTCCAAAACCAGGCATGTTTAGAATGCCTCCAGGCCCGAGCCTTCATTTAAAAAAAGACATCTGTGATATCAGTGGGATTTGCCTGCCTAAAAAAGGCTTATAATAATAAAATGCAGATTAGATTGTGTGAAAATGTCACTAAAATAGTTATTTTGCAGTATTGTCGAATGAAATGTGTCAGTCACTGTAACGCTTTGTCTCCTGTATCTAAGTCAGGAACGACAAACTATGTCTGAGGCATCTGGTGCGTCACAGGGTAAAACGATGAAGAACGGCCTAACACCCCTGGTGACATGGCATCCAGAACCCTGGCAGCTTCAGAATGGCACGGCCCAGGGAGTGGTGGAGGATCTTCATGTTTCCATGGCGACAGTGCTCTCCATCTCAACATCCTAGAATAACTCATCACGTTCTCTCTTTATCCTCTTATAGCCTTTCTGCACAAAATACCACTTCTTAAGAGGAATGTTTTTCAATTCCTAAATGGGTTTTTGTTGTAAATGTGGAATTCATTGCAAAGTAAATCCAGTGTGTGTGTGTGTGTGTGTGTGTGTGTGTGGTCACACTGTCCTTCACCTGCATGCCTCAGTGCCAGTAAACCTCAGCCCGTTAAAACCTATTTGGATTTTCCCCTGTTTGCGTGTCTGGATGTGTGTAATCGTATCTTCATGGACCGGATCTTTCCCCTCACCCAGACACACGCGCATTTTCCTTTGTTGTTGTCCGACTATTTTGTCGCTCCAGAAACCAGACCACTAAATTTGTCCACTGTTGACATAAGAGAAGGTCACCAGAGCCAGAAAATAACAGAGAGGTAGAAGAAGACGTGCAAATAGTTTGAAATTAAAAACATTATTAATAGGGTGGGGAAAAAAAGACGTGTTGGATTATAAATGATCTAAGAAGAAATGCAACGGAGCTTGGATATTGAAAGTTTTGTTTTTACAAATTCCGTGCTTCTGAGGAGGTTGTGGCCCCTTGTAGCTGTTAATATTTACTAATGTTTGATTAGACCAGAGAAGGAGACAAATAAAATGACCGTGTAATTCAGTACATCTTATGAAATATGGCCTACTTAACTGGCAGTAGCCACAAGACATTTAGATTCACAAGTTTGAAATGTTTTTTATAACATCCATCCATTATCTTTTATCCACTTCTTCCTTTCAGGGTCACTGGTGCATATATCCAGCAGCCACTGTGCGAGGGGCGGGGTACACCCTGGACGAGTCACACGTCTATCACAGGGACGCATAGAGAGAAACAAACATTCACACGTCCCTGGGAACAATTTAGGGCCACCGATCAACCTAACAGGCATGGTTTTGGGTCTGTGGGAGGAAAACAGAGTGCCTGGAGAGAACATGCAAACTCTACCCAGAAAAGTTTGCTCTGGCAACCGAGGCAGCAGCTCTACCAACTGAGCCACCGTGAAGCCCACAAAATAACATAATACATACAGTATATTAATTATATACCACACCATAAAATATTCTTCCACTGTCACCGACGTGCTGCTCAGGAAGAGGGATGAGGAAGTGAAGATTGGATGGAATCTCCTAGTTTCTCTTCTAAATCATATTTTCCATACTAAATCTGATTTTATTGCATTATAATTGGATTTAACTGACCATGTTAAATTGTACTAATTCTTGGTCTGCTTTATGCTGAATTGGACTGAGTGTAATTTGATAGAGTTTGGACTTTTTGCACAGTGCCCTGAGATGACTTCTGTTATGACTGGGCACCATATGAATAAACTGAACTGAGGTGAAATGAAAACTCTCAAACACATCGCTCCTCTTTGTTTTTCTGCATGTGATGCTGGCCATGTGATGTATATAATCTGGTTATTCACTGTAAATAAGTAACATACTTTGTGTTCTGAGTTATGTTAGTGGGAAGTGGGTATACTGTGCCTCGTGCCGAGCGGGATGCCAGTGAAGGGAAGGGCAGCGGATGGCTCGGAGGCCTCGGTCCATTCCTCCCATTTAACTTGACACCACTTGCACTAAGACTGCGACAGCTGCATGTGCACATGCCGGCCATTCTGTTTGTTGTAGGGGATTACGCTGCGATAAAAGGCCCAGTGAGTAGCAGCGTGGCTGGGCAGCAGAACTACTGTCCCCCCCCCCCTCACCCCTGTGCCTCCTCTTGACTTAGAAAGCTTTCTCCGGGCCTCCAGAGCCCTGTGAAAACACAGGTGGGGCACTTCATTCTGAACTGTAATGAATGGAAGTATTCTCCTGGTGATTGGCCAGGCTGTAGTAGTGTCACATCGCCTCCAGACATCAGTCAAATTGCTCAGCGCTGCAGCTTATGTAAGGCTCATTACACAACAGAAACAGTGAACGCACAGCAGGATGTTTAGTTCATGTGACTCCATTCATTTTTCTTTAGAATATTAAACTTAGTTCACTTTCAGTGTACTGATTTGTACTTGAGTAAGGAGTAACGTGTTTTGTAATCTGTCACTGATGACGTGAAACTGCTCTAAAATCACTGCGATCAGGAGGATCTGATTTCAGGGGTTCAGTGATGGATGTGCTGTTATCACGGCGAAAGTGGAGAATCGGTATCCGAGACGACAGACTTGGGCATCTGTTGCTGTCACTATGGCGACCATATCCTCTTCCAGAAGTACATAATATTGCTTCACCATTCAAGCAGAATAATATTTTCTGGAAGAGTTAAGCACCTTGCAGTCTGGGCTCAGACATGAGATTTAGTAATGTGTGGTTTTAATGTTGGACTTTCTGCTTCTTTTTCTTTCAAACAACTTAAATAACTCAGTTCTTAAAGTGTTCAGCTTTAAGTACACTTAACTTCTAGAAGGTAATGAGGCAAAAAGAAAAGATTCACAAAAACGCACCAAATATCCTTTTAGATTGTAAGTCTGTGTTTTCCAATGATCTTAAAGTGCCTGTGACATCAAAATTGTTGTAATGATACAAATGCATTTTTGGAAAGATAACACTGAGAACATATTACAATAAAACTTTCATGCTGCTGAGATGAACAGTTGTTGAGATATTTGCATGGGAAGTAACAGGAAGTGATGTCAAAGGGGAATGTCTGCATGAAAACAGAGCTAAGATAAAATGCTCAGTAGCCCAGACTGTGGAGAGGAATCTGATGTTTTAGAATTATTTTGAGTCACCATCAGACAGAAACAAACAAACAAACAAACAAACAAACAAACAAACAAACAAACAAACAAACAAACAAACAAACAAACAAACAAA
>JAUBOC010000138.1:16210463-16226871 GCA_032275365.1 Anablepsoides cearensis | reverse complement strand
GCTCGCGGAAGAGAGGAGGACAAGGAGGAGGAGAAAAGGAGAAAAGGGCTTGGAAAGAGCTGTCGCCAAAGCTTCTAAAAGTCTCCAAAAACACTGGGAAATTGGCTAGAGGGGTCTAAAAAGTCACTAGATCTAGTCACAAAAGTTAGGGTTAGGCTAAGTTGGTTAGCGAGACAACAGTAGCCCTCAACGAGAGATATCGCAGGAGTTTAATATCGCAAGATCTCGTGCAACGAGATCTCGTTACACCCCTACATCCCACTAAATACAATACTACCCCATTTTCAAAAAATGGCCTTATCTGCCACCGATACTGAGTATCTAATCGGGACATCTCTAATTCTTGTACTGATAATTGGCGAGTCAGACTGTGGTGTAAAGAATTTTCCTGAGCATAACTCAGATTCTGAGTATAGTTCAGGTCAAGTCACTGACAGCAAATTGATGTGTGTATTTCACACCTGCAGTCCAATGAGTTTTACTCTTACCTATTCGCAATTGTCATAATATTATGACTGATCAGTGTGTATAAAAGCATAATACATTGTATCTAATAAAAAAACATACATTTGATTTTTAAAAACTTGCAAACGACTGTGTCCTGTTAAAGTTGTAGTCAGGGTGGTGCTACATCTTTGTTATGAGACTAAATATGAAGTAACAACTAGATGCATAAGCGAAGTGAGTATTAAAAAAAAAGAACAATGTGTGAAAATGCAAAGTAGCTGTTTGACTTTCAGCTGCTCTTGAGTGTGGACAGGTTAGGTGCATATTTCAGAATGAGACCAATCCACATAGTCAGGTTACAGAGTGCACACGGCCTTATGAGAGCCACACTCAGTAAACACACTTGGCTGTGAGATAGCTGTCAGCAAGGTCAAAGGTCATCGGTCAGTATGTAGAGCAGTAATGATGGCTGACAGACGTCCAGTGGCTCAGCAGTGGGTTTTTTTTTCATCTTGAGCTTGTGTTAGACGTGTCAGTGATAGGATTAATTTTCTTCATGTAAACAGAGTCAGGTGCCCATATGTACACAAACACACACTTAGACAAGCACAAAGGCTTGGTTCGGTGGATGAACACTAGTGTGAAAGAGCATCAGGTGTGTGTAAACACAGCCTCGTCTGTTTGCCATATGGACAGACCTTCCGTGACGTAGACACTTGTCTCAGGCTAAGAAAAGGTGTAAGAGTAACTGTCCTGTTAATGTTTTGTATTTCCCGTGAGAACATTTAAAAAAGGCTAAATGGATAGACCGAACAAGCTGCTGTCGAACTTTGTCAACAAAGCTTGGACTTTTCTGTGAAAACCGGAGGAATGATGGCACGGCATGTGCTGCATGACAACACGACCCATGATCCATCAGAGGTGAGTGTGCGTGGGCTGTTTCAGGGCATGTGCTGAATATGTGACTCCAGTTCCTCATCTTATTTTCATTTCAGTTTCATATCCTCATTTAATCTACAGACAGTAGTGACAGTCACTCTCTGTTTTGTTTTCTCTGTGAGAATGGGGCTTCAGTTGCATCTCTGAACTGCGCCCTGTAGCTGCCCAGCTGTTGACTTTCGGACATATTTTCTTGTTTATGTGACCTGCAGGCATCATTTGTGGTTTGCGGATGTTGTTAGGTGAAATTTTCTAACTTTTAGAGGCCTACAGCAAACCTCACTTGAACATTTTGTTTCCTTACTAATATATTTATCAGTTACTTCTGCTAAAGTTCAAAACAACATTTTAAAGAACATGTTCATTCAAAAGGACACCAGTAGTATCAATAATATATCAGTGTTATAGGTTAGTCTTATTTGGTTTTCTTCAGTAATATATAAAAGAAAAATAATTATCAAAAAGACTTAAGTTTCCAATAAAACACAATTCAGTTGTGTAGCTCAAACTGGGTTTGTGCAAAATTGTGTCATGTGCAATTAATCATCAGAAAAACTGACAACAATTAATATTTTCCACTTTGATATTACTCCAGTTAGTGCCATGTGATGTGTGACTCAGGCACATGTAAGCCTAATGGTGGAAGACAGTGCAGAGCAACTAATTCTAACCATAACCCTTTAATCACCTAAAATACAGACATAAAATAGACTAGGAGGAAAGCCAGAAAAAGCAAACAGGGGCCAAACCATTGGCTACATGCAAGTGCAACTCTCATCTAATAATAATCGTCTAAAAGATACGATTGCTCACGATACGTTTTTTGCCAATATTTCCCAACTCTAGCTCAAATTTTAAATTTCATGTCGGTTAAAAAAATAAAAATAAAAATAACAGTTCATGTGGCATAGTTTAATGACCCATTGATTACTCATGATGAGTCATACTTTGATTTAAAATAGTGTTTAGTATTATAATACTAGTGTCATGGTTTAGTTGTGGTATGACCAAAGATGCTGACTGGCATGAGGAAGATTTGTTAAAAAAACAAACAAAACAAAAGGCATGGCAACAAAATACACAGTACCAGATGGAACACAAAAGAGAACCAGACAGGGGCCTAATACCATAATGTCTGAATGATGAGCAGTAAAGACTGATAGAAATAAATAGTCAGAGGAAGATGAGGTGAGTGGTGACAGCTGGGCCTAATGAAGAACAGGTGGGCGGGGCAAGACTGATGAGCCGAAAACAGTGTTGGGAAAAGTACTTATGCTAAATGAAACACTGGGGAACAACAGAAAACAAGGCAAATACAGAAAATAAAAACAAATATTAATATTAAAATTATGTTTGAAGTGTGACAGCCAGGGTGAAATTTGTTTTTTGTGTGTGCTTTATCTTTCAATTTATCTCTCAAATGCCTTTCATTATATTCTTTTGCATACTGTGACTGTCACTCGTACAAAAAAAAAAGTTGTGTGGCTGGTTACAGCATGATACCACACACAAACACTGCCACTGATCCGTATAATAGGTGATTTATGTTCTTTTAACACGAGCATCCAGTGGCTAAAACATTGTGGTTGGAACATTACTACAAACTTTGCTGCGAGCTGGTAACTCAAGTAAAACTTTGGCTTTTGGCTTTTGGAAGTTCCCTTACTGGCATTTTTCAGACTGTTGAAAAAAAAAACAATAATAAAAATGTGTATATGAACAATAAAACAAAGGATGATGCTACATTTGTTCAGCTTAGAGGTTTTGAACCTCATGGTTTCACATGTTTTAATTTTGTTGTGATCAATCAGTTTTTCACCTGACTTCAGGCTGTTTTAAATCAGCTGTGTTCAGTCAGTAGTCTTTCTGGTTGTTGTTTATGTAAGCTTTATGTTTATTCAAAATAGATTTATCTTGTATTTGTAGGTGAAACAATGAAGTGTGATCACTGACAACTGTTTAAACAGAGTTGTCCTTATACCAAAAGTGTCTGATTTACATGGAGGCCTGCCTAAGGGCTTACTATGGTAGTTTAGATCGTTAAAGAGCGGATTCTATGGAAAAGGTTTGAACAGTTATTATCTTACCTGTTACAGAAAGCTTTTTGAAGATTCAAGGATTTTTATTGTCAATTAGCTCACGTGCATGTTTATGGTAATAAATTTGGACTCGGGTCCCAGTTTAGGAGGCCTAATACATAAATAAAATTTTAAAAAAGTATATAAACAGTGTAAATACGAGAATGAAAAAAAGAAGCAAAAACGTCAAAGGAAGCAGTTTCAGTTCAGCAGTCTGACAGCTGCAGGGTAGAAACTCAGTAACCTTTACAAGAATAATACAAACAGTTGCAGAAAACAGTCCAAAAGTTATACAAGAGCATAAAACGTATAAATGTACAAATTAAGTTATGATGATTCTGACAAGATTGATGAGATAATAGCTAGTCTAAGGAGAGCCAGGAGCAAAGGGGATTGTCACAGTCTTAGAAAAAGTGTCATTATGTGAACTCCTAGTTATTCTCCCAGGCTGCACCTGAAGTGCTACAGCTAGCTGCCTTGCTATTTGCATTTACAAATAACCAAAGACTTCTAAGTTAAAAAACAAACATGCAATATAAACAGATGACATTGTAAAGGTTTTTAAAGGAACATTCACAAGAATGGCAGCAACAATCTGCTTTGGTCTTCACTTAGACCAGCTTTTAGCTCATCAGTCGTTTCAGAAATAAACTCTATTTCTCTGAATAAAGTCTGTTCTAAGAGCTATTAGCAACTAGTAAACTATTATTCGTTAATAATGACAACCTTTTCTCAGAACAATACTTAAAAGAAATGTAAACTACGGTTTTAAAAATTCCAGTCTTCTAATTTAAGCGAGGCAAGGTTATTTGGATATCACCATTCATATGCTGGACAATTTAAAGTACTTTACATGCACATAAAATACATTAAATATATAAAAATACATTAAAAAGTATACATTACTATTGATTCATTTGTCACTTGTACACAGATTATGTTAATGGTAAATGGACTGAACTTATACAGCGCTTTGTCAAGTCCCTCCGGACCCCAAAGCGATGTACACTTACAGACATTCACCCATTCACACATACATTCACACACTGATGGCAAACTACATTGTAGCCACAGCTGCCCTGGGGCACACTGACATATATTACAGTTTTTCTATTGAGAGAGGTTGTTTTCTGATGTAACTATTTTCCATGTAGTGTTTTGCATAGTGGTGAACCACTTTCCATTTAGACTTTTTAAAAGCCCCCATTTTGAGACATTTCATCTAATATTAACAGCAGAAGGCAATTTTCCACCCAGATCCAATATTAAAAATTTGTCTGCCATAGTGACAACACTGCTTGTCTTAACTAATTGTGGGCAGCCTTGTTTTAGCATGGCCAAGTCAGACCCCACTCAGACCCATCAACACAGCTGTTTAACACTCAGCAGAGATACAATGTTCGTCTATAATTGTAGTGTTTGTTTACAGGCTCATGGCAACCATGGTAACTAAAGCAGTAAATAGTAAGACAAAATAAGTATTTTATTGATTTGTGATTAGGTGTGCATGTGTTGGTGCAGCTTCTTTGACAGATCATTGTCAAAGGGTATAAGAGTGTATTGAAAAGTGGTTCCCCCGCCTATTCATATCACTATGACCCAACCAATAAGCTGACGACCTTCAGGGGTCCAGCCCCTGGACCAAAATAACCCAGTAAATACACTGTAGGCACCATGAGAACTGGAGTGAGCCCACTGCTGAATTCTTTGTGTACAAACAAGGAATTCTTGTCAGTTCGGCGCTGCTGAACCGCGTTGGCCTCTGTTCTTCACATTTGTATTAGAAAAAGCCGTCTCAGTGGTTTGTGTTTTGGGGGATAAGGGGTAGAACTGGAGGGCTCTAAGAAGCTGGGTTGGATTCAGGAGAAGGCATCTATCCTTTCTGTGTTGAGTTCAGTCATTTCATTATGTTTTTTTATTAACAGAATGCTTTAATAGTTAACTTTAACAAGGCAAAAACATTTGTTTTTTTCTAGTTTATGTATTAAGTAGTTTCCATGTTTATGCAGTGGTCCTGAAATTAAAATATTTGATCAATAATACAGAAAATTTAAATTAAATGTTAGACACATTCCTTAGAACAATATGTGTTAGATATAGTTGTATTTTAACCTAAAGAACTGACTTCATTTAGCCATATTCACTTAAACATTCAAATCTAATGTTATTTTGTCGTCTTTAGCTTTTATTTTTATCTGCTCATTCTTCTCAAACTTAATTCAGTTTTTAAACTTTCTAGGCCCCCCACAGAAATAACTGTGATTTCACCTAAAATTAGCTTCATTTAAAAATAATCACACAGTTTTAATACTTAAAGGTGCATTCTCATTGTGTCATTGAACCACTGACGTGTGTGTGAATTTTTGCGTGCATGACAAAATCACGACATGTGGGTTTCAAATTGTAGAAGTTAATATGCTGATTCATTGCTGTAGAGTTCAAAAAAGTACATCCACAGTGGCCTGACAGCAGAATAAAGCTTGTGTGTGCGTGTGTGTGTTGCTGCACACACACATGTGTAGGTGTTTTTGTATGCAAATGCTGGGCACTGTTCTGAAACAAAGAGGCTGGACTGAGGGAGGAGTTCTACTTTAGTGAGCAGGGGACGTGGAGAGAGAGAGAAAAGAAGAGGAGTTTACTGGACACTGGGATCTTGTTGTTGCCTAAGATCATTTAGGCTAATTTAGGGGAAGAGGAGGGAAGTGGGAGACGAAGGAGGACGAACTGGAAGCTGAGCTGGCAGTTAGAGGAGGAAGAAGGTGACTCAGAGTGACTAAACTCAGCCTACTGTAAGCTGGCTGATACAAGGGGAGGGGGGGAGTGGCATCACAATCTGTAGGCACAAGTTTGAGCTGAGCCAGCGACCAGCCGTCTCTTTCTGACAATTAAGACGTTTTTACTTGTGGAGAAGCCAATTTGTCTCTGGATGCACTATGCTGTTTTTGGGATAGGCGAGATTCCAGGTAAGATTACAGTCATGCTTATTTGCTCTCCAGTCAGAAATAAATCTGATCTCATGCTTTATGCTTGCTCTTTTTTAGTAACAAACTGTTGTTCAAAGGGAATAAATGCAGAAGGACCATGAATACGCAGTGACAGAAGCAGCTTTGGCTAAAAGTTTGACAACAGAAAGGCAGTTGTGACAGGTTTACTTGACTTTTCAAAACCAGAAACAGGATCTATAGTGTTTGATGCGTTCTTATCTGAAACTCAGTTAATCAGATTTGGAACCAGTTTGGTATCTGGTGTGGATCAAAGGGCATGAACTCATTAAACTGAGATTATGAGTGTTTTTCCTCCTGATTGATGAGTTAAACCGACATCCACCAAATAATCTCCATTCTTTATATCTCACATTCTAACATATGTGGCAAACATGTTACATGACTTGTGCCATTAAGTGTTAAACCAGTTGAGTTTTCAAAAGAGACATCAGATAATGGATGACAATTGGCAAACAGCATCAAAAGCAAAGGAGTTGAACTATTCTTCATAAAGTTCTAACAAAAAGGTATTGTACTTTTTTCATGGGCTGCTTGCAGAGGAAGTTGCTTCACCACTGACAAAACTAGGAGTTGTGAAAACTCATGGAAGGAAAAGAGAAGTGATGCATTGTGGTCATTATTGATGATGATGCGGGTCTCTTGTCTTTCTTCTTTTATTGTGCTCTGATTTAATAAAGTGATGCTGGGAAAGGCTCACTAGACCCAGAGACATGCAAAGTACTCGTAATAATTTATTTATTAGATTTATTTAAAAGATGACACACAGTGTGATTCACACTTTCATGTTAATGAGATGTGGTGATTCAATAAGATGACCTTTCTAAAGTTGGTTATTGTGCAGAAATGCTGGTTGACAGTAGCTAAAGATGCTAACAGCCCCACTGGGCACTTTCTGCTTTTAAATGACTCAGTAAAATTTGGCCACAAGTTTTGCAATCAAAGCCCACTGATAGTCTTTAAGCACTTGTAACGCCAACCATGCAAAAAAAGAATTTGGGGTGTACATTTACAACTGATCAACCTTTGGAGTCTATACAATTTAAGATGGCTGTGGCAGTCAACCTTGTTTGCAAATTTTCTCACGGATGGGTTTTAATGAAATTTAAACAACAATAAACAGATATCATTGAATCAAACTTGACACTATTGCTGCCTTAAGTCAGTTGCAAACACCGTTAATAATCAATAAAAGATATAGTGTAACAAAAACACAGAACCATTTTTAACATAAGGAGTTGTCACATATGTTGGGTGTTCAACCATGGTCTGCTGCTTCCTTTTGCTTCCGCTGTGGAAATTCTTGACTTCAAAAGTATTCAAAGTGTTTGATGCACACCTGCAGCTTCCCCCCTATATAAAAAAGAACAACTTTAATACTTCTCTGTCTCGTTTGCTGCTTTTTTTATCAACACCTTCAACACTTTTCATTCTCTTTTTTCCATTTCTGTTCATGTAAAATTTAATAACGTGTATTATTTCCATCCTGTGTTTTTGTTGTGTTTCTCTCCTCCATCTTCACCGCCTACCTTTATCTTATTTTGCTCAATGATTTCATCTGACCATCGGCTCTACAGCAAGCAAGCATGTAGTGAGCAACATAAGCCGAGTGTAAACCTCTGTGAGCTCTCGTTTCCTCCCAGGCAGGTAATGAGTTCATGTTAGTCCGCCTTTAAGTGTGTGTGCATGTGTTGATGCAAAAACCTGACTGTGGAGCATTAAACACCACTTTAATGTGACAAAAACAATGAACACGTTTTGACTGTTTGGTTGTGTGCACACCATCCCTGCTCAGTGTGTGATTTTAATACAGTAGATTTTTAACATTGATCTGTTGACTGCATTCAAAAAGCCAGCAAGACATGCACAGATGCATGCGGAATAACACGTGTACATAAAAACAACAAAAAAAAAACACTATGGCCCAGGGGAACAGGGAGTTCCTGAAAAGGAGAACAGAGAGCAGGGTTATTTTAGTCGGTAGAGCAGGCAGGCAAGCAGCTCACTGCAGAAAGTGAATGCATTGTCACACACTGCCTGTTTGTTACCCATTTGATCTTAACAAGTGAAAAACAAAATAAACTCAAATTGATCATGACAGATTATCCCAAGACTACAAAAGGATTTCTGTTCTGAAGGTTTTTAACTCGCCTGTAGCCTGACATCTGTGCACAGCAACGGAATGATCAAAGCTTGTTATTGTCTAATAATGTTTCCTGTTTTACATTAGTGTTACAGACTGTCAGGCATTTGCATTAATCTAACTAACTGTACTTTTATTGCAAAACCCTGATTCTGGCAGGCCCTTTCTGGTCAGCCTCTGTCGCAGTGAGCCGGTTCCTCCATGAATTTACTACAATTTAATGACCTCAGCTTGAGAGCTTACTTCTGACCGGAACATCAAGTTACGAGCTAAAGCAGTAAAACGTGTTTAATTACAGCTCATCTCATTTAAAAAAATAAACATTTCTGTAAATCACGATCCATACAAGCCAATTTTGTTGTGAGCTTCTCATTTCAGTGTATTCTTGTTCCCAGGCAGGCTGAGCAGATTTAACCCACTTTCTGTTTTCTAGTGATGTCGAGGCATTTGCTTGACCTTTTCGCAATTGCTTCACAAGTGTTGCCCACTTAAACTATGGGTGTAAATTGCTGTCGAATGCTATTCCACAGCTTTGGCTGAACACTTTGCTAACTTTCTGGTAGAGAACACAGTATGTGTGTATCCTACTTTTAAGTGCTGGCTGTCAAAGAGGCCTCCCTTGGCATTGCTCAGTCACATCTAAAAATACACTGTCCACAAATTAACACCATATCTCTGAGCGCAGGTGCCATGGCCTCATACTTCCTCTGTGTGTGTGTGTGTTCAGTGTTTATCTATGAATGTGTATGTTTTTCATAGAAGGCAGGCTTGTCATCACCCAGCCTTAAAATATATTTTTGTGTCACTATGGATTGTGTACATTTCGTACTTGTGCGTTGGTGACTCAATCCAGAGCCGGCCTCTGACCTGAGGCTTCCTCCGCTCTGCATCCTCCTACTGGCTGTCAGTGTTTGAAGTGAAGGGGCCATGACTTTACGGCGCTGGATGCACAATGACTGCTGTGTGTTCCTACTGCGTCACAAATGTCCTCGGTGGATGTCAGGCAGCGGGAGGGCCCTTGTAGGAGATGGTGCTGTCTGTTAGCAGTGTGTCACGAAACGATATCAGGAAGTATGGATGTGTAATGCACTGCATGACATACAGCTTGAATCTGGGCTTAGTCATAGACGGACGCTATACACTACATAAAGCAACCGTATCGGAAGAAAGTCAACACAATAGTGTACTCTTATACTGTACTTTAAAAGAAGGGGGATAATATTCAAAATCAACTTTATTGAGCTTTAAATCACGTTATAATACCATTCCCCCACCAAGTTCCCTTTTTACAAAACTGATATTATATATTGATGCTTCTTTTTTTAAATAAAATAGAACACTCCTACAAAATTTTGTAAATGGCATGAAGCACTGTTGTGAAGATGTCCTGAAGTGGGAGTGTCTGAAATGGTAGGAGGTTCTTAAAAAGGCAGAGACTAATTTTAATGTGCTTAGATATGACTATGACGTAAAGTCAAATTTATTTTTGATATATATTATACAGCATTTTCATAACAACTGAATATAGTTAGAATTTGAATATGCACCACCCACCACTTCCCTCTTAAAACCAAACAGATAATTGTGCCTGTGAAATTTGTCTTTTTTTGATTTTTAAAGCTGTTGGTTCAATAATTAAAATACTACAGATCTTCTTAAACTTCTTTGTTCCTGAATTCTTTGATATATTTTTCCACAAGCAAACCTACCATGATCTAAATCATGGTTTGATGTGTGACTTCTCCCCCTGCGCTTTTTTTTTTTTTTTTTTTTTTTTTTTTTTTTTTTGGAGTGAACAGGGATTCATAGGTTTGCTAATTTCCTTCCACCCACATCTCTTCCTGCCGCTCTGCTCTGACTCTGTTACACAATGCACCCTCCAATTCTTTTATTGAGAGTATTCAGCACTAAATATTTGAGTTGAGAGTAACTCCCAGTAAGTGGAAGGGTTTCTTTTGCAAGGTCACATGCTAGAAGACGTATCCATTTTTGCTTTCTATTACACCAGTAACGGGAACTCTCATGCACTGACCATGAGACTCATGAGCTTTTCATATGAGAAGCAGCAGCGTGTTGGTTGGCTGGGCCGTAGGTGGGCTGAGATCTTTGTGCCTGTGTGGTGGAGCAGGGTCTCGTGTGTCTGCACATTGGGCTTCATGTACCGCTTAAGTGCAAAAAATGACTCCATTCAGTCCTAATAATTGAACTAGCGTTCCTAAAAAGAATGCTAATCACGTTTTAAAGCAGCTTCTCCTGCAAGCTTCAGCTGTGTTCTTCACTTAGCTGATTTATTTTAATAGGTAGCATTACTGTCCCAATTTGGTTGTTTCACAGCACATGAATAAAAATTCCCCAGAAAGCCGTATACAGCAAACTGCTGGGATTACTTCCTTCAGTCTTCTGCATGAAAGAAGCACTTTTGGAAATATTCTGCAGATTGAAAGCATTCAGTCGAAGCCTTGATATTTAATTTTGCGCGTGAAAATGGACAGAAACAGTAAAAAAAAAGTTTTTTCTTTCTCTGTCATTATTATTTACCAGCAATTTTCACTTCTAGATGAATGCTGCTAAACATTGTCATGTTTAGTTAAGTAATCTCTTCAAATGAAGCATCAAGTTTCATGTTTTTTTTTCTGTTCAGAAATGCTAATGCAGAAGTTAAAGTCCACTGGTTCAAGTTTGTGTTGGAATGTGCATCAATGTGTTTCTCTGCATGGGTGTGTGTTTTTCATGTAGGCCATCTAACGGGCACAAAGCAGGCAGTGTGTGCCTCCTCGGGTGCTGAAATGTACACTTCGAACAACAGGCGGTTTCTGTCCTTCTCAATAGGAGCTGCCCTTCTTATTGTACCTCACGCACAATGAGCTTTTCTCTCTCTCTCTCTCTGTCTGTCTGTCTGTCTGTCTGTCTGTCTTTCTCTTTGTGTCTTTCTCTCTTTATGACCATGTGCAGACAGAGGTTTTTGATGACAGAGTGGACAAATCAGATGCATCTTAGTGTAGATCAGGAACCTGACCCTGGTTTCATCACACCTATAGGTCCAGACAAGCTTAGTCATGCAGAGATGAGAAGTCATTGCAGAAGAGGAAGTAGTGGTCCTGGGACTCCCCTCTGGGTGTTTGTCTGAACATGAAGGGGGAAGAAGAAGATGTTGATGAGGAGGGTAATGGGTGTTTCCCTGCTCCCTCTGCTCACATGATTCTTCCCAGGACAAGATAACGTGACTCCCACATGACCTCTCTGACATGACAGAGGAAGTCTTCAGTCACTTCACCACATTTTGATGGTTGGAGGCTGTGATACAGTGAATGTGAACATGTTGACGTGTGAATGGTGCTTGCTTTTGCTCCATCAATATGCTTGTGTGTAATTAGGATTATTTATCTTCATATTTCTTGATTGAAAAGGAAATAATTAAAGAAGTGTGGAATTTTAATCCATTTTTACTCTAATTTGAAAAGTAAAAGCACAATTCTGATTATTTTCCTCCAAGAAAACTGACAATGTCATCAACTATATATATATATATATATATATATATATATATATAGACCTAAACTTTTTTATTTAATGAGATGCAATAATTTATTATTAACAGTTATGAGACAAAAGTAATGAACTTCAATAAACATTGATTTATGTATAAATAATTTGACTCTTTCTGTTAAATGAGGAGCAGAACAGGTCACATAGAAGCTGTCACTGCAGATGTGCTTTAAATTTTTTGTTGTCTAAATCTCATATCACTAAACAAATCAAGGACTAAATAAACTAAATAAATTACATATATAATTATACAGCCTGTTTTAATTAAGAGTCAGTTCCTTGAAGGTCAAAGAAAGACAGTTAGTGTTTGTGCAGCTTGTAAAAAGAAATAGACTAAATTCTTTGAACTTCAGGTGCAATGAATGATGCACAGTAACTCAACACGTTTTTAGAACAGTATATACTAACTTATAAGGAGGACTTAAATTTACGTGAAAAACAATACCTGAATATTTTGTAATAGTTATACACACAGCACAAAAAGTAAAGAAATGAGTGTTTGGTAGATAATTTCTTTGTTGTAACAATTCTTCTTGATAATAAATCTTACACCGGGCTCCTGATTGGCAGCACCTGGGGGCAGCAGGAGCTCCAAACAACAAAATGAGCTGTTTGGCAGAGAAGATTTGGCACATTTTTCATACTCGGCTCTACTGCTCATCCCACAAATGCATGTTCCTTACAAATGTGGCACATTTTAAAAGGGAAATTAACAGGCTTTCCAACCATATAAGATTTATTGCGAAGAAACATTGTAACAACAAAGAAAGAAACCACTAAACACAAATTTCCTTACTTTTTGTGCTAAGTTTAACTAGTTACATAGAGCAGGTTTCTGACAGTTTATTTTATTTTAATGCTATTTGTCATCCTTTGTATTTCCTGCTTGTCTTAACAGGAGTGCTCTCCTAAATGTTTCAAAATTTAATTTGGTGTTTTGTTTTACTTCTTTTTGACGACCAGAGATTTGTTTTTGGACAGATCAGATTATTTCTACCATCTGTCTATATTATGTCTTCCTCTCATGTCAGAATATTGATTTTTCTCCTCATCTCCACAGATTCCTCAACCTTTCGGGCTGGACTGCGGTGCTTTGACTTCGGCTCGCCCTCCCCTGCCCCCTCGCCCCCCAGCAATGGCCTCACGCATCGGGCTGCGGATGCAGGTAAAGCCCCGCTACCTTCCACCATTCAGTGAACAATTCATAACTAATGTCATATGATTTACTGGACAATTTCTTAGATGGTCAATTGTTTAGTGGAGAATGTCATTTATTCTTTAGTTTTTTCACTGATGGATCTGACTTGTCCTCTTGACCTTTATGCTTTTTAGTGTTTCCACTTTTCATAATGTCCTTATAGATTGATTTCAGGGCACCTTTCCCGCTCTGCTAAATAGCTGAAGAGTGGAGAAAACCCTAAGTAACCCCCCCCCCCCCGCAGCGCAGCTGTTTAATTGGTGAGTGTTTGTATTCGGCGTTCATGTGATGTTTGTGTGTGTTTTTTATCCAGCTGATGCGGGACCAGCTGCAGCAGGAGGAGCAGCGTGAGCGGCATCATCAACAGCAGCAGAATGCAGCGCTGCAGTACATGCAGCAACGCATGGCGGGAACACCTGCACCCACGCCTGCCATCAGCACCCCGCAGCATTACCAAAGCATGCAGGTCCCTGTGGAGGTCCTGAAGGTCAGAGGAGCCACAGGGGATGGGGGGGGGGGGATTGTTATTGAGCTGCTTGTTTTTAAACTTGAATAGTCAATAAGTCTTTTGAAAATGTATCACAAGAAAAAAAAAACCTGGATGGCAACATTTTACTGTAATCAGCAAATGCTGGAAAACTTCAATCAGCAAAATTATTGACATTTTCAAAATGATTTCACAAATAACTTGTTTTCTGATAAGTTGGTGACTTGATTGATATATTGCTTATGTTTGTGTTTAAATGTCACATTTTATCATAAGTGATAAATAATCTCAAGACTTGAAACGACTGATTTATTTAGAAATACTTTAAGTGATAGTTCAGGTCTTTAGAAGTGGGTTTGATGGAAATGTGATGAACAATTCTCTAAACAACCATCAACAACATCGAGCTATCCTTCAAAAGCTTGTTCTTATTATAGACTTTGACATCCTCACTGCACAATCTGTGAGAATAAAACAAAGTATGTTCTGAAATCTCTGTCTCACATCCATCCAGTCTATAAACAGTTGCAGAGGCCGAAACAAAGCCCTACACAAATCTTATTGATGGGATTACTTTAAGAAATAAATGTTTGTTTAGGATGCTGTGACAAGCAGATACTGTCTTTGAGCACTGTGGGCCTCTCATACTGCAGCGCTTGCATATAGAGAAAAATCCAGATTGGGTCTGAAAACAAAAAAAAAGGAAAAGAGAAAAATGAGCAAGAGAGCAGCAAGACACAAGGAGCTGATAGGAGACATTTAGCATGTTTTGAGATAGAAGAGTCAGAGTCGATGCAGATAAAGTCTGAGTCAGACATGGACAGATAGAGCTGAGGTGACATTTTGCCTGATTCCAGAGATGCCTGTGTTTTGTCCTTATCTGTGTTTGTGTGCGTCGGTTTGTGCAATACTCCTTTTAGATGCGAGGGGACGTTGCTTTGTCCTTTTTTAAACTGTAGATGTGTCCATATTGCATGCATTCCCTGTATGTGGCAACATCGCTGTACAGACAGTTAAGTACGAGTGCATGCGTGACTGAATGGAATGATGTTTACAGTGTCTCAGGGTTTTTCCTGCTGTAGATGAAGGACGGCCCACTGAGCTTGTCGTACCTCCTGCGGCCCGTTTCCTCGGACTTCATCCGTGCAGACATGACAGTGCTCGGTCAGACCCATCGAGTGGTCATGACTGAACAATTGTTGCTCTGGCACATTTTATTGTATTGTTCCTACAGCTGAGGGACAGGAATGTAATCATCAGCATTCATTGTCTGTTTGCCTGCAAGATTACACAGTAACCACCAAGTCAAATTCCATGAATCGTGGTAAAGAGGTAGAACAAATCGAAGGAAGTAATTTCTTGAAAACTGCAAATTTGATACTGGCTTTGGTAAAAAGAAGTAGCAAAAAGAAACACCTGTTTACAACAAAGTATTGGGATCATTATGTATAATCCCGTGTTTGGTTTTTAAATTAAATGATGGTGGTGGGGTTCTCTTTATTGGGCCCTGGTCTTTGATGTGAAGGAATGAGGCCAACTCATTGCTCTATTAGCCACACTTGAGGATTTAGAGCAGCTTTGCTTTTGTAGACATTACGACTGAATTAATGCTATTATGTCCTAGCACCGTCACAAAGAGGTCTGAACTCAGTGTTGCAGGGCTTTAAATGTTAGTAGTAAACCGTACTGAGCTAATAAGCTTTTATAACAAATCAAAGATATAGGTTTTTCTTTAAAAATGACTGAATTAGGGTTATGCATGTGTAATAATTGAAAAAAAAGCTCAATATATTGCTTTCTATGGAACTTCTTTGTTATTTTAGGGAAAATAAAAGCAATCTGGTGACACCGTTGTCCTGTGTTTACCTAAAACAGGTGCAAACCCACCTTGAGAATCCAACAGACTATCATATACGTCAGTCGCGGAGGCAGCAGGTGAAAGAATATCTTTCAACCACCTTTGCCACGAAACAGGTATATGTCTGCTTAAATCTCCTGTGTTATTTACTTATTTTCAGCACTATGCAAAAAAATGTTAAACTATCCTTTGTACTTTTATTATAAGTCATGTCTTCTTGCAATATTTAAGCGGTCTTTTTCAGTAGTTCTTTAGGGTTCCAAAAAGTCTAAAAGTTTTTTTGGACTAGGGCTGCTTTTTTAAAACTGAATTTTTGTTTCCAACAATAAGAAAATTTTAAGTTGTTTTATAGATTCTTATTGAACTTAAGGATTTACTGAACATTTAACATAAACAGTGTGTGTCGACCTCCATGTCAGCTGTTTTGGGGTTTAGGATGTTTAGGGTTAAACTGAATAAATCAGACCTAAATGTGAACATTTTATAAGAAATTTTAAACTATTTATCAAGATCACTTTAAAAATTACAATATCGTACGGCTCTTTGAAGGAAGAGATAAAAAAATGAGGGATTATTTTAACTTTTGCACTGTGCTGCATACAGTGGGGAGAACAAGTATTTGATACACTATTAATTTTTCAGGTTTTCCCACTTGCAAAGCATGAAGAAGACTGTAATTTTTATCATAGGTACTCTTCAACTGTGAGTGA
>JAUBOC010000138.1:16175601-16190415 GCA_032275365.1 Anablepsoides cearensis | reverse complement strand
ACACACACACACACACACACACACACACACACACACACACACACACACACACACACACACACACACACACACTTTCAAAACCCACTAACACACTTTCTCTTTGATTTTTAAAGAAACATAAATGTGTAAATTCAGTGATTCGGGGCTTCTTCTTTAAAGCCTCTCCTTTTTTTTTTGGTGGCCTTCAGTTTTGGACTGAGCAGCTGCCTTTTCACCTCTTTTCACAGGGTGGGTTAGTATATCTGCTGGCACCTTCACCTTTCCGGCTTAATTTCATGTTTGGGTGCGTTCTTAGGCAGCTCATCCTGTTGCCAAATATTTATCCTGGAAAATCAGCTTAATCTGGTCCATGTTCCAGTTCTTCTTTCTCAAACGTACACACAGACACGCTCCCAAAAGAAAAGAATGGGGGGACAAAAAAAAAGAACATCTCCCTCATCCTCCTCCTTGTTAAACCTCTGTGTTTTTACAGGTGAACACATGAATGATCAAAGGTGTATAGTAACTAAGTACATTTACTTTGTTACAGTAATTTTTTTGAGCATTTGAAGTTATTTGTTACTTTTAGTTTGTCACATCTAAAACATAAAAATTATAC
Organism: Anablepsoides cearensis; assembly: GCA_032275365.1. Lineage (NCBI taxonomy): Eukaryota > Metazoa > Chordata > Actinopteri > Cyprinodontiformes > Rivulidae > Anablepsoides > Anablepsoides cearensis. Next base: position 16,189,817 of record JAUBOC010000138.1, on the reverse strand, counting down.
TTTTACTTCTTTACTTTAAAATTGAACACCTAGTTACAAATTTAAATATGACGGGAATGCATCATGACAAGAGTTGCACTGTAAAAAACTGCACATTTTCTTTTCAAGAAATTGCTTTACATTTACTCAACTTGGCTTAGTGGGACCAGTAACTTGGTTAGGCAAAGTCAAAACTTCTTTTTTTAGAGCAAGTGCGTAAAAGTACTTTTACTTTCCTGATTATTGTGAGCAGTTTTGTGATTTTTACTTCAGTACTTTTCTTATCAGTGAAATAAATTTTTACCAAAACTATTTTCTGTTGAGGTGTTTTTGATTTTACTTGTTCCTTTCAAGTCTGTGAATGAAGAGCCTTTTGTTTAGGGCCTGTGCAAAATGAAATATATTGTTCTGTTAAATCCACGTTAATTGAAAATCCTCTATGTTTCACCTGTGGCCAATGTAAATCCCACTTCTTTTTATTGTCCACTCATCTACCCCGTCTCTTCTCTCCCCGGCTTTAATGAGGTGTTCTGTCCCTCTCGCCTCATCAACTAAAACCTTTTAGATGAATTACATCGTCTTAAGATTCATCTCCAGCGCCCCCCTCCACCCTCTCCACCCCTCCCTTTTATGATTGTATTTAATCCACATCACATCTTTATTCAGAACAAATATTCCTCATGTGACAGGTTGCGAAGGGGAGGAATGTTTCACTGAAGGCAGACAGACGTGGAGAGGTGCCAGCACAGCCGGCTCAGCCTGTCCTCCCGATGATATCCTTGATAGGACTTTTAGCTAATTACTGACTGCCGCCTCTGAATGTGTCTCAGCTGAGGAGAAAAAGCCGATGAACCTGCCTGGTAGCTCAATGGAGAGGCAGCAAGAAGAAAGAGAGGGGACGCGGCTGTTGAAAGAAAGACAGATTAACATTTGTTCTTTTACATGCCTCCCTCTGCCACACATACAATAACTTTGCTTATACTAATTAACAATTAGCAAAGACTGGTTGGCTAATTGTGTTATTGCTCCTAATCAAGAGGCTAATTACCAGAATGTCAATTTAGATTTAATTACTAAGTGCTTTGTTAATTCCCACTGAGCATAAGTTACTCTTTCCCTCCCTCTCTTCTTCTCTCTGTTCTCACCTCTCCTTCCATCTGTACCCCCCCCCCCCCCCCATTCCAACTTGAACCTTTGCTAAGTTCTGAGGTCCCGCGTTAGGGCTGGAGGGGAGGGGCGAAGGAGTGGGTAAATACAGAAATAAATGAGGCAAGGTGTTTGTGCAGAGGTTGGGGGAGAGAGAGAAGGGGGATGAAGCAAAAGCATTAATGAACAGTTTTCTTTTTTTCTTTTTTTTTTTTTTTACCGGCGGGCCTCCAATTAGCCAACTCTCTTCCTCCAACATCACAGAGTGGAAGAGAGATTCAGGATTTCAGGATCCACAGCAGACCTGACACCACCACCGCCTCCTTCCTCCCCCCACCCCCGCAGCTGTCCCTGACATTCAACAGATATTAGCTGTGGCCATTTATCCTTTCATTTTTGTCTTAATTTACGCCAAGAATATATAAATAAAGAGTTAAAAACAACAAAAAATTGTTAACACTCTTGATATATATATATATATTTTTTATTTTGTGTGTTTTAAAGAAGATGGTACGCATTAAGATGAAACGAAACAACTTGCAGAACTTTGGAAAAATGACCCACCAGCTGTTTCCTGTTTTAGCTGACACATAAACAGACATTTGTGACAGGTGACTTTTCATAAATGATTTAATAGATCATGGATATAAATGAAAATAAAGTTATCTCTTGTTCCTCTCTGTCCACATTGATTCTGAAACCCCTTCTAACTAAATACAACCAAAAGTAACTCATTACAGCCACACTAAAACACATCAGATCTTTATTAGCAACTGAGCCTGACTGTGAATTAACAGTTACATCCAAGATTTTTTAACAAATTTCATCTTGTATTTATCACCAAAATCAACCTACATATCATTTTTAGTATGTTAACCCTTGTCCTTTTCTTGTAATTTAATTTCCCTTTTTATTTCCCATACTGATAATAAAACTGTAGTATTTTTGTATTAAAGTACTTATTATTCCTCACTATCTGTTAAACGTGTGTTAGAAACTTTCCAATACTTAAATATTAAACAAAACATTAGGTAGGCAGTTTGTCTTGGATGTACTGTTTTTCCCCTCTTATATTTACTAGTCACTATTTGGTCACAACTATAATAAATCTAAAAAGAGGACAACTTGAAAAAAAGTTAAAATTTGTGACAAAAAGTCATTTTTTATTTAATCACTGGAACATAATAGAGAAAATATAAATTTGAAGTTTTGGAAATTTTACAATGCAAAAATGTGAATTTGAACAGGTATAAAGGCCACCACTAATGTTGAAATGCTAAAAAACCTTTGGAAGAACTGCTGACAGTCAAAGGTCATGGACATTAGAATAATTTACCGCTGACTTTGAGAGAGTCTTTTATTTATTATATCTTTAGTGCTCATATCAAAAGAAAACATCAAACCTGTATTAACCCGTGCATATTTTCACCACTGATGAAAAATGGGTAATAATGTATCATCTTTGTGGATGTGTGTGTATTTGTTGTTCTGTTAGCAAAATACCTCATGAACCAATAGAATGAAACCCTCAGAAAGTAATCATCAGATGTGCATCTATAACTGATTAACTTCAGGAGTCAACCTGATTTAAAATGTTTACCACAGCTAACCAGCCTTAGCAAACATAAACACAGTCTCATTTTATAAATTACTGAGCTAAATTTAGCTGTGGTAGTAGCTGAGAGTCATCCCTAACACACACTCTGAGCACTAACATGAGACATCAAGATTCTCCTGCACATTATAACATGTTTAAGAGCAAACGGCTAAAGCTCCATCTTTTTTTCTGCAATATAAGATGATTTTTATTTAAATCGCTGGCATAAAGTGAGTGCTAAGCAATGCTAGGTAATAAATATTTATTTTATTTTATTCATACACACTTGCTACCTTGTGTGTGATGATAGTTTTTGTTTACGTGCTTTAGTACATTATTCTTTTTATATTTCTTAGCAATAATCATTACATATGGTTAAATTAGTCAAACTTAAAGGGTGAAACTATTGTGCATTGTCCCTTTTTACTCAAACAGATTTGTGAAAATATTGTCAATCTTTGAAATCTTTATTCTGACAAGAATGATTTATGATTGTTCTCTTGCCTCCTTTTCTCTTTATATTTATGAAAGTATTCTTTAAGTTTTGATGCCTTAGTACTTTATGTTTCTTAAAGGCAACAAGGATGTAGACAACAAAGTGAGATCTACAATCAAACACTAAATGTTCATTTATTCTATCTAGAATGTGTGCTTATCTCTCTTAATTGTACATTTTTAAAACCTGATGATCTAAACTAAAATGCAGCCTGTCTGCCTGTTTATGCAGGTGTGTTGTTCAGCCACTGTTTGGTGCTGTTGTCTTACTAATATTACTTTCATATCCAGACCATAGCTGAGGATGGTGGGGGGGTTTGAACAAATCCATGCATGTGTGCGCACACAAATCCACGCGTGCACATCTCTGTCTCAAAAAGAGCAAGCGCTTTCACTCTCCTCTCTAACTGCCTGGCTTCTCATACTCCTGCCAAAATACCATAAGACAGGGTATAATATATATAATTATCCCCACTTACATTAGCCATTATGCCAGTGGAGCATTGCCTGCAGAATGACACACGACCTGTCAAGACTTCATTCACGCCATTAATAAGCGTCATTAGTGTCTGCTTTGAATACCCCTCTTGCACACTGCAGTCATTTCAACATGTCATAGATTTTAATTTGAGGGTAAAAATAGCTGTGAGGATATTATGCACTCTCGCAGCCAGTCTTTGTGGTCTTCTGATGGGGAGGAAGTTCACAGTGTGACCTTGGATTTTCTCTTTATTGGAATTAGAACCATTACTGTTCTTTAGTGCTGTGGGGCAGCGACCATGCGCCGAGGCTGCTGAGCTTAGTGCGCTCCTTCTTTTGTGGCACCCGTCAACAGCAGTCAGAAAGAAAATCTGAGTGTGAAACTATTATTTTGTCACAAATGTCACCGAAGCGATTGACCAGCGTCTTGTGCCGGCTTGCACAAAATGGGTTAACTGCCCTAAATTATTTCAATAACAGAATGCACCGCTGGGGAGACGTTTGCTGCTTATCAACTGTTCCACCACCAAATAATGAGCCTCAGGAAGAAGGTAAATGAGATCTGATGCTCTGGTTCTCCTTCCTTAACTTTAAACATGAAATATTCTAATTTGAGATATAAAAAAATGAATGCTATTTACATTTATTATATATGTTGAACATCTTTAGAAGCAGGGTTAGTTATTTCAAAATATCATTTATCCATAGATGTTATATAGAACACAGGAAGGGATGTGGCATTTGGTAGCAGCAAGAGTTATTAAGTGCAAGTGGTTAAGATAGGATGAATATTGTAATTGGTATGGATGTATGGATGTATTGCAGTCATTATGTGAGATTATGAAAGAAACTGTTTAGCAGTATGGTAGTTTGTGACTTTTAATGATTTTTTTCTGAGGGTAGAAGTTTAAAGAAAGATTGGCCAGATAGAGAAGTGTTCCTGGTGATGTTCTTGGCTTTATTATGGCAGTTTTGATAACAATTTGCAGACCTCTCATTTCTTCTATGGTACACTCATGCCACACGGTAAGGTAGGATTAAATGGAGGAAAAAGAGCAGCAGATAGGTCATAGGACAAGTTTTGTTCTGTACAGCAAAGTGTGTATCTTTAAAGTATAAACAATGTTCTAATTTGGTGCAGTGAATATTTACACCTTTAAAATAATTCCCCCCTTCACCTCTTGTCTTCACATTTATCATTTATGTGGTCTTAATAAGGAACAAATGTAAACTAGACTTTTATTGTGAAAGCAGTTTTGGGGTATTTGCAACTCTGCTATGGGGGCACACTGTGCGTAAAATAAAAAAAAAAAATTCACTAACACAATGTTTAGCTCACTTTCTGAGTGTAAAATCTTAGTTAATTATTTTCCCACCTAAATGTAAAAGTTAAATGTAAATGTAGTGGCTAAATGTTAAAGTTTACTTTTAAGTATTTCAGAGCAGAAGGCAGCCTTTGCCGCTGGTGCACGACTTTTGTCTTAATATCACCCTCCTGCAACAAAAGCAACTGCTGATGCCGCTAACGCTTCCCTAAATACATCAAACTTGCAGTTGCTGGACCACAGGTATCCATACTGTTTTCAATAAACACATTTTGAATTTAAATTTTAAATGCCATCTTTAGCAGCGTTAGCAGCATTAGTGGCTGTGTCTCAATTCTTGGGCTACATTCTTATGAGTACTAGCCCACCTGAGCCACTCTGTTTCGTTTGCTGCCGGTGCATTGAATCATGGGATGTCTGATACTCTGATGTATCCTTGATTTTCAAGTCTTTGTGGGCCACATTCCTCAGCCGCACGAGGAGGAGACACTGAAAAGAGGGACCGCACTCGGCGCAGGGCAAGTATGCGGCCGATCATTGCACAGTCATGAGGATACAACCCATGAACTGAGACACAGCCGGTGTTTGCTTTTGTCCCAGGATGATGACATCACAACAAAAGCTGCTGTGATCCATTCCAAAATTCTTACATGTAAGATTTATCATTTAGCTGCAATATTTAAGATTTACTTTTACATTTAGAATTACACATTTTTAACCAGATTTACAGATAACATTTAGATTAAACATTAAGTAAAAATGAGCAAAATGTAAAAAAAAAAATGAGCAAACAATAAAATGTAATTTGTTTCACTAGGATTTTACACTCAGATTAGCCAAATAATGAAAATGTGTTAGTGACATTTTTTAACATTTTATTATACACTTGGCACCATACCCTGGTGCTTTATATCTGTTCATCTTTTGCAAATTACTCAAGGCCTAAACTATAACCATTAACTCAATAAGTAAATGTTTACCACTATACAAAGAAAGTGGGCAAGATGTTCTAGATACTTCTTGTTGGTGGTTAGTTCAAAAAGAAGGTCTGTGACCTCAACAATATTCAAATCTGAGATCCTCGATGCAAAATCTGTTCACATTTCTGCACATAAATGAATTCATCTAAACACAGTTTGTTTTTAGGTGCAACTGTTTTCATCCCCACACTGATATGGAAAAACAACATTTCAGGTATCCAGTAACAAATCTACCTTCATAACCCAGTTTAAGATATTTCACCCACAGCAGCATATCTTTAGAAAGCTGTGCTCTCTTAAGGAGATAATGTCAGATAACAGAGTTTGTAGTCTGTTCCTCGTGGCCTCTTTTCAGTGCTGATTAGGTGTTTAAAGAAAGTCTTTTTTTTATCATTGCGTGTGCACCCATACGTGCCAGGATCTCAGAGAATCTCAGAGTGTGTGTTCTTTTGAAATGTGTCCCCGTGTGAATGTGCAACACTTCAACTCAGGAATAAGAGCCACTGGGGAATCTCCCACAGGTACTAGAGTTGACGAGTATGTGTGTGTGTGTGTGTGTGTGTGTGTGTGTGCCCAAGTTTGTGTGAGACAGAGATAGAGAGACCGTCCCACAGGTACCTTAGAGCGCGCGTGTGTGTCTGTGTGTGACTGTCCCACAGGTGCAGGGAGTGTTTGAGCCTCCTGACAGGCTGTGTCTTTGATCGTTTGGTGAGTCAGTCCTTGTTTGCCTTCACTGCGCGCAACTGCTGCAGGGGCTAATTAACCAATGAAAAGACTTAATCACAAGAGCCCGCTGTCAGCTGAACACCTTAGCTTGCTTTCAGACATCTTTAAGAAGGAAAGTTGGACTGAGGGGGCAGATGAATAGGAGCAAACTTAAAAGAGGTGTTTATTTCTTTTTTTTTCTCTTCTGTAAAATAAATTTGCCTTAAAGGAATGCAACGTTTCATATTACGGTTCAAATTTAAAATGATCTTAAGAGGTAAATCCATTTTGGTAAATCTTGATGACAATGTTCTGCATGCTCTCACAAGAGCTCATGAAATCTGGCACAATCCTTTAGTTCTCAGGGTATGTGTTGTAATTAAATCTCAGGTACTACCACACTGAATTTGAGCTCAAAATCTGTAAAATTGACTGAGTCATAGCTATTTTTGTTTACTAAAGTTGATTAGCTGTGGCAGCCATCTTTAAATAGGTTGAGTCAAAAAGCTAATCAGTTGTAGATTTAGTGATTAATTTCTGAAAGTAATATTAAGATCTGTTCAGTTTTTAGTGAGATATTTTGCTAACAGATTGACTCCAGCAGTTACTGACAACATTTTAAGCAAAGATTGAATGCACTTAGATCAGTGTTGACATTCAGTCTCAACCCCTTTAAGTTATATCATGCAATGATTACTGTCTTAACTTTTTGATCAAATCAGTCCAGTGCTGCTTCATGAGATATTTTACTGACAGATAAATACTTACAGACACAGGCAAACACCTTACTGCCTTATTTTAGCTTTTCATGGGTGGTCAGTAATGATTCGTTCTGCCATCAGTCACGCAGGATTGTTGATTTCCTCTGACAGAAGCTAAATGTCATGAAGGAATCAGAACGGTCATTAACGCTGTTCAGTGAGCCATCACAGCTTTTGGAAAAAGAGGGAGGAGGAAAAAAGAGGAACGTGGGGAGGAGAGGTCAGGTGAGGAGAGGAAGGTTTTGGACGATTGACACACCATGAAACTCTCCTCCATGTAAAAAGCCAATTAAAGTCTCTCCTCATGTCCCAGTCAACCCTAACATGGTGGCCCCCTTCTTCTCTAACTACAGACCACCTCCCCATTTACTCACCTCTCACCAGCAAGCTGCTCATTTAAACTGTATCCACAACTGCTTTAGTTTTGGCGTCCCAGTACACAAGCCTGATGTGACAAATACAGGCAGCTGAGAATGTACCATGGAAGTAAGATATTGGCTTTTTAATTCACATAATCCGGTAATTAGAGAAACAGTTTGCACAAAGAACAAAGTATTTTCTACCTGGATTTAACCCTGCTCTTCATATTATTGTGTTTTTATAAATTTTACTTAATATAGAACACACTTCTCTTTCTGACAAACATTTAAAAGACAATTTTTTCATCAGTTATGATTCCCCAGCTGTGATGTCTCTCACTGAAAAGGTTGCCGGATTGAATCCGGGGGACCTTTCTGGTTAGAGTTTGCATGTTCTCTCTGTGTATGTGTGTTGTTTTTTTCTGGCACTCCGGTATCCTCCAACAGACCAAAAACAAGAATGCTAGGCTGACTGGTAACTGTAAAATATTACTAGCTGTGGGTGAGTAGTTGTTTGTCTCTATCGTGTGTCCCTGTGATGGATTTGCGATCCGTCCAGAGTGTATCCCACCCCTCTGACAGTGACTTCTGGACACGGTCACTAGTGACCCTGAAAGGAAGGAGTAAAGAAAATGGATGGATGGAATTTCTTTATTTGTTAGAAATACATGGGAAAGGATTTTAATTGTATTTCCACTTTAAAATGGACATTTAGGCTGAAAGAATGTTTAATTAAAGGGGCATTATCATGTAAAATAAACTTTTTTGTTATAATGCCATCCCCTCAACAAAAAACTTACCCAGAGTCTTGCTTTGACACATTCATGCATGTTTGAGAATTCCTGTAATGTACTGTGGTAGTTATTCAGGATAACAAAAACGGCTGGTTGGCCCTAGAACTGCCTTTTAGGTGCAACTCCTCCTCTGGGCTGTGTCTAAGCCGAGCTTCAGCATCACAGAGCACACCTCCCCCACCCCGCGACTCCTGCAGGTTATCAGCAGCAGCAACTAGCAAACAACTGGTGAAACTGTGAGTGCGCGTCTGCTGAGCTCGTAATACTTCTCAGTCCAGTTCTTTCTGACTAAAAGATGCCTTTGAAGAAATGGATTGATTGGATGCCAAGGAGACCCTCATTTTAGGCTTCCCATAGATGACACGGTTCTTAAAAAATGGTTGGACTTCAATTTTTTTGAATGTAACCCTCCGAAAATAATTGTTAGGTTTATGTGAGTCACTTTAATGATGATAGTTTTATGGAGAAAAGGGAATTTAATTTAACAGTGGACAAGATTATCACTAAATGACAATGCGATTCCAACAATCAGAAGGACACAAACACTGTTGTCGTCTGCCCAGGTGAGCTGAAAAACAAGTCATGCTGTTTTGTTCACATCATTGTTTGGTCTTTCTGTGATCATCATCATCGTCACCATAATCATCATTGTTTATTTATAAAGCACAATAAAACCAAAGTGCTGTACAAGAACATGCAATACAAACAATAAACAAAGTACAGGGTTAACAGAATGAACAATAAAATCCAAAAAAATCTACAGTTAGCATTCCTAACTCATATTACAATCTGTGCTCTTTACTGGACTTACACCACACTTTAGTAATAAATAAATTAGCTTAACACTGATGTGTGTGTACAAATTGACAATCATTTGTACTGTTACTATTCATTGTCATTACTCAACTAAACAATTATTTGCACTACTCTGCTGTAATTGCACATCTGTATTTCTTGTCTGCATTGTGATACTATACTTTACAGTTACTGGTCTGTTGAGACAAACAATTTCTGATTCCTAATGTCAGATTCTGATAGTTTACTGTCTCTAAAACAAAACATATCATTTTCTATTCTTGTGTAGGAAAAATCTCTGTTGTTCAAAATGGTATATTGGAATAAACAGGAATATTAAGGATTTCTTCTTAAAGCTTTATTTTCCATCTTCTGACTCCAAATCAGGTTCATACGGCCTCAGCCTTGGGCTGAACTAAAACAAACCCAGGAGCTCTGCTCTGCACAGAGTTCTGCAAAAACACAGACAACTTCTACCTTACTATAATAATGAATGGACATTATAAAGCACATCTCTTCCTGGTTACACCTTTGGAGGTGTTACCTTTAGCATCAGACGTCAGAATGTAACTCAGTTTTGTTTAGACTAAAGAAAGAAGACATGATAACACACACACCAACTTTTTGTCTGCTTTAAACTTAAGGCTGCAATGATCAGAAAGTATAAAATACAATACTGCATCTAATATTCAATTAATCAGTTATAAAATTTCCTTCACTTGCACAATTCTTTATATTATATTTTTTATTACTAGTAGTCGTATCATGGCTAGTCAGTGTTAATCTATATAGTTTGTAAAATACATTTGTTATGACCTGCAGAAATGGGTGTGACAGAATCGGTAGGAGGTTCTTAAAGAGATATAGGGCCATTTCAAGGTGTTTAGAAATGAGTATAATGCAAAGTCAAATAAATTTTTGAGTTATACATCTAAACAGCATTTTAATAACAACTGAATATGACAGTTATTTGATTTTGGTTTAAAACAAAACTATATGTCTGAGAAACATAATACAGGCCCTTTAACACATTGTTATAATTTAATGTTATCATTCAGCAACACTGTTTATCTCCAATTTAAATGACTGAATAAACAAACACACTCACTTGAGAAATGAGAAAATTATGACAGAACAAATGTAAATAGAGTTGAATGTAAATAATCTGTAAAGATAGTTTTTGTGCTTTCATCATTCTGAAAACATCTGAACTTCTACGAAAAAGGAACAAGGGCCAGCAGGACTAGAAAAAATCCAAACAAACCCTATAATACAGGAACTACGTATACACACTTACACACCCACACACACATATATAGTATACACAGTATATGTGCATGAGGAAAAGAAAGGGCTATGATTTGAATAGTTATTTATTCCCCAAACACCATCACAATGCTCTTCTATCTCAAGAGTGGGAAAAAAGCTTTCAAAAAAACCTTGACAATTTACAGGCTGAACACAATCAGACATTCAAACAGGTAGACAAAAGGAGGCCTGGAAGCCAACAGAAAAGAAGCTCTGAAAGTTGTTTTCATTTTGTGGATACAGACCTCACGTCCTTGCAGATTGTATGAATTATGCAGACTTTGGAGTCGTCACATTATCAAAAATAAATAAATAAAGCTTGAACCCAAGGATCCAGACTTTTACGAGGACTTGAGAGAAAATGGTTTAATAATAATGATAATAATAATAATATTAATATTAATAATAATAAAATACAAAACAAAGACTGGCAAGGCAGCAAACCCAACAAGATAATCATGAACACAAAACCTCCCTCAGAGACCAGGACACAGAATTGCTGACATTAGATGAGAGAAATAAGAAAGATTAAATAGTAAGGGCTGATAGGCTGGCCTAATGACAACAGGGAACAGGTGTAAGTGGGAGGGGCAGAACTGAGGAGCAGAAGCTGACTGAGAAAACAAACTGGAAAATGATCATGAATACAGACAGAAACTAAAATCAACCCAAAGAAAATACATAAAACACGTCACAAGAAATAAATGTTTCCCCGGTGATCCTGGGGCTGTGTCGTCTGAGTAAATGTCTCCTTTAAAACATAAACACACAGATCATGACAGGAGTTTCATAATGAGTTTTTAAACTGTGCAACATGTGGTGAAAATTTAGCATCGGCCTCCTGCCAACTCTTGTAAGACTCTCAGCTACAGTTCACTGTGAAGATATGAAACAACAACAAAAAAAAAGTAAAGATGGGATTTAGGAAGAGAAGTGGCGAGCCTATTCAAATAGGCAGATAGATAAGAACAGATGGTGCAGAAGTGAGGACTAGCGCTAATAGACAGTGTGGGAAAGTGAAGAGTAATGAGTCGCAGGCCTCGCTCTCCTTCAGCTCTCCTCTGAATATGAGTGACTGACAGGGATGTTAAACGTCGTTTGACACCAAAGACAGAGGCGACCGAGTGAAGGTAGCCATCAGGCACGAAAGGTTTATGTGTGTGTGAGTGTGTGTGTGTGCATGCACATGTCAGAGTGGAGATGTTTAATGAATTAGAGACACGGGTCCGATTAAAACGACTGGTAATTTCTCCAGGGAGATGAGAGCCTGGAGCAGAATGAATCAAATGACTGCCAGGATGACTCACCAACACCATCTCCTCTTACTCTCCGACAGAGATGAGAGCTAAAGGAAGAGAGGAGGAGAGGGTGGACTAAAAGACGGTGGTGGAGGGGGACAGAAACGACAGCATGAAGGGGGGTATTTGGTAAGAGAAACATGCAGGAGCCGGAGGTGTGCACTGCTCAGAGGGAGGAGAGAGAGAGGGGGGGGGGGGATTGAAAGAGTGCTATTAGCACTCATGAAGAAATATAGTGGGACAGAGGTGACAGGATGATGGGGACGGGAGGGGTGAGGAGAGTGAAAGGAAAAGGTCTTTGGCATCACTAGTTCCATTCTGTTCTCACCATTCCAAACCCTGTGTCTCGGGCCTCATTGCAGGTGACAGCAGCATGCCTAAATTACCTCCCGCTGGCACACAAATTAAACAGGGCATCCAGCGAGAGGGAGAGCCGCCGTGAGAAAGAGAGGGGATGCTTATGAAAAGAGTGTCCATGGTCACGTTAATGCAATTTCTCTTCTCCATCCCTCCGTTCCCTCAGCCCAGCCCTGGATAATGAGTTACTGAACACCCCGCCACCCCCCCACCCCCCGCCCCACCAGACCTACCTGCTACGCACAAAAGGCTCCTAACGCTATTTTTGGAGCCCCTCTTCTCATTTATTTCCTTGATTTGGTGATGATAGTAATCATTGTGGCTTGAGGTGCCATATTCAAATTAACTGCCATTCCTCCAGTGCTATCGGCCTGGCATCACCCTGTCTGCCTGCAACAGTGTGCCCCCCTTTCATCCCCCTGCCCCCCTCCTCCCCCTCATCACCTTTCCTGGAAGCAATAGAAAACCCATTGAAGCAGCACTAGCTGATATGTTTCCTTGTTGAGCTTATTCAAATCAGGTGTTTGAAAACTAACCTTGTTTGCATTGTAATGCCGCGTGGCAGAGCATCCGCAATTGACAATTTGCTGATACGAGGGGGGGGACCCTGTACGGGGGCCGGGATGCAGCGGCGCTGTGAATACGAAATGAATTAGATTCCCGCCTGTAGTTATTCAGATCAGAGTGTAACATGATCGTTTACATGAGTGGCTCTGAATGGAGGTCTAACTAAATAAATTTAATTTGGAAATGGTGTGTTTGGCGGATTGTGCCACTCACCGGGTTCCGCAGCCGATAAAGCAGGCAGTTTATTGCGCATAATAGGATGCAAGAGTCTTTACATATACATGAATTCCATCAGGCGACGCCGGCGCGGGAGGAAGACACAAAAGGAAGGAGAACTCACACATCCATCAGACAGATAAAGAGATTTCTATGCATTTTTCTTCCTGACTGTGTGTGTGTGTTTATGCACGTGCGTTCTCTTTAAAAAGGCAATTGTGCTGTCACTGTCACTTTGCACTTTTTCAGGGAGAAAAAAAAGTGTTTTTGTAAGACAAGACACCTTAGAGGTACCTGTCACTGTAGGGATTCTTTTTGTGCCTAAAAACATTGCATTTCACGCCTGTGTGTCTAACTTAAGGCTGGTTGAAACCTTGACTGATATAAAGAAACTTCTCTGTCAAAATACATTTACTGTCGAACAAAGTTAGATACCCAAGAGGTATGAGTCCCTGACATAAACTCACAAGACAAAAGCTTACAAGATATAAGCTCACACCCTTAGTAGAAAAAAGACGAACAATTTTTATAGCCACATATAGCTTCACAGAAATAGCACTTTCAATTTATACCAAAAATTAATCGTATCATATACATATTACCTTACAAATATAAGCGTGTTGAATGAGATTAAAAATACTGTAAAACACATAGGTTTGGTGCCCAACTGTATGAAGTCCTGCAGAGATCTACATTCAGCTATTAAGTCTTGGCACAGCTTTTTAAGGCACTTTTTAGGCTCCATCTAACTGCACTGCTTGTGCTTAAACATTATCTGTGTTAGTTTCAGGTTGTTATCAATAACTGTCAAAGGTGAGCGGATGGTAGGAAACAGACCGACACAGCTTGTACAAAAGGTAAGTGCTTTTATTTACAGGTGGCGGGATGAGTTCCAGATCTGGAAGAGAGGTGGAGGTGGATTGATTAACAGGAACTGGGCTTTACAGATCGGTAGAGCAGGTGAGTAAATATCTTACGGTTCTCTGAAGAGGAGTTCGGCACTGAGAGGTGAGACTTGGATCCAAGGGGATAAGTTGTAGGTAGGGAGGCAGAC
>JAUBOC010000138.1:16077457-16090573 GCA_032275365.1 Anablepsoides cearensis | reverse complement strand
CGCAAGTCATATCGTCATCGCAATATTAAGCAGTGTTATCGCACATCGCAGGTTTTCCTAATATCGTGCAGCCCTACAGAGCAGTCCTTGTGTTGAAGCCTCTCGTTTTTTCCTCTGACTGCATCAATGTGAACAAACAGGAGTTTAAATTAGCAAAGTCCTTTTTGTTGTTTTAGTACAGCAGTCCTGCAGAGACAACAGTAAAGCACCAGTGCCTATTCCCCTCTTTAACAGACCATGTGTTTCGGACACTAAAAACCAATGGTATGTTGAGGTAAAAGCCAGAATTGCGTTAGTTGCAATAATCTGGTTCATGAAGATCCCACTGTTCTGCTTGATGCATCCATTTCACACACACACCCTTTCTTTCTGCCCAGACCCTCCTGCCCTTTCTTTTCAAACTTGTCTGTCCATTTTATTTCTTCCCCTCCCTCCTCTGTCTCTCATTCCCTCCTGAGATATGACCACAGTTCGTTCAAAGCACACACATTGTGTGTGTAAGTGCGCCTGTGTTCTGTTTACATTAGCCGTGGCTGAGTGGCCAAAGCTAGCGCAGTAACAGGCTGTCAATGTGATTTATGAGCACATCACACACTGTCTGAGCCTGACAGTCACACAGACACACACACACTTGCACAGGCGCTTTGAATGGACATCCAAAGACACGCACGCGCGCGCGCACACACACACAAGCACGCATCTTTTTGTGATGGTCAGAGTCACTTCATTAAGCTGACTCCTGACCAGTCCCAAATGCTTCGGTGACACACAAAATGCTGCCTCAACACGCGCATACACGCTTTCAACGCACCGCTTCCACAAAGCCATGAAAGTGAAAAGGAATTGCAGCAAAATGAGAAAAAAGGGCAAAAAGGTCACAGCTACTGATGTACAAACACTCCAAAAAAGAAAAGAATATAAAGGAGAGTTTATTTAACTCCTCGTTCCTCCGTTCGCTACAGTTTTGTTCTTCTCCTCAGCTAGTTTGAGGCCTACAAAAACATTTGTCTCAATGTCCTAAAACTTCTACCATAGCTGACAAAAAAGAAAAAGAAGAGATGGGAATAACTACAAATGTGTTGTTGTTTTTATTTTTTATCCAGCAGCAACAATAGCTGCTCCAGAGAACCTTAGTCCCGTCAGCTGTGTCCAGCTCTGCAGGGAGCCATATTCCCCCAGGTGGATGTGTTTGAGCAGTGAACCGTCACACGTCAAGCCTCTCGCTCTCTGTCGACGCGTGTGTGTGTGTGTGTGTCGCTGTATGACCAGTGTTTGCACTTGTCTCATTGTTACAGGACAAGCAACCTGAAAAGTGGGACAGTGGCAGAGTGCGGAGGGGGGGGAGAGAGAGGAAAGCGCTTTCAGACACTCGCTCAACATGCAAGTCAACCACAACTGGTTTGCTTTGGTCACGGTTGAGCTGCTCGACCGCTGTCAGCGAGGAGCATGTGGGCTTCGGTGTGTGTGTGTGTTTGTCGGGGGAGAGCGCGGGGTTTGCCCACCGAGAGAGGAGGATGAAGGAATGGAAGGAGAGGAGGACAAATCTAGGATGTGCCTCCTCATGCGTTTCTCTAAAAAAAAAAAGTCTCATGAGGTCTTTTCATTGAAGGGTTTCTCCTGTATTGTCCTCTGTGTCTTTGAAAGATTTTCTTTTTAGATTTTTCTTTTTTTTTGGCTGAAGAGCATTCTCACTGTACACACACACCGACTTGCCACACAGATTATCACAGTAATTCTGTGTAATTGATTTAGATCCTCCTTGTTGTGGCACATTTTGATCCTGGCTGATCCATCGATATCCTGCTGCACCACAGCAGTGGTTAAACTTGGCTTACAGAGTGTTCTTGTACATTTGTACTTGTGTGCGCGAGGAGAAGTAGTCACAGAAATAAAAGTCTTCATCTTAATTTCTTAAAGTTAACAACAATTTAGTTTTTTCTTAGAAAAAAAAGACAAACGTGTCCTGAAAAATATTTTTTGTCAGTGTTTGACACAACAAGCAAGCCTGAACACAAGAAATTATCTACAGTATGTCTCCTTATATAGAGTGATCAGCAAATGGTGACTAATAGGCCAAATCTGGCACATAAGCTCATTCCATTTGGCTTGTGAAGTATTAAATCAATTATAAAATCAGTTCAATGTAATCATCAGTTTGCTGTCTCCCAGCATATCATAAAGCCTCACTAAGACGCTGGCTCTATAGCAAAAAACCTGCCACTGAACCTCTGGGGTGTTCTAGCTGTTAAGTTCAGAAGGATGTGAGAAACTGGAAGAAACCTGGGTCCAGCATCAGATAAGCTTAGTTTTCATACAGATTGTTGCTTGCATCAATTTTCTAGGAGGTTTCTCGGAGTATTAACGGTTGACACAAGTTTGTGAATTTCTTAATATCACAGTCTGTCACAGTACGATTTTATTTCAATTCAGTTCACAAGTCTGTGATCGATAAATGGTGATTATCATATGCTCATCTGACATAAATGATTGTGTTTAGGTGGGAATATGATGATAAGATGGATCTTTTTTTTTCATTTTGCTCATACATCATTATTCTTTTAATCAATATTTCTTGAAGATACATTAGATTTCCTCATGTTACTCACTTCTACATTATTTTGTACTTCTATAACATGCTATTAGTACTTCTTATTTTTATAGCAAGTTGAACAGTTCTTCTCATCCTAAGCAGTTCATTGTGTTGTTGACTTTGTGTTAACCTGCATATGACAAATAAATGTATTTAACTTCTGAGTTCACCTCTTTTGCTGCTTGCTTCCCGGCCTGTTGATGCTGTTGTTGCTGTTGCTGCTGCTGCTGCTGCTGTTGTTGCTGTTGTTGTTGCTGCTGAGTCAGAAGCTGGAGATGTAGCTGCTCCTGCTGCTTCTTGTAGTACTCCTGTAACTACAGGCAGACACACACAAAAAGGGGTGGGGGGCATAGAAAGATGAAGCGATTGAATCACAATACACTTTCATACACAGCTTTCTATCACCGAAGTGATCCACTGTAGTCAGAAATTGCAAGTTAAATAATTCAGCTGCTTCTGAGGCCTCTGCTCGCAGCTTATTGTCATGAAGCTGCTGCACTGACAACAAGCAAACGTTGGCCTGGCAAAGAGCGCTGAGGTACATTGTGTGCAGCTGTTACAGTTTGTCAAGCTGTGTGGCAAAGTAATTGTGTATGTCAAGGCTAAGCCCTACAGGATTATTCACACAGTTCAGGCTCTGTATTGCAAGAATTTCTTGTGTCACAATAGAGGCTGAGGCACTAGTAGCTACTGACCAGAAATGCACCTGTAGGTGAGGATATCACAGAAAACTGCACAACTAAAAACAACTGCTCTAAAGACAAGATAAATGCACATTTTGGTGTTGCTCAGAAAAACACATTTTGATCAAATTTACTGCAATCAGTGAAGCACTGTCATAAAACACACTATGTGAGTGTTCTATTATTGCCAAAAGTCTGAGACAATAAATCTTAAACAAGCTGTTTTGATATGAAGTACAGAGAAGTGACTCTGTTGCGTACGGTTATTTTAAATTTTTTTAAACCCGTGCATCATTTATCACAAGTTATGAGCTAACGAGGTGACAGCGGGGTGTATTTATGTCGATTGAAGAAGCAATCTGGAGCTTTTGAAGTGGGGTTCTGCAGAGAGTTTATAAACATATAATATCTTACATGTTGCAGATAGCTCTTTGAAGAAGCTCAGTATTCTGACAGGCTTGACAAGCTAACAGCTAGTCTGAGCAGCGCCAAGGAAAAAAGTGTATTGCCGCTGTCTTCAAACATGTCCAATCTCAGAGATTTCAAAGCGGTTCAACCGAACACTATTTTATAAACCTTTACATTGACGTCAGTTTCACATTTCTCATTGCATACTCAGCAGGCTCCTGCTTGCTGTTTTTGGACTTCATGCTAAAATCTGTTAAGTGGCCTTTCATTCCGTAGAAGAGTAAAATTGCAATATTTTGGTGCTTTTCAGTTATCTTCTGTGTTATGTATTTCTCACTAGAACAGAATAGGCCATTTCATAGTTACGATTGAGGGGTCAGAGTGTCAAATCAACACCAGTAATGTTAATTCAGCACTGTCATATTTGATGTTTGATGATTTAAATTTACCGGTTGAGTTTGTTCAATTACAAAGAAGTTTCAATAGCAGACTCAGCATTTATCCCCCCCCCCCCCCACCCCCCCAAGAAAAAAAAACACATGAGCTTGGCCTGCTTCATGCATTTCTAACTATTTGTAACTAGATTATTGCATTACATGGAATTTTAAGGCTATTTGCAAGAACAAGCAGCAGAATCAGCTTTTTCAGCGGGACAATCTCAACATTTTTCCTCTTTTTCTTCTTCGTTTTCTTGGAAAAACAGTAGAATACAAAACCAAAACAAAAAAACAAAAAAAAACAAAAACAAAACAAAACAAAAAAAAAACCCCAATGGCAACGTAAAAGTTTATAACATAAAGCTCTTATGAACCTCTATAAAATTTATTTGTTTTAAGCTTTCATTTTGGCCCTATTTGGACTAGCCGTTAGCTTGTCACTCTGGTCAGATTTTTCCTCTATTCTCAAAATCGAGGTGGATCAAAAAGCTACAGCAGGTAAGATATTCATTGTACAGATCTTTTCCATGAAATCCTAAAAAAAACATGAGCGTTCTTAATGTTTTTTAAGAAGCTTGAAACACTTTAGTGCAATGACTTGATAATATTAGATTAAACATTGTGTTGTTAATGGAAACAAAGACACACAAACACACACTCCCAAATGTTTCCCATTCATTTACACAAACACACCCAGTGTCCTCTGACTGGCCACAGCTTGTCTGTTTGTTTGACTTAGTAATCATTAATTTACCAAGGAAGCTCCATTAAGATTACAATCTTGATGTGAGGAGAAGGCAGAGAGGAAAACTTTCACTGATCACAGTGTTTGCTGCTCTGTGAGCGTGCATGTGAGTAGACGTGTGCATGTGTGTGTGTGCAGAGAGGGGGTTATTCTCTTGAGAACAGTTTGTACATGTGTCAGTCTGCAGTTTGTCTTTGTTTCATGGTGCATCAAATGTTCAAAGAGGCTTTTCAGCGGAGAATGACTTCACAGTGCAGCAGTTGCTTCGGTCCCTCATTCGCCTGACCCTACAGTGAGCAGAATACACACCGCTGCCCATCCTCACCACACACCCTGCGCCATGTAAAGCTGTTTCACATTATCCAGTTTCAATCTTAACTCCGCCATAGTTTCTTTTTTTCAAGTCTTTTCCCTAAGACGCTCCTTCTTGTCCTTAATTTATTTCAAAAGCAGGACTCATTTCTCCTCTCTCCTTCTTTATTTTCCATCTGTCTTTCTTCTCTTTTATCACTCCTTAGGCAGAGTTAATCTCTCTTTTCTGCGTCACTAGCCCTGATCGCCTCCTAATCACACAGACAAATGCATATGCGAGCGCACACACATATACACACACACACACTTGGCTGGAGAGAGTGGTGAGTTGAAGGAATAATTAAGTGATAATTAAGGTCTTTTAATGATTTGATTCAGTGGCTCTGTACATTAAGTGTATGTGAAAGTGAGGCACTCACCTCTCCAGCCTATTACTATGACCTTGACTTTAGTGAATGCGCCAAGAAAGAAAGGCAAAGCAGCCACAGTATAAGGAAAGGTTAGAAGAAACTTAAAGGTTAACGCGCAAACACACATGCAGATCCACAAATCGGTGCCCGGACAAACACACAACTGCTTTGTAGCAATGGGCTGTAAAACTTACTTACACACTTTTACACAGCGCACTATTGCCATGGGGATATGAAATTTAATGCTTCAGTGAGTGATGTGTTAGTTGATTGTCCTGTGTGTGTGTGTGTGTGTATGTGTGTGTAAAAGTGCCTGATTTGCAGATATACACTAAGTGCGTGGTCCATACTGTGGTTAATTAAGTGGGAGAGCAATGTTAAACTCAGTGGTTTTTATTAGCAGTGCAGTGAGTGAGAGTGCATTATCAACCGCTCTCCAGTCCAGTTTTTTTTCCTTCTTGTTGCAGAAAAAAAAAACGAGTTGTTAAGAAGGTTCTTAGCCATCGGCACGTCTGTTTCCAGAAAACCAGACACATTTCACATTTCCATTATGATACATGTTGTCAGATCTTCCCACTGCAATTTACACTTGCCTAAAGCTACCACTTCTTATTAAATCTACAATGTGCTCTGGTTTGCTCCAGTGTGTACGTGGTGTTTTCTAGACAACCTCTACTGTGCAATTACTGCTCTGTCTCCACAATGTTAACAGACGTATTCACAGCCTTTTACATGTGTGCTTTGCTCTGTGTAGGTAGGATTGGATGAGTCGGTGTAGCTAAGTGTTTGACAAATCTACTAGAGATTGTGTCAACATGGCAACTCGTCGGCATCAACACACACTCCTGGATCACAGTGAGTCAGGTTTAAAGCTAAAATGCATCGTTTTAAGCATTCTAAGCATATTCTCAAAACCGCACTCCTAAAAAGAAATCCACAAAACAACCATGTGTGCTGGCTTTTAAGTGATAACGTCAACATGTTGCTATACTTCAAAAACACGGCAAGGTTGTTCAAAATATCATTGTTTGCTGTGAATCATTAGAAAAATTGTCACAATTATTATTCGGCGATTACTGCGATTAGTGACGCTTGATGATGACATCATTTCGTGTGCGACGCACTATCAAGCACACATGTGGTAAAATGGCGGAAGACATTGGGGAGCTAAAGCTATTACAGAGCTAAAGTTTTTGAGGAGCTAATGCTATTGCAAGGCTATGGCTATCATGGAGCTAACGCTAAAGCTAATACTACGAATTTGTTTAATTGCCTGAAACATAAACCGGAGTACGTGGACAGTCACAACGTCAGCTACAACAAACTCTCCTCCAGCTAATGGTGAAAACAAATCTACTCGGCTAAGAATTCACAGTGCACTCAGTCAATCTGTCCCTTAAAGCGTCAAGCGTTCTCTCCTTCCAGCAAGAGCTGGAAGGAGAGAACGCGACGCGGGTCATTAAAATTACAAAGTTAGTTTGACGGATGATTTGTAAGTAGTATTTTAAAGCACAGGTTAACTGCTTTAGAGTTAAAAACATGTACCAAATGCATTTGTAAACTTTTAATCATAATACTATCATTATCAGCAATACTACAATTAAATGTGAACCTTTTTTGACATCGTCTAACCCTACGACACAGTCAAGCCTAAAAAGCCAGAATATTCAAAAACGTTAACCCGAGATGGGTCTAACGTAAAAGTGGGCAACATTTTTTTTCTGCCCAATCATGGTCCTCAAGGGGCACTATCTTACATATTTCAGCTGTTTCCCTGTTCTTCAGCGTGTCTCAAAGTTCCGTAGAAGCCTGCGAATCACTCATTCATTCAAATAAGCCGTGACAAAGTAGAGAACCATTTAACATTTTTCACTGCTTTGACACACCTGATTTGAACGAATGAGGGATTCTGCAGAACTTGAAGACGTGATGGAGAGCAGGGGACAAACATGAAGGATAGTGGCCCTTAAGTACCAGGATTGGGCACCACTGCCCCACCCCCTCCCCTGTGCCTACTCATGGTGTTTACTTTTAAGTCTGGAAAAGCAACAGTTAAAATATTCTACTGTAAAATAATCTCTTCTAAATCAGGCTAAAGGTGAAAACACAGCAAAGGTTTTGTCTCATAAGAAGCATTAATAAAAAAGTTACTTTTTTGGAGTGGCTACATTTTGACCATGTGTGGTGTAAAAAGAAGGTGTGTGTTTTATTTTACCTGCTGAAGCATAAGAGCCTGTTGCTGCTGCAGAAGAGCCTGGAGCTGAGGGGGCGACAGAATCTGCTGCATCTGCTGAGGAGTGATCATCTGTGGACTCATCATGGCCATGGACACAGGCACCTGGAGAGAAAAAATTGGGAACACAAACACACATTTTAAAACTCCCTATACACACCAAGGACACCAGCATGCCAAACCAGGACAACTCAGTCAGTCAGCAGGTGAGGCTTTGTGTAAAAAAAAGTCTGTCAGCACAGAAAGCCTTAAGCATGACTGTACCTGCAACTGAATGCTCAACTTAAAACAAACAATCTGCAGCAAAGAGGTAGTTATAAAGGATGCTGGCAGGTTAGTTAAAGAGGTGCGTTGTCTTTTCTTCTTTGTTGTCACTCAGAAGAAAAAAACTGGCAACATCAGATAAACAGACGCTCAAACACAAGACGCATATTGTTGACACTTCCCTGCACAAAGCTGGCACTGTTCAAAACCCGTCAATTCCTGTGGCAGCCGTCCAAGATAAAAGGACAGATATGTAATCGACCAATAAAATACAAAATCTTATCTGCTTTTCTAAACACATGATTACGGCCGGCTCTGATTCTCTCCCTCCAGAAAAAGCCTGGGTCTGGCTAAGAGGAGAGGAACAACAAAGTGGGTATCTGATGAGATAAATATCTCATCAGATAAAGCTGCAGGCAGCTCACAAAAATAAAAAAAAAGAAATAGGAAAAAAAAGTAGATTTTTGCAGATGCATTGACTTTTTTTGCAACCACGCTGGGTGTCGGCGCGTTGTACACAGACATGTGCCGAGATGCTAATCTGGCTACAAACACTGCAACTCTGACGACAAACTCACCACATAAAAATATGAAACTGAGAGCGAAAAACGCACGCGCAAAAGAAGAGAAGCCACAGAAAAAAAATCCCGCTGACGGAGCACTTCCACATTTGTTGACTGTTGGAGCTACTGCAGATGAGTACTATAGTTAATAAGAGGGATAACAAGACAGAAAAAGGAAACATTTATGATGAGGTTTGAGATTTATTTTAAAAGATTACGTTTTTTTTCCTTCCTCTTTCACTGCCTTTGCATCAATAACATTTAGCTTTCTTTTTTGACAAACAGACACCATGTCCTGATGAGAGATAACTGCTTCACAATGAAATAAACAACATATATTTACCACCTAAGCAGTTAGAAGAAGAGGTCACCAGTAAATTATATGCATAAAAGCCAGTTTGACTAAACACAATTAGCTCTAATACCATCTTTACAAGCTGTCTTCCTCTTTTTTTTTCTTTTTTTTTAAATAATGATGATGTAGTTGGGGGGGGAAAAAGGACAACAGCGAAGGGCACAGGTGGGCGTGAGGAAGAGGAGGTTTACGGGATGCATAAATTGATAAAGCAGTGCAGGAGTTTTTGTTTGAAGGGGTAGGGATGGATGGCTCTGTGGCCGAGAAAGGAGCGAGCGAGGACGCTGGTGGCGGGGTGTGTGTGTGGGGGGGATCAGCACAAGCAGGACGGGGGTGGTGATGGGTGCCGCTTGGCGTCATGCCAGCTTGCCCCCGCCGCCGGGCCTTGTCAGTCTAAGCTGCCAAATGAAAAGCTGTAATTAATTGCTCTTGTGCATCCCCATTCTTCCTCCCCGACGACTCGTGCGTTCTATTTTATACACACCGCCGCTGACATTTTCGAGTCACGGGCGTAATAATTACTGGCGTTATAGCACCTTTCTGTGTGTTGGCTTACGTTCTGATGCCTGAACCACGTGTGCGTTCCTGTGTGCAGATATACTGTACTGTGTGTGTGTGTGTGTGTGTGTGTGTGTGTGCATGTGTGGCAGGCTGAATGTTGAGTAGTTAAGGTTTGACGCCATTAATTGCCCCTATAATCTAATATCACAAAGCGTGGTGATTATGGGGCATGCGTTGCCACCGCCATACGACACCGTCAGCCTCAGAGCCCCCCACCACAAAACAAAAGCCTCGCCATTAGCGATTTGACGGGCCAGGACAAAAGCGCCTCACAATGCAGAATTATATTTTCATTCGGCTTTGTCTCTCCTGGTGAATGATTTCTCCCCTTTCATTGGACTGTGAATAGGGAGAGTCTGAAAAGCCGGGTGATTTGAAGTCAGCCATTTATTAAATGCATTTCTTTTTTTTTCTCTCTCTCCCCCTCGCTGTCGACCATTTTTTTTTCTCATGTTGCATGTTAATTTAAAAGAGAGAGATGCGTGGTAGATTAGTGGGAGGGAGGGGGGGGGGGTGAAGGTGCTAGCAGGGAGAAGACTGAAGGAGGGATCCTAGAAGAAAAGCGAGGACAAAACGAGGACGGGGGAAGAAATGTAAAATAATGATTATAGGAGATAAAGTTTTTAAAGGTGTCATACAGAAATAGAAAGAAACTATATAAGTAGGTTTTTGGAAGACGAGCGCGTGGCCTAGAGCCTGAAGCAATGGAAGTGTGAGCGCCAACATAAATGCATTTACACGCTGAAATGTGGGCAAAGAGTCACGCCGTCTCTTGCTGTATTAATCCCAGCCACTAATAATAGCGAGATTAAAAAAAACATAAGACATCAGTCGTATCATTAACATGCGAGGGTAAGTCGCGCGGCTGCGCACACGCGAGGGCAGACGCACACTCTTTTCTGAGGGGTTGGAGGCTGACAGAGGTCAACCGCTGCTATGGATGGAGGGAGCTGGGGGAGGCGGGGATGCGAGAAGAAGAGGAGAATCAGGAGACAGCCCTGTCGTTTACAGAGAGCGGAGGAGTAATTAGAGGGGTTGTTTGAAAAGGGGAGTTTAACTGATTAACAAAGGAAGAGAGGGAGCTGGGGGAGCGCCCTGAAAGATGGGAAGGAGAAGAAGGAGAAAGGCATGAGGTCCCGGAGGAGAGAAAAGAGAGGAAAAAAAAAAGCGAGGAATGTAACTTGCATTTCAATGAGGCTCCATCCCTCCTCTCCTCTCCTCTTCTCCCTTGATGACTTTTCTTTTTAACCAGGGAGGAAAGCCTTTCATTACTTTCTATTTCAGATGGAACCTCAGGAAGACAGGAAGGGTTGCTATTTGATGTTAAACCAGCTGTGGGCAAACAGTGTCTGCTAACCTGGAACTAAACTGAGCCTTTAAATATAATTTTGACTGAGGACACAACACACATGTTTCTGGGAAAGGTTGGACAGGACAATCACAGAAACCATGTAGTTTATAACACCCTCTTGAGATCAACATGCACAAACATTTTAAGAAGTCAGGTTGCAGCCATGGGTTAGGGTTAGGTATCCCAAATACTGGAGCTAATGAACTGAAGAGGACATTTATCACTTCCTCCATGAAACAGATGTGTCCACAATAGAGTACGCGTCATTTTCAAGTGTTTCCTCAAACCAAACAAAAAGTTCTCTTAAGGAAGGAAGAGGTAAGATGGAATTACATGGACCTTTTTTAACCATTGGTCTGCTGGTTTAAGATGTAAGATGCAAATATGTTCCTTTTGCTTGGGTTCAACACGACTACAGCTAAAAAGAATAATCTTAACAATGGAGACTAATCTTAGTGATTATATGAGTCCGCTTATCAGCGTGATGTACAACCCCAGGTTTTGTGACTCAGGGAGGGTCACATCCTGGTTCGGTAATAAAAATATTACAACCGAGCCAAAAGTTGGTATAAATTTGTTAGGTTTAGAAAAGAATAACAGCTTGGGCTATTTTTATTTTTTATTTATTTGTTTTTTGCATTTTGCCTTTACTCTTATATTATAATAAAAAATATTTTTAACTAACATACAACTTTCTGTGTGACCACAAGGTGCTCCATCATTAGCAAAGGATTGTGATAAATGTACTTCTTTGGCTGTTGTGTATGTTTTTAGCTGTGTGTGTGAACGAATTCTTCCTAAAACGTTGGGAAAATTTTACCAAAAAAAGCAACCTTGTGGTGACCAATGCCAGGTCCCCACGGGTCCAAATGAATGTTAAGGGTGTGGGGACTACTTTAGGACCATGGTTTAGGTTAGTTTTAGGGCCAGTATCTGTGAGGTTAATTGTAGGGTAAATGGTCAGGGTTAGGCTATAAAGTCTATAAAACATGAATGGAAGTCAATGGAAGGTCCCCACAGGGTTGAGAAACAAACATGTGTGTGTATGTGTTTCAGCCTTTTAGTGTGTGTGTATGTTACAGCTGTTGTATGTGCAGGTGGGTATTCCCTACTATGTGGGGACAATTTTTGGTATACACGCCTACTTGTAGGAACTAACTGGTACTTATGGGGATCTAAGCCTAGTCCCCATGGGGGGAAATGCCACTGGTGGGTTGGGGGTTATGTTTAGGACTAAGGTGTGAGTTGAGTTTAGGATAGATTTAGGGTCATGTGAGGTTAGGTTCAGGGTAAGGGGTCAGGGTTAGGCTATAGAAATGAATGGAGGTCAATGCAATGTCCCTATAAAGATAACTGTAGGCCGTTAATGTGTTTGTATGTGTGTTTCAGAGGTTGTATGTGTGTGTGTGTGTGTGTGTGCGTATGTGAGTACATGTGACGGCAGAGATAAAGGAAAACTGTGATCGACCTCTAAACAGGCTCTCAGTTTAAATGATGCAGGCTCTGCCTCTGGGTCTACAGGGACAAACGGAAACGAGGAATAATTGAAAAAATGACAAGAGAGCAGGAGGAGGGGGGGTGACACAGACCTCCTCCTCCTCCTCCTGAACCCCCCCTGCCTGGGTAGGAGCAAACCTCAGCGCTGTTTATCCTTGTCACTGAGCATTACCACCTCACCCTGCTGACTGACTCCCCTTCTCCCTCCCTGTCGTGTACACACTGACACACACACACACACACACACACACACACCTGAGGGTGCATTAGGACCGGTCTACGTTGTCAGATAATTTTATTTACTGCATGATTGTTTCAGTGACTCTTCAGCCTGTTTTGATCAGGACGGGCGTGAGATTTGACACAACGCATCATCAGAGAGAAAACAAAAACCTGTCTAGATGTTTGTGCTCTTTATTATTATTTTTTTTTTTTTTTGGGGGGGGGGGGTATTCGGTGAGTTGCTTTGAAGCAACAATGTGCAGCTTCTTAACGTCTAAACAAACCTTGTTGGGTCAAGATTTGTTTATTCACTAACTATCTTTCCGTCCCTGCAGGTAAACGGCCTGCCTGGACTGATCAGGCCAAGAAATGAAAGAAAAGAATGAAGTGGAGTGGGAGGGAGCAAAAGGACGGTGTGTGTGTGTGTGTGTGTGTGTGTGTGTGTGTGTGTGTGTGTGTGTGTGTGTGTGTGTGTGTGTGTGTGT
>JAUBOC010000138.1:15944441-15955375 GCA_032275365.1 Anablepsoides cearensis | reverse complement strand
GTCTTCTACATGCTTTGCAAGTGGGAAAACCTGAAAAATCAACAGTGTATCAAATACTTGTTCTCCCCACTGTATTGTGTATTGAACCTAAAGCACTGTATTGAACGGTTCGATACGGGTACATGTATTGTTGTTCTAACACGGCCAAAATTCTAATGTCTTCCATAAACTGTTTTCGCTCCATCTGACTCGTATACATGAAGCGTCAGCGCTGCCATATGCACCCAGCATCGCAACACATCTGATTCTCTTTATCACTGGAGCCTCTATTTCATACCGCTCCAAAATACACATACTTTGAGAAACACAAACAAGTGCACACATCCAAGTTGACTCGGATCCAAAATACTTTTTTTTTTTAAACAAACAGAAAACAATTCCAGGCATTTTTCTCCCCTCAGAGAAAGATCAGAAACCATCCAGAGTGAAAATAGTTTTACAGACAGCAACTGCACACATGTGTTTAGGATATTTCAGGACACAGATGTTTGTGCCTTTTCATGTAGGTTTCCACAAACTCTGAA
This sequence comes from Anablepsoides cearensis, assembly GCA_032275365.1. Classification (NCBI taxonomy): domain Eukaryota; kingdom Metazoa; phylum Chordata; class Actinopteri; order Cyprinodontiformes; family Rivulidae; genus Anablepsoides; species Anablepsoides cearensis. The sequence goes on along the minus strand of JAUBOC010000138.1, from coordinate 15,954,851 downwards.
GGTAACAAAGGATCTTTTCCCAAAACACTTCAAACCAGGACTTAGGCTACGTTCACGCTGCAGACAAATGTGACCCAAATCCACATCCGATTTTTTTCATGACAGTCTGAACGTGACAAATCCGATTTTTTTCTAATCGAACCCAGGCCTTTTAACTGAAACTGATACACATCTGATGTTTTTCAATGCAACCTCAGTCTGAACGCTCATGCTGCTTTTCATCTGTTTCTACATCTGTGAGGTGGGGGTGAGCGGATCAATCCAAATATTTCAAATTTTGTTACCAACCCTATGCAGTTTATCTTGTAATTCCGTAAGTTTTCTTACAGAACAGAAGTCCAGTTGCTTTTTATTTTTCCTGGATGACTGAGAATCCACAGAGATGATACTAATGTTGGTCTCATATTGTATCGATAGCAAAGTTACTGGACTGAAACTTTAGGTAGTTTTACTTTCACCACATCGCTCCTGTTCAATAAATACATGCTGTACTGCATCTGTACTGCTTCAAATGTAGACAGTGAACTAAACAAGCATGCCAGATAATTATTTAATCGGCTCTGCTGCATAACAGCTGTAGCGTCAACGTGCTAACACGTAACATTCATGTTTACTTTTGTAAAGAGCGAGCCGAATGTGACGTCATTTCCTGCGCATGCAGGTGCCATGGAGAGTTCACACTGGAATCTGATGGCGGTTGCATTTTAAATATAATGTGAATGTCCACACAAAACAAATATAATTTGAGCAAAAAAATCAGAACTGATAATTAAGACCTGTGAACGTAGCCTTAGACATGTTCTGGTTACTTCAGTGAGACTTCTGAATCGACAGAGGCAGCGAGGGGGGGTCAAAGTCAACCCCACCGTTAATGTACCTTTGTGTTACAGAGCGAAGTAGCAACAAAGCCAAAACGTTCACTGTACAAAATGTAAAACATTTTTCAAATTCAATAATGTGGTGAAGTTATACAAAAATAACAAACCATTTTATTATGACAGTCCCTAGATGAGCTTTTAGCAACATAAAAATAATTCAGTTTAACATACAGTTTAAAAAGAACAAAACATTACAACGTTAAAACAATTCATAAAGCAGATATAAAAACACATCATAATAAATTTATTTAATTTATCAATTACGCAGCAAAGTTATGCTCCACGCCTCTTCTGGTTCCATAATGCTTGGTTTATTTCGGAACGCTCGGGTCTATGAGGGTTTTCGCGGCCATTTCGCAGAACTGTTTTGTGAAAGAGCCTACACTGAGTGACACACGGAGGGGCAGAGATCTGATCAAAATTAGCGGAGAACGACAGATATGTTTTGCTATTCTGAAAGAAACTATGTATATTTTCTAGCAGCGTGGCGCCACTAAACCAAAGCGTGGGGTTGGCAGCAGAAGGAGAAAAAGAGGTACGGAGAAATGAGGAAGACAGAGAGGGGCTATGATAACGAACCATTAAAATTGGCGCTGCTGTCCAAAATCCAGAGGAGAGAGAGAGAGAGAGAGCATCTTTAAACACTGTCATTTGACTTTGAACAAAGTGACTTTTGAAGTGAAAGAAGCCGTTTCCCCCTTTTCCTTTTTTTCCCCCTTTCCTTCCACACTTTAATGCTCCCTGCTCTATCATGTAAATCCCCATTCAAATTAGTTGGGCATTAGAGCCCTCAGCAGTAATGTCAGAGAGACTGAATGAGATGGGGGACTTAAGCACCTAACGAACAATGAAATCCCCAAGCCTTGGGACAGGACAATTAAGAAGCAGGCTTAGCCAATGATGAAAATTTATTGCTATCTAATACATATTTCTATTTTCTGAACACTAACCAATTTGAATGTGATTAAGGGGGGTGGGGCGCTTCATTAAAGAGACGCCGGCTCTCAGAGGTCGCTGGGAGAGGAGCCTTTTGATGTTAAATTACAAATACGGAGGAGAAAGGCACTGCCATTGTCTTTTTTGGGGTCCAAGTATTGTTTTCTGTAGTTCCCCTTAAACGGGTTAGTTAACCCCTCGCTGTCCAGGAGAGATGCTAATACGAGGGGCCTGAGGGAGCAAGAGGAGCGGAGACAGGAATGGAGAGGGCTTTTAGTGGGATAATAGACAAAATAAATGCCTTAGCGTTTATTCCTTTCATCAGAATGAAAGCACCCATCCATTCATTCTTTCTTTCCTGTTTTTTTTTTTTTTTTTTTGGTGAGTTGTATCAATCTGTGGCTGAACTCACAGTGGGTGTCTTTGCTTCTGTTTGAGCTAAATACACAAAAAGTGGGTTCGAAAAAAAAAAGCTATGAAAGCTAACAAGCCCATTAGAAAACAATAGCAGGCTCAATGAATGTGAAGTGTTAATCGAACTTGTTTAGATGTCCAAGAGATATATTCATCAAATGACCAATGCATGCTTCCACACAAATGTGAGAGCAGAAATTTCTAATTTCTAATTTCCCTGGTCTGAAACTCAGAGAACTGTCCTTCAGGTTTCTCAGAAAATACAGAACAATGCTTCTCTTGTTATTTAACCGTCCAGCTCAAAGAAAGGAACAATAATTTGGGTCAGAGATGAGCGCAGCAAACCTTGCATATATATCTTATCCCCTGCAACACCATGGCTAGATTAATCTGAGTTAATAGATGCATTCTCAGGCCCAGTTTAGAGGGGATAAAGGGCATTTTCATTAACTTTCTTTATATTTAATGTTCAATTAGTTGCGGGTATAACCGGACCATAATCAGATGGAAATATGGGCAGGAATTAATGCTCCGGCAGGAAGAAGAAAGACCAAGGGATTGGTATGCAGCCAGTGCAAGATGGATGTCTGTATAAGAGCCTGGGTGTGTGCAAGTCTTCATGTGAAACCCGGTGCTCATCGAATGAAGTATTACAGCACAAAGACAATAAATCTCATAAATATTTTTTTAGGAGAGATTACTTGAAATATTTACATGAAAACACAAATATGTGTAGCTGCGTCAGAGTAATGCCGCCGGGGAAGGAGAATGAAAGTGGTTTATGACAGTATAAAGAGAAAATGAACACCATGGCAAATAGAAAAATCAAACGCATTATTGTGTGGGAGAGGCATGCTTTTATCATTCTGATAGGCAGTGTTCTGTGTCGAGTGTGTGTGTGTGTGTCTGCGTCTGTGTGACTGATGCGGCGTGTTGTGTTGCATGTCACGCTGAGTGATAGGATTACTCATTTTCCCCTTAGCAGAACACAAATCACTCTTTTATCCGCCATCATTGAATCTTTCCAGGGTTAAGTGTTTACGTTCACAGCTTCTTACTGTGCTTTCTGTGTGAGTGTGCGTGTGTGTTTGTCCCTTCTTCCATATTTTGTTGTGTGCTCAGCAAAATATTCCTTCAGTAGAAAGGAAGTGACAGCAACAAAACGGTGACATCTTGTCTCACTTGTCGACAAAACGGAGTACATGTCTCTTTTACATACACACGCAGAAGCAGCAAAGATGCAACTAAGAGGAAAAAGTCACAAAAGAAAATAAATAGTTAACAAATATTTTGTGTGGACAAAAGCTTACAAGACAAAAAACTCACAGCCTTAATGAAAAAGAGACAAAATTGCACTTTTTTACATTTTTAAAACACAAATGATACTTGTGACACCTCAGAGTTGTGCTGTCCTTTTAACCTTACACAACTTATTATTTAATATTTTTTATTAACTTGAGCTAGATTAAGCAGTTACTAGATGAGTGTTTTTAATTTCACACTTTCAGTTTACATTTGTGATGTAATATGTGTCTGATGTATGATAATACTTGTAATATAAATCTTATGTGTTATTTCTGTGATATACAAATTGTATATTTTGTGAGCTTTTGTCTTTTTGTTCATTAAATGTGTGAGTTTTTGTCTTGTGAAACTATGTCAAGGACTCATCAAACAGTTAAAAAAATGTTGCATAATAGTGTTTGAAGATCACTCCTCTATATGTTTGAAGATCAAGACAGGAAATGTTGGGTGTCGCTGTAGGTTTTCAATGTGACATTTTATTGTCAAAATGTTTATTTTAACACAAATACTAAGGGTTAAATCATTTAAAGTGTATTTGTTTTAGTTAGTATCTTACCTGTTGTAGATAGCTTTTTGAACAACTTCAGTGGTTAAATTCTGTTTGAATACCTACCTTTTTTCCTGCCACAACCACTGACCACCAAACTACTACAGCCCATATGTGGGGTGGGGGGCAACCATCTTGGGTACCTTGGGGCGGGGGGTTAGGAGTCTTGCTCAAGGGCCCAGGGTGGAAGCAGGTGTGTGCTTCACCTGTCCCATTCATATTTTTTGATGTAACGGTCAGGGGATTCAAACTAGCAACTTACTGATCACAGCTAACAGTAATATAAAAACTTATCACAGGAAGGCAAAGTGAAGCAAACTGATGATGAAACAGATCTACTCCCAATATGCTGCTCAGTCCAAATTTGGTTTAATTTGCAACATGCAATGTGTGTGCATGTGCATATTTCAAATTCCAAGCAATTAAGTGGATTATGAAGATGTCCACTAAAAATAATTCAAGCTGCTATGGTTTATTCAGTCAGCATCCAAAAAACAGCAACGGTGGACCTTTGAATAAAAAATAACAGTCTGCAGTCAGAAAAGTCATGCGGACAGGAAGTGATAATTTGTGAAGGTTATGCATGATGTTTTTGTGTTAGATTGAAATAATTTATTGAATAAATAATTGAAGCCAAAATAAAAATAATTTACTGTACAACATTTGTCTCACAATAAAAACACAGACATTTCAAGACATTTCCCTAATTCTAATCCTTTATCTTTTAAACCCCTTGAGTGGCATTTTTATTCTGTTTTGCTTTTTTTTTGTTTGTTTTTTTTATTTCGTAGGACAACTTTTGGACGATTTAAAAAGAACAACAGAAACAGAGTCTGAAACAGAAAAGTAAATGCTAACCGCTCGTCTGCTGTGCATGTGTGCTACGTTCAAAATAATTAAATCAATACGGCAAAACGTTTCTGATAATATTTGAATTTCAGAAATCTTTCATCTGCTTACCACAATAAACTAGCTGAATTTAATCATCTGCCATAGTCAGTGAATTTTCTAGTGAGGGTAAACGGCACACAGCTCCAGCCTCCTCTCCCCATGTTCTGGATTCGGTGTTTGTGCGCTCCATCTAAGTGAATTTACTACTGTCAAACAATTTCATGCTCTAATTTCAAAGCCTGTACTGCTTCAAAGATTACGGAAGAAAACTGAGAAAATTCTGATCGTTTGGCTGAGATCCCCTCTGAGTTCATTAGCTGCCCGTGTTAATTAAAAACAAACAGGAGAAATTGACCACAGATGGAGTTTGGGGTGGAATCTTGTCAGCAATCCAATAATGACGTCGGGAAAAAAAACAGGAATTTCAATTACAGTGTAAGCTGTCTAAAGCTGGGGTCAGATTTGCCCCTACTCTACTGAACTTGGGGGCTTCCGACGCTGCTTCTTGGTGAGACTATTGAGGGACTCGAACACAGACGATTACTGAGGTAATTTGGCTGAAAGCCCACTTGAATTGGCCCAGACCCTCGATAAGATCAGCTCCACAATTAACCAACAAAAACAGATAACCTCCAAATCTCTGCAAGCCATTGCAGCTATAATAGCTCACCAGTCTTGTGAAGCGCACGCAAACACACACACACACAGTCTCACACACACCGCTTGTGCTCACTGTGTACACATACAGTAGAGAACAACACGCGCGTGAAGTCACACAAAAATGCTCAAACAACCCAAATACACTGCAGGGATTTCTGTCCAATTAACATGCATGCAAAGCAATTTAGAACCCAACAAGATGTTTTTGTCTGACTGCTCCAGGGTAATTTAGCACTTCTGTTTCCACACAAGTCTGCCGTGAAGAGAGGCGGAGGGGGCGGAGGGGAGGACGGGTTAGAAAAGTGGAATGGATTTCTTGATTAAAACTGGCCTTTCCCCTCCTCTCTTTGCGTACAGAGGCGCGAGGCTGCGGCTCCGCACACGCGGCAAACATGCAGCGAATCCATATGGCCCAATACAGAGACAGCATCATTGTTAATTTCCTTTGTTAGCCATCTGCTCCCCTGGCCGATCTAATTTGTGGTGGTGTTTTAGTGAGCGCCGGGTAGGAATCGAATTAACAGACGTTTTGTTCAGTCGCACAATCCTCCGTCTCCGTCTCCGGCTTGTTGTGTGTGTGTGTGTGTGTGTGTGTGTGTGTGTGTGTGTGTGTGTGTGTGTGTGTGTGTGTGTGTGTGTGTGTGCGTGTGTGAGTGTCAGTTTTACGCACTGTTCAATAATTGGACGCAGATTACTGTTGATGTGAATGCATGATCACACCGATGCTTCGCTGCAGCCTGAGAGCTGAGATGGTTACCAGACTTATATTGTACATGTTAGACAGACCGGATTTAGCTCATTAGGCAAATATGAAATTCTTAAAACAGAAAAAAAGCAACTTTTCACCCCTTTTATTGTGATTTTGTTGTGATTATTTAGTCTGTATCTCTGTGTATAAACGTTAGCATTTTAACTTTTATTGTAGAAGTGATTCAGATCCTTTGAAGTGAGGTTCTGTGGAAAAGTTGTGAAGAATTCATATCTTACCTGTCATAGATAGCTCTTTGAAAGACTTCAGTTTGGAGAATTAAAGTACCTGTAACATAAAAGTGTTGTCATACATATGAATGCATTTTTAGAAAGATAATATTGACAGCATATTGAAAAAAATCACGGAGCTGAGATGAACAGTTGTTGAGATATTTGCAATTGAAGAAACGGGAAGTGATGTCAAAGGGGAATGTCTGAATGTAAACAGAGCTTTGCTACAATGACTAACAACACAGACTGTAGAGAAGAATCTGACGTTTCTTTATATTATTTTGAGTCACTATAGAAAGAAGAGTCAGAGTTCAGCTAATATTGTTTTGATAAACAAAAACCACAGAGTTCCCTTTCCCCTTTTATGTCACTTCCTGTTTCATTTTGGCTGAGCCAAGTTCAAAAGAAAATATGCCAGTTATGTGCCAAAAAGGGTAAAATTGTGTGTTATGTAAAGTTTCTTAAACATTAAATTTTTTTCTTTGACTTTATGTATTTGAAGACTATCGTAGGCACTTTTAAAGCTTAATTCTGACCAGATTGATGAGCAGGACCAACACCAATGTACATTGCTGTTGTTATCATGTTAAATTAAATTTAATAGGATACAAACACGACTTCATAAACTTTTATATCACCCTCAATTTACAATACACAGATATTTAGACACAAGTTGATTTATATGTGCAGTTAGCAGCAGCAGCTAGCTGTAGCATTTCTTATGCAGCCTTTGGTACTTCCATCTAAAATATAATGACATTAAAATGTTTATAAAACAGTGTTTGCATTAACTGCTTTCAAACTTAAACTGGATTTGGTTTAAGATGACAGACTCTCTTGGCTCTCTGATTAGCCGTTAGCCTGACAAAACAGTCAAAACTAAATATTTCTGCAGAGGTTGTTCAAAAAGCTATCTTCAGCATGTAATATTTTAGTTTATACGCTTCAATAGAAGCCCGCTCCAAAACACCTGAACTATCCATTTAAAATTAATTGTCCGCAAGTAGAAGCAAAAAAAATAGAGAAATCATGAGACAATAAGGACGATTTGAAAAACAAATAAAAAATATAAAAATGAGACGTTCCACCTTCACAGCTCTCTCTTTCTCACAGTTTCATAACGTAATTAAACCTATAGTCACTTTCAATTAGCTATTTCTCCTCCCCGTGCTTGGCTTTATGCAAAAATTAATTAGTCATTTAGACAATTACCATGTGAGCAGGCCTTTGTGTTAACGAGGCTTTTACAAGCTGTGGCAACCCTGCAGTAATGGCAGACAGGCAATAGATGCCATGGGACTGTTTTACACCACAAAGTCTCTCGGCTGCTGGCACATTGTCATGATCAAGCACACACCCATTTCACAGTTTTACATTTATTCTGATTTATTTTATTTGCTGCATCTTATCCATGACAACTTACTTGTTTTTTTTTAATAAGTACTTTTTTGTACAGTATTATCCATGTCTTTAGAAAAATAAGGCATATTTTACACACGTTACACAGAGAAACAAAATAGCTTGGTCTACATACACACAGACAGGTGATTTTTTGTTGCATGAAATTGCAGGAGAACTTAAAAAACATAGAAGAGCAAATATACTAGTACATAATAATAAAACAATAGCATAGTTTCAATTAAAACAGTAAAGGTGCAATCACTTTCAACAGCAAGTGTGAAGCCTTCACTCAGCATACAGTATATTCCTATAGGTGGTGGAAAGGGTGGAACATATGAAGCACTGATGTTTGGTTTTGACCTGAAGAGACCCAAAGCTCAGCAGAGTGGAGATACATAAAGAAGCTTTAAATTGATTTTAGAAACTGGAATGGTCATATCATGCAAAATCCACTTTTTTAGCCCTTCAGTACATTTTGTTGTGTACTTGGAGTCTCTAGGAGGGCAGAAACGTTAACTTTAACACTGGCACTGCAAAGATATCTTTATATTCTATTTAGGTCATATTTTTCAACCTGTTCAGTTTTCTCTATTTTGTTTTATTTTTTTGGAACTATTACATCATAGTTTTTGCAACTGCCAAATATAGTCTGAACTTACCAACACAATTTCATTTTCTTCATTCTCCTCTGGCTCTGTGGCAGACTCTGTCTCTAACATGTAAGGCTGAATGGACAAGTCTTCCATTGTTGACGTCTTTTAACCAATTTGTAAAAAAAATAAAATAAAAAAATAAACAGTTTCTGTGCTGCTATATAGTCGCAAATTAAGGAACAATGGATCGATCTGGAATCTGGAGGGGGGTGAGATGTGAAGTGCCTCATTTGGATTTAAAGAGACAGCCTCAAAACGAGTTGATCTGAGATACACCCCAAAAAATGTGGGGCTTGTGGAGTTACAACAGAGGAATTCTGACCACAGTGTTACAGTTCCACTTTATACAGACCCCAACGGAATGTTTCAAATGTAAAAAAGAAGGATTTAAAAGAATGCATACACTACTATGAAAGACATTTAGCTCCTCTCAGTTTGACCTGGACTGCACATCCACACACTTTCATTAACTCTGCTGCAAACGCTGAACTCATCCAACAGATGGACTTGCTTGTTTATTTTACTCCAGTTTGGTGATTAGATGTCTTTCACTGGGTGAATCAAGTATGTTGGGACTGGCCTGGACCCAAGCCAGGGATCCCTGCAGACTTCTAATGTTGCCTCTCAGAGGCCCGCCGCTGAACGCCGGCCCCGCTGAAAGCGCCGGCCCCGCTGAAAGCGCCGGCCCGTCCTCTATTAGACTCAGACCACAAATCACAGCAGTTTATTTTTACGGTGCATTGTACACAGATGCACATCTCCCGTCTGAGTCACATAATATGCGTACCCTTTCTTTTCTTTGTTTGACACAGAAAGGGGGGAGAAAAAAAATACACACAACACACACATACACAGTCCAGTTGCATGGAGCTGCGTCTGTTCTGTGTCTGTGTATAAATATGACTCAGAGACAGCAGTAATGGCTCCTGCTTCAAATAAACAGAGAGAAAGAGAAGCCTCCCATCCCTGCTTCTAGCTGACCTAAATCACAGCTGGACAGACCCCACTTCCTCGCGCTGGACGTTTTCAAGAAGGGCTAGCGCGACGCAACCAGATCCGTGTGCATGCGGAGACGTGCCAGCAGAACAGAGCGGTGGGAGCGGGTTCTGATTCGTTCCACATGTTGCTTCTGCCGTGCCCAGACACAACAACTCCTCAGCGTTAGGAGGAGTGTTATGAAAGAAAAACAAGAAGGGGTTCCTGCTGGTGAGGAGAGGAGGTTATCGTGGCTTTGACCTGGTGGGGGTAGGGAGGAGGGGGAGAATAAGCCATGCTTTTTTGGGGACCGGGGGGGGAATGAGCTGCTGAGAGTTCCCGTCTACTGAGGAGGAGGTTAGATTATGAGGAGGGGTAGAGTGTAGAATAAAAACAAAAGGTTACGCGGGGTTCATGTAAAAAAAAAAAAAAAAAGAGCCATCTGATCAGCTAAAGCAAAGCCTAAAAGGAGGACCTGTCATTTCAGGCTTAACTCATACAAACTGACACCCAAATACACATAAACAAAGATTCTGCGCTACCAGCATAGATTTTCCTGTCAGCAAAGAGCACCCGCCTCCTTGAGAACGTTTATTTTCTCGTTCCCTCGATCTAAACAATTCCTTAAAAGGGTACGCCGATGTTTATGAGCCGTCACAGTACAAATGCTGCTTCTCTGACCTGCACGCTCACTCTCTCTCACACACACACACACACACACACACACACACACACACACACACACACACACACACACACACACACACAC
>JAUBOC010000138.1:15896938-15907387 GCA_032275365.1 Anablepsoides cearensis | reverse complement strand
ACATTTCCACAAGGTTACCCAGAATCCCTTGCTTAGAAAACTCTGACATGAGGTGGAAGAGGGCGGGGCTTTTCAGAATACTTTTTTCAACACTGCATGGTGCTTTGAAACTTTGAGATCTTCACACCTCTGCTCCATCTCTTGAAACAATTATTTCTAACATGATGGCACATTGTGAATTTGATAGCACACACTAGATTCCTCCAAGACTGTTGTGATTCCCTTTGTGAGCCTCCTCAGTAACCCTCACCGCAGGATTAAGAGGCATAATAAAAAAAAGAAAGGTTTCACATGCGGGACACAGGGATCTACATCATGTTAGCCTTGCACAAAACATGAGCGAATGGCCTGTAATTCCTCAATTAAAGACCCTTATTTCCATTCTGTCATGTCTGAGCGCCTGTCATGCTTTTGAACAAACATTGACATAATTAAAATGCAAATGCAGTTAGGTGATGGTGGAGACAGAGCGAGATCTCTAAGCTGATATCCACACAGATACAGACTCGTAGAAGAGAAACACACAAATATGGACCCCCCCTCCTCCTCCTTTTTACAGAAAACTCACAAGCAGAAGAAACCTGACAATGAAGGTTTAGAACACATTTGGAGCCAGGATAAAAAAAATACTACTGAGGATCACAAAAGGATTTTTTTTTTGTTCCCTCACTGTGAGAACACTGTTGCACTTGTTGGTATACGTGACTATGGCAATACACTGACACCAGGCTTCGTGGGCCACAGGCTCCCAAGGCCCTGGCCTTTAATGAGAGCAGTTGTTTGATGAGAAAAGAAGCCGGCCTTCACTCCAGGGCCTGGCAGAAGCCTGGGGAGTGGGTAAGTGGGTTAACCCAGGGGCCCAGACAAAGCCCAAGAAACGGATAAGTGGGTCAGCTGCCCTCAACTGAACACTCAAAGGATCCACTCCTGCTCCTCTCCCTTTTATTATTAGAGTTGGTCTAATGTGTAAAGGGACCTCAGGAAGGAACACAGCACTCATCTCTGCATGAGCAAGAGAGCTCTTGTGTACAGGTGTGTGTGTGTGTGTGTGTGTGTGTGTGTGTGTGTGTGTGTGTGTGTGTGTGTGTGTGTGTGTGTGTCACATTGTGGTCCAAAATGACCCCAAGAAATTAAAATTTCAAGCCTGCTGCATAAAAAATGTTGTACTTCTGTGGTGTGAGCAAAAAGAAGGAAGCTGATAGAAAACAACTGTGGCGTAGTGGTTAGAACTGTCACCTCGCATCAGGGAGGACTGCCTCTCATTTCCATGCTCTCCCTGTGCACATGTGGGTTTTTTCTGGATACTCCGGTTTCCTCCCACAGACCAAAAACACGCCAGCTAGGTTCATTTGTAAATCTAAATTATCACAAAATATGAGTGTGAACGATGGTTTGTCAGGTTTGTCTTTTGGCCTTTGCCAGAACATTTCCAAACTTGTATTAATGTTTTATTGGGTTGTTGAAATTTCACAGTGTGTTAATAAAATCTGGTTTCTGACTGAGGCCAATTCAGTAGCCTTGAATCTGTTCTACAGCATGTCAACTACATGAAATAGATCTGACACTTTGTTTAGTTTAGTTTATTTCCACAAACAAAAGAACATTACAAAGAAAATATAAAAAACAAGATGTGTTGGTGGGCCTGGTTAAAACCAAACCCTTGTCCTTCACTTTGCTTCATACAAGGGTCTGGACTCTCGGTTATGGAGAAGCAATTCTTGCTGGAGGCGTGGCCTCTGTTGAAGTTTAAAATGATTGGATTGGTTGGCCGTGATGTATGTGTATGCCAGCTCCACTGTGAAGGAGGCTAAGCTAAGAAGCTAACTGGAAATCGCGTTCGCTGTAAACAACCCTACTGAGAGTAGAGAAGTACCGAGCCGAACGAGACGACTGTAAATGATGCTGCAGGCTTTGTCAGATAAATTTTATTTAATTTGGAAGCTTTTCCAACACAGACTGGCTTCATTCACTTCCTTCACTGCCATTGCTAAACTAACTAGCAGGCACTGCGCAGAAAATCAACATTGTCTTTCAAAACTCCTCCTCCTGTTCTCTGATTGGCCCGAACGAAATTCTCCTGAAGAAATCCTTGACTATGGGAGAAATCCCAGATGAAGCAATGGAGGGAAACCAAAATGAAGCGGAACTGCGTAGGAAGGCAAGAGCCAGGCTAGTTGGGTCATAAAAACTTGAGTTTTTCAGCAGGTTTGTTGTTTAAATAGCAGAACGAAATTGGATTTGCACACAACAATTGCATTAACATACAGCATCAAAGAGCTTATTGTGCTGTTAAAAACTAATTTTATTTCAGGAATGTTTTCATGCTATTTTCTCATGACAGTTGCAAAAACTGAAGCGTTGTTAGCGCGCAGGTTATTTCTAGAAAGCAGCGTCAGTGTTAAATTATGTGTAACACATCCAGCTCAACTAAAGCCCAACTACCATAGTGCAGAGACTTCACCGCAACCTGAGGCTGCGCGATACACACATGCGTGCACAAACACACACACACAGAAGCGTTTACTTCAGTGAGAAGATCAGCAAGAGGATCAAGTGTAAATCTTTTGTGTAATGAAAAAGCCTTTGATGAGGAAGAATACAAACGGTGTAACCACACAAACACAATGCGCACACACACACACACACACACACAGAGGCACACACACACACACACACAGAGGCACACACACACACAAATCAATTTGCTGATTTCCTCCTGACTGTAATTATGTTCTCATCCTAGTCTCAACAAGATTTACTTTTATTCATCTCATAGCATCTAGTTTCCTGTCATTTGTTGGATTAATGAATAGCTGCTATTCCTCTCATTTTGAGCAACACTCAACATGCGCACACATGAGCGAGAGGCCGAGTTCCCATCTAAACAAACAGAACGGCTCTTTGTGTTTTGCTGCGCAGCACAGATCAACAGTCCCTACGGTAACGGGCCAAAATAAAGATCTCATTACTTTACTCTCACCCTCCCCGTCTCTCTCGCTCTCCCTCTCCTTGGCTTGTCAGCTGCCAGACCCTGACGTCTCCTTTCATGTTGGCCAGGCCTCTGAGAGATGCTGAGAGGCGCAGAAAGCCTCCCAGGGCTTTGAGCAGCGTTTGATTCCTGCTAGATAATAGCTGGTTCACTGTCAGCCGCGGGATGATCAGTTAAATCCTTAATCACTGCCTGTCCACTCGCATGACAGTTATTTTAGGGGTTCTTTTCTGGACCCCTTTCTGCTCGCGCTTTTCCAGTGCTCCACCTCGCTCCCTCCCCTCGGTGAAAAGTAATCCCACAACAGAAAAACAGCACAGATTTGAAGGACGCGAGGGTGGGAGGACAGAGATGGGCAGCGACGCTCCTGCCAAAAGTTGGGGAAAGAAGGAGGTCTGAAAGGCGACAGTGCTCTGTGATTTTTAGATCATTCTTTCAGCTTGAAGAGGGAAAACGAGAAGAGAACAGAAGAAAAAGGGGTGTTTCCCGTCAAACAGGGGGAAAGATCATGAGAGGAACCTGTCTTTTGACCTGTCAGATTCAAGACAAAAAGAAGGACTGCCCCCACTTCCCTTACCTGCCTCTTTTCTTAAAGGACATTCAAAGACCTGGAAGAGGGAGACAGTTCAGGCACTTTCTGTCAACCTGTCCTGAACTAGTGTCACTGGCTGACTGGCTCACGGAGATGTGCTTACCATGTTCGTGTCCAATTCTGGGCCTTGATCAAGGCGGCTTCACGTTACAGCAATGACAGCCTCACCTCTCCTCCCACCTGTTTCTGTCTGGAAGACAGAGACCGCTTCCGTCTGACAAGGAGAGAAGTTTGGGCTTTCGGCTGGTGAGGCAACATCTTGACTACAGAGGAATCAGAGAAAGTTTTGGACTGTGTGGACGTTGATGGTACACGGTGTGAAGTTGTAAGATCTTTGAAGTGAGTCTAACCTAGAGTTTAAGGCTTTTGTGTACTTGAGATAAGTTTGGACATATGAGGTCATTTCATCATACCAAACTACTGAGCATTGAGTTTTATTACTTTTTATTCAAAGGCTGAATTTATATTAAAGTTTCAAGCAGATTAAAATTACATTTAGATACACTTACATAAATCTTTACATAACACTGAAAGAGTTTTATAATAGACACAGTTTAGTTTTTAATTTAAACATAAGGAGTTGTGTAAAACCAAATATTTAGTTTAAGAGTTAGATTAAACTGTTTTAGGCTTCCATCAGTCTCTTTAACAAAGAACACACTACAAATGTTGCTAAGATCTCCAAAAATGGGTTGCCTAAAAATGCAAAAGTTCCAAACAGTCCGTCAGTGGAAATTGTCACTGAGACATAACAGATATGATAAAACAAAGTTAAAATGTTTGATTGTTGTAAGTTTTTTTGTGTACAGCAAACTTCTATAAAATATGGCATAAGAAAAGTACAAAAAAAAGTATTTTTGACATGAAAAACGCTTTATAAGTTTGGTAAAACAAACCCCGAAAAAAGGTTTCTACAGATGAGAAAAAGAGATGTTATTTTAAAAAAGCAAAAAGGATTTTCTGAGAATAGAGATGGTTCAAGTTGAATCAATGCAGCAAATAAGAAAACAACACAAAAAAATTTCAAAAATTGGAAAAGAAATTTTATTTCTTAATTCTCTTCTGGCTCCTCTGGCATCTTTTAATTAATTTGTAAATAAAAAAATTCTGCGCTGCTACATAAACGTTACCCCCTCTATCAAACTGGAATGAACTGATCTGGAAGCTGGAGGGAGGCAGAGTGTAAAGCACCTTGTTTGGGTTTAAAGAGACAGCATCAAAACGAGTTGATCTGAGACACACCTTGTGGAGTTGCAATAAGGAGGAATTCAAACCAAAGCATTGCAGTTCCACTTTATATAGACCTCAACTGAATGATTTAAACGTGATAAAGACGGATTTAAAAGCAGGATGTCTACTTTAATTTATTGTCTGGAGTTATCTCTAACATGTTTTTTTTAGGTTTGTTTATTGTTCGTTACATGTTAATGAACAGTTGTAACAGTAAGGGACACTGATGCTTCTTATCCAGATCATGTTGATGTCTATTCATCCATCCATCCATCCATCCATTCATCTTCTTTATCCACTTCTTCTTTCAGGGTTACTGGTATTTAGCAGTCATTGCGTGAGGGGCAGTGTACACTCTGGACAGGAAGCATGTCCATCACAGGGCCACATAGAGACAAACACCGGTTCTCTCTCTCTCACTCACACTGCGGGACAATTTAGAATGAACAATTAGCCTAGAATTCTTTTTTTTTTTTGGTCTGTGGGTGAAAATCCTGGTGACAACCAGAGTGCACGAGAGAAAACCCACCAAAGAGAACATGCAAATTCTACACAGAAAGGTCCCCGGCAAGGATTTCACCAGGCAACCTTTTTGATGAGAGGCAACAGCTCTACCAAATGTGCCAATAAAATTTTGGATGCTCCACACAAAGCAAAAGCAAAAATCGTCCACTATCGAAAAAAAATCCACACAAAAAAAGGATAATTTCTGCAGCCTTGAGACTGATTTTTAACCTAAAAGAAGCTGACTTGATGACACATTACATTTACGACGCGCATTCTGCAGAAAAACAGAACTCAACAGACACTCTGAGTCTCTGTCATCTGTCTGTCACAGTCACTAGCACTCTCTATTTCTCACGTGTAGCACTGTGTGTACAGAATGACAGCATTGTGGCTTCTGCTGTAAGTGGCAGACCATACTTCATCGCCTCATTTCCAAGTGTCTCCACCTCTGACCTGTTGATTCTCACTGGCGGCTCTTTGCTCCGCCAGCACAGAGAGTCTTTCAGCCAATAGAATCGGAGCGCAGCTGGAGGTCAGCGGGTCGCAGACGCACCGTGTATGGAATTCCATCAAGCCGGAGAGGTCAGAGGTCACCCTCAATCACAGTCAATGCAGACCAAATACTCACGAGGCTCCGCAAACCACAACACAACAACAACAATGGAGAAGGATGATGGGGTTGGAGCAGAAACAGAGCACAAGCGGGGAGTCAATGAGGTAATCATTAACCAAGCTAATGAAGATAGAGAAGTGGAAGCATTTCTGCATTATTGACTCCACTTACCTCGCTTCAGTATTTATCACAGCCAATTAGCTGAGAAGCAAGGCAAACAAGAAATTTGTGGCCTTGATGAAAATAAACTCTTTCAAATCTGTAAAAGTAAAGTGTTTGTCGTCAATAATTTGTTTTTATAATTTTAGAAACCGATCTCATCGCCACGTTTCCTTCAAACACAGAAAGGCACAACAAAAGAACAAGAGTCGGCTTTTGTTTCACAAGTGTTGCACTGCTGCTCCTGAACACAAGTCACCAAAACATCAGTCAGTGAAAGCAGCACTGAGTGTGACTGATGAGTCTAAAAACCTACAATTAGTCTTGTACAATTAAAGATCACAGCACACTTTGATATGAAGCTCGATTGTGTTAGATTAAAGGCTTGGTAATTAGTAACAATTTTTAAGAAAAAGATTGGAGTCTTGATTAATTGTTAAAAAAACATTACCTTTAGAAAGATTTCTAAAAGAAAATACACAACTGTAATAACTTTATTATGATAAAAATAAGATAAAATAATTAGATGTCACATTGGAAAAAATTTTATTATGCCACAATCTGCTGCATTTTACAGCACATTCATTATGCTGAAATATCAAAGGAAGGAATGCATATCTGCTGCCTAACCAGACTTTTAAACTCGGGCGCTGCACCAGACATGCTGGTGATGTTTATTGGGGAAAATAAACTAAAAGAATTAGGGGTGCACCTATTCCAGTTTTCTTGCCCATCTCCGATCTTTAAAAAGTCCGACCTGCTGATTCCAATTTTGGCCGATACTGATTTCTTTAAATAGCTAACACTGTCAGATACTATAAAATCACAATACAACTTCAATGTTTAAATGTTATTTTACTGACATATGTTGAACGATACCCTTGAAATAATACAAACTTGTTTTAACTGGATATTAGGTAGTGCTCACAGCAGGGCAAAAGGATAGTGGCTGATTTTGAGGCTTTTGTGGAGGTAGAAAAGCCGATCTCTTCTCCAACGATCTTATCTAAGGATCGGCCGATCTCCGATCTCCCAAAATTGAGGAAATCTGCGCCGATAAATCGGCCGACCGATTTATTGGTGCACCCCTAAAAAGAATATCACCCGTTTACATGGAACTGCTGCAGTAATGTGCCGGTCTCACTCATGCAGTGGCTGCATGATCACAGTTCTGTCCAAACTAGTGAATAAACCAACGTTCCTTTGGACCAAGGATGTTTTTTGTTTTTGCTCGAACTTGTTGCAAAGGGTGAGTGACACAAAAAAAAGTCTCTGTTGTTTGTAATGTTAGTTCAGAGGAAACTTTTGCCTCTATCACTTGTGTGCGCACGTGCGCTTTCACACCTCCAGGATGCTTCACACCTCCATGGGAGATGTTACCGAAAAGATCCACGCTAAGACCTGGTTTCATAAAGTGCCGGTGTCAGAGACTCTGATCACCAGTGACGTATAAACGAGTGGCTGGATCATCGCAAAAATGTTATGATTTCACTGAAAACCAGCTCCATCTAAATGGCCCCTTAGCTCATCTTATCTTGAAACATCCCTTATCGCGACATGTGTATGGCCCAGTTCTGGCCCACACACTGCACTTATGCTCTAATGCTTGGTCCAGATATTGCAAAGAATATTTGCCCTTTGGTGGCCCAAGATTTAGTTTGCCAGAAGTGGTCCAAGCATGGGCCAGCACCTCGTAAACCAAACCACAACCGGGCCAGTTGTGGCACTGTCAGATTTAGGCCACATAAACTGACATACTACTGGGTCAACTGTGGCATGCCATCCTATAAACAGTGCCATCATTGCCAGACCTGGCCCACTGCCAGTGGACAAAACACTTGCCATGCCAGCAGATCTGGTCCACACCTGTCTGCTATGATGACAAAACTTAAAAATAACAGTATTTTAGCTCAGTGTCCACACATTTTTGTTTTTGTTTTTGCTAATGTGTGTGCTTACTCAGATGTAGCTGTACATCACATGATAATAATAATTCTCTGCAGGTTATATTGTTTGTGAGATATTTTTCTAAAGGACAGACAAATGAACACACACTGCCACATGTATAGTCACTCATCATTTATAGCAGCCTGTGACAAAAGGCAACAAGAAAGAACACCTGCTAAAAGAAAAAAATCTATTTAATGAATCACTTCTTATTTAATATCTTAATAGCAGAATGAATGAAAGACGTTTTGCACCAATTTAATTTGCAGACTGACATCCTGAATCTTATTCCCAGCAGAAAACCTCTGAATAAGATAATAAACATGTCATTAAGAATCCATGTGATCATGTACACACAGATTTTGTTGTTGTTTAAAGCTTAAAAATAGAAATGTGTTCTTCATTCCAAAAATCTTTAAATCTGTTTGAGTAAACAATGTAATTTGGGTTTTACCTGAACAGAAAGTAAGGTGTTGAAATTCTGATTTTCATTAAAAAAAAAAAAAACAATATTTTAACACTCCCACTAAAGAGTTAAAACCTGGAACAAAAGTTTTCAAAGTGAGCATCACGTTTAAAGTGAACTGTCTGTGGAAATACCCAGATATTTATAGGAGGAAACCTGATTTATGGGTACGTTTGAAGAGCTCTGGACTGTGAACAGACCAAGGATCAAATATCTCTTTTATTTTTTTCCTTTTTAGTTTCCTTCACAATATGTTTGAGAGAATTACAGCAGTTAACAAATTGATGAGTTTCAGAGTGGTAAAGATCGTCAGTAAATGTTAGAATAACATTTTATCGAGTTTGAAGCATAATTTTTGTATTTTATTTCCTGTTGGCAATCAGTTCATCGTGTGGTAAATCTTTTCAAATGCTGATTAGGCCAAATCTACAAAGTCTAATGAGTGCACAACTCCTGATTATGTGATTTTCATAATTTTTTTGTGATGATTCAGATTTTTTTTATTGGGGGGTGGGGGTTAAATAAAACATCATAATGGTGTAATATCAAATCTACATTCATAACTTACAGAAATTCGGATCTGCCTGACATAGTGTCCTATGAGTTTAGCGGGTGTGTGCGTTTGTGTGGTCTTTACTTGTGTGTCTGGGTCTGTGAGGAGTCCCAGAGGAGCCCTCTCTGCCTAAGCCACTTCTGCAGATCTGTTGAAAGATCATCAAGAAACTTTTTCTCTATCTAAGTGTGTGTGTGTGTGTGTGTGTGTGTGTGTGTGTGTGTGTGTGTGTGTGTGTGTGTGTGTGTGTGTGTGTGTGTGGGTAAATGTTGTCTCTGTGGGAGCATGCTGACTGTGTCTGCTGCTTAGCGCTCACTTTCATCACGCACATGCTCAGAAGTGACAGTCCCTGTCTCTACAAAGGGATTTAGACTATCACCAAGAGACCTGCCATCTTTATCCCTTTCTCTTTCTCACACACACAAACACACACACACAGGGATACACTCACACAAACATGCAGAAACACCCTCACACAGCCAGCTACAAAGAGATTGATGATGTCACCGCAGAGACACAACTTAGTTACACATAATGTCTCATTATTCCTCCTAATGAATCTTAAAACAGTGTAGCAGCTGTTCAATTACTCTCCTGTTACATCTCTTCTTTTTATTTCTTCTCACCTCCACTCATCTTCATTTCCTGTCATCCTCCAAGTAAATCTTCCCTCCATCCCGCTCCCTATTGACACATATCCCCAGTATGCACACGCAAACACCCGGCCCACAAAGGGCTGAGCGCCTAAGCTAACAACCGATACACAAAAACACAACAACAAAGCAGTTGTTGTCAGGTTGTTAAGTCCCTGCCACTGTTTCAGAGGGTCGGGGAGACGGCGAGCAGACGGAAAAAAGGGAGAACAGGATGAGATGGGCTTTGGAGAATAAAAGCCGGCTAATCCCTGCATTTGGATATGAGAAACGCAGGCCCGCAGGAGAACGCATCAAAGCCGGCGCTAAATTAGCCTACATACAGAGAGGGAGAGGAGGAACGGGGAGCTGGAGTGAGAGAGAGAGAGAGAGGCCGCAGATTTGAGACGCTGCACGGTGCAAAGAGAGAGGCAGTCTCCCAGGGCCCAGATTAGCAACACACACTCATTATTCTCCAGCTCTGCTGCTGCACATAAACACGAGCGCTGCCACGCACACAGATTAGAAACATGCACTTATTATTCCGTCTCAGTGGGACACTAAACCCTAAAATCCCACATGCTTGCAGTGAGCACTTGCACAGAAACTGGCTATTGGGGTAACGGGGCCCAGTGCTGCGCATTGCTGTGGCCACACTGGGCACGAGCACCTCATGCAGAGTGTGGAAAAGTGTGTGTGTGTGTGTGTGTGTGTGTGTGTGTGTGTGTGTGTGTGTGTGTGTGTGTGTGTGTGTGTGTGTG
>JAUBOC010000138.1:15881969-15896169 GCA_032275365.1 Anablepsoides cearensis | reverse complement strand
TGTGTGTGTGTGTGTGTGTGTGTGTGTGTGTGTGTGTGTGTGTGTGTGTGTGTGTGTGTGTGTGTGTGTAAGAGAGGTTCCATTCAGCTTCACATCCAATAAACTTTAAACTAGAGAGATTGCATTTCCTGTTAAAATACAGTGTGAAAGCAAAGGAAACTGAAATCAGTAAAGTAGCTGAAAAAGCTGAAACTAGCCCAAAAATAGCTAAAAAAAAAGACAAAAAAGCAGAAAACCACTAACATTGGTCAAAAAATAGCATATTTGCTGAATTAAACAGAAAATAGCTTAAATTAACACAAAAATGGACATTGCCTAAAATATTAAATTAGAAAAAAACTGTTAAAAAGCACCTGAAAAAAAAAAAAAGCTGAAATTAGCAGGAAGCAGCTGAAAATACCATTTAAGGCTAAAATAACAGGTTGAAGTTGAAATAAGTAAAACTGAAATTAGCAGAAAGGAGATGAAAGAAGGTGAAATGAGCACAAACAGGCTGAGTGAAATGAGCCCTCAAAGGTTGTAAACAGCACAAAAGGTTTTGACAGATAATAAAAACGATTCCGTTTCAACAAGAAAAAACATTCATGAAAAAGCTAAATATTCCAAAAGGGAAAAATTGCAGAAATACAAAAAGCAGGAGTGTCCAGAAGGAGCTGAATGATTTGATAAATGCATTGTTTAAATTGCACAACTGAAGTTACAGGATGAGAAATTAAAAGAAAAAATGTGGATCTCGATGATGTGAATGTTTTACGCTTTATTAAGTAGGCAGGTTAGAACATCCTTTCTTGTTTTTGTGTGTTTAGAATTTAGAGATGACAAAAAGAAGAGCTGAAAGAAAGTTTATGGATAAAAAGTTGGAACGGAAAAATAAAAGTCATTGGCATTTTGTTTATTAGATTCCTGAAGGTCTTTTTAACCAGGCATTACTCACAAAGTTACAATCTACGTTTTGATAAATGAACTGATTTGACTCAATCAGGCACTTAGGGAAGCAAATTTTATAAACTTTTATCCAAAATTTCACTATAATATTGTGTTTTCTAAAATAAAAAAACATAAAAATAAATTATAAAGAAACACCTAAAATAGAGGAATCGTTAAGCTAAACTGTCGCTTTAACTTTTTCCTCTTTTTATTCAGAGAGGAGCCGTTTGTGCGGCACACTGCAGGATGTTCAGTGTTTCTCTCTCCGAGAGCTATGCTCAAACACACACACCTACACACACACACACAGTAGCAATTATGGCAATCAGCAAGCCGACCCAATTAGTGTTTCCTGCTTGTTAAGCCCCAGGGGTTGGCTGCCTGACCACCTCACTTTGCATAACTTAATCTGCATTGACAGGGTGTGACACCCAGACTTCTGACCCTACCAGCAGCTTGTTTGTGTGTATGTGTTTGTCCATGTGTCTATGTGCGAAACACCCCCATGTGCGTGTGGTTACCGGGTTTGTATTTCTGCATTCACCAAAATTGCTCCCAGCTTCAGCCAGACCCGAGGGTGCTGGATGGAGGGCAGGAGCTCGGTGTCTGGATGTGATTCTGGACCTGCCTCCGCTCTCTCGAGGGTTTTTTTAGTCTTGTCTGAGCTGCTTAAAGACTGACGGACGTCTCTGTTAATGTACAGGTAGTTTGTGCATCGTGTGGAGCAAGGCAGCTGGATGTAAACTCACAAACCAGGCACACACAAACTCATTAACTGTGTGTGTGTGTGTGCGTGAGCAGAGACTGGGCGGGGAAGGAACTCCTGCTGCCATGTTTAAACTCAGGCCCCTCTAAGCGAGTGCCACGGTAGTAAAATTTGTTTCATGGTCAAACACTTGTGCTGTTATGAAGTGTCCTCCCCTCCCCGGTGAGTGGTTGCCCCGTGACACATGTTGCTAGGCATTAAACCTGACAGAAACCATGGTTACTGAACACAAAGGGACCCATTGTGGAGGTGCGTTTGATCTCGGTTTGTGTGTGCGTGCATGGGTGCGTGTTTGAACTCAGTGTGAACCGCGTGGAGTCTGAGGAAGCTTTCTGCGAACAGGGGGGGGGGGGGGGGGGGGGGGGTTGACAAAAGCGCAGCAGAGTGCATGCTTGTGGCCATCACCCTGATTGCCAGAAAAGAAAGAAAAACAACAACTTCTATCTCTCTCAGTCCTCCAAGTTTCTCCCCTTAATTCTCTGTTTTCTTGCTGTCTTTGACTAATTGTTTTGTGTGTTTTTTTTTTTTCCTTCTTCTTCTTCTTGAGTTCAAAACTAGCAGAAGCGAGAAAAGCATAGCGGGGTGTGTTTTTGTGCAAATATCTCTCTGGTGCCTTTTCCATTAAAGGCAGACTGATAAACAGGCTAGGATAATTAAAGCGGAGTGATAAATAGTTCTCCCTTAATTAAAGGGGAGTGATGAGGACACGTGTCGAAATGTTTTGTTAGCGGGCCGACGGACAGATGAAGGAGGAGAGTAATTGCTTTGGATTAATTATTTGGATACGGGCAGCGAGAGGGTACACACATCTCTCGAGGGCTCCTACGGGAAGGAGCGATTGGAGAGGAGGGGTGGAAGGAGGAAGGGCGCCGGAGAGATGGTTTCTGGGAAAGATTCACTGGCATTCATCTCTCTTAAAGTCAAGCGTGGCCTTTTGCACCAACGCCACCCATGAGGGTGAGCAAACAGGGCGGCAAATCAAAATTAAAGTCGTGTTTACCTTCGTGTTTTCATTTTTTCTTTTTTTATTCGTCGGGGGAAGAGTTGACGAGCAAAGCTTTGTCAGCGCCTCACATTTACACAAGCACAAGCTTCCACACCTGGGAGTTGCCCAGATCAACCACAGATCTCTGCTGGTGTGTGCGGAGCAGCTGTCAGACATTAATCACCTTACCTGAGCAGCAGTTATTAGGCTCGAATCGCTCTGCATGTTAATATGCACATTTTCACTTTGAACTTAAAGGAAACACTCAATTCATTTTAGTTTTTTTATATATATATATATTTTTTTTTTGTTCAACTAACCTGAAAAAAGTTGACAAAGTACAAATAAAAGTATGTACTTAAAAAAATACATACATGTTGGCTAATGATTGAATGTATGTTCTGTCACAGACTACACTAAAAAATATTCAACCAAGGCACATGTTTGACTTACATAGAAAAATATTTGTGTAACAAATATGTTCAGCTTGGGCTTGTTAAATGATTTATTCTTGGCAGAGGTGGGCACAGTTCCCCTAAAGCACTAATAGAGGAACTAATTTCCTGATTAGTGCTTTAGGGCTTTTGCTAATTTTAAAATTTATTAGTGGATTAGCACTATTTCTGGGCTAAATTTAGAAGCACTAACTGAGGTCTATAAATGTTATTGATCAATGTTAATAATAACAGCTGAGGGTGAAAGCTATCACACATTTTGTTCATATGTGTGTCACTTATCCACCAGGTGACAATATTGACAATATATGAACTTAAATACGGCTGAAGAATATCAATGATAAATATTAAGAAAGCAACATGACAATATGTGACTCATGTTGTTTGTTGAACAATCTGCATGGGTTGACTGGATTACTTTAGTGCTTTAGAAATAGCTTTTGATAAAACGTTTAGTGCATTAGTGCTTTAGAATTAGGGGACCTAAATATTTGAGTTAGTGCTTTAGGACTTGTGGAACATTTTTTTAGTTTAGTGCTGCCCACCACTGATTCTTGGTGATTTTATATGAATCTCACAAAATAAAGTTCCTTGATGAGATAATTGAGCATATAATTCATTATTTTCTACACAAATACATTGATTTCTTTATGTATTAAAGCCCTTAAGTTTGAGAAGGAATGCATATCACTTGCCACAGTTTTTTTAAAACCAATCTTATGGAGTTTTGGTCAAATCTTGAAAATAAAGTTTGTGAATATCGGAGATTATATTATATGAGCTTGCAGAATGTAGTAGCGCTCAGAAAATGTTTTGTGAATGACGTTCAGCTCACATATTAAATTTTAGCTCAGTACCTGTGAAATTACAACAATTTTTTGTCCTTTTTAACTAAGGAGGAATGGTGGCACAATTGGTAGAGTTGTTGCCTCAATCAAATCCCAGCTGGGGACCTTTGGGCAGAGTTTGCATGTTCTCTCCGTGCATGCGTGAGTTTTCTCTGGCTACCTCCCACACAACAAAAACATGCATATTAGGCAAATTTGTAACTCTGTAGGTGTGAGTGAGAAAGTGAATGGTTGTTTGTCTCTATGTGTCCCTATGATGGACTTGTGACCTGTCCAGGGTGTAGCCTGCCCCTCAGTGACTGCTGGATATATTGACACCAGTGACCCTGGAAAGAAGAAATGGGTAAAGATAATAAATTATTTAAACCAGTGTTGTTGTCTTAGTGAGATTGGTTTTCATTCATTCAACAACACCTGACACAAGAAACACAAAGTATTTGTTCATGCAACAAGATTCATGTTTGTTTCACTGAAATGTCTGAATAACAATCCTGGTTACACAAGAAAAAAAACCTGGTTTGACCTCACTGAACGTATTTAAACTCAGCCAAAGTAAAAACTTCATGTCCCCAAGTACATTTTTATTATCATGGATTGCTTAATTTAGCATTTTTTAAATATTTTGCCAAGCAAGAGGAAATTTTGAAGGCATATTGGACAAGAAAAGTTTGAAATTATACAATACTTCCTTGATCAAAATGCAGATCTGCCCGGAAGAATATTCATACTTGTGTCTAAATAGTTTAGAGAAGGTTGTTTGGATCCACATTTTAAAACAAGGGTTTATTAGTTCCATTTTTCATCTGCGTTTTTTTCCCCACTAAGCCAAGAAATCAGGCATGCATGACCTCTGCTCTCCGCAGTGTGTGTGTGTGTGAGAGAGTGTGTGTGCATCTCAGTGCAGACTGGACTCACTGTTTTTCCTTTTAAGCAGAAACAGTAATGCCTGAAACGTTCCGCACACAGACACACAGTTCACACAATAAACTCTCACACAAAAGCCTCACCTCACCACAACCAGAGTGTGTGTGTGTGTGCGTGTGTGTGCGTGCGTGCAGGTAGAGCCATCTGTGATGTAGATCACAGCCAGATGTCTCAAGCTCCACCATCAGCCAGATCACCTTACATAAATACTTTACCATGTGAGGGAATCATTTAGCCATATTAATTGATGGTAAACCTGCCCTGGAACGAAGGCCCCTGACTCACGCACACACACACACACACGCACACACACACACAGTCCTGCTTCACAGGTGGGTTCCTTCACTCACAGGAGCAGCGAGTGGGTAACTGGTGGTAACCGGACTCTGATCAAAAGGAAGATTGACATAAATAAAGAGCCTGCAGGAATGCATTGTGCAAACAAAATATGAGCTGGGCCCCAAAACATTCCCTGGAGGGGCAGGCTGGGGAGGAGGAGGTGAGCAGGGGAGAGAACAGGGGCAGTGGAGTAGCTCTTTCTTTTTTTTTTTTCAACCCTTCTGCACTCAAACCTCCTGTCTTTCATTCTCAGACATGTGCCTCAGTAAAAAAAAAAAAAAGATCAGAAACAAAAGCCCAGGTGAAAATAACAAAAATGTAAAAGAAACAATAAAAAGTGGGCAAAGAAAAGAAATGAAAATCAAATTTAAAGCGACGAGATTAAAACACGCAGACTTCAGGGCAGAGCCGGCTGGATTTCAGCCTTCCAGTGACAGTGTAATGTTCTGCCACCTATTGTTGTCACTTCTAAACATGAACCGTGAGCCGTCTTTAGCAGCGAGGGGACACTTAATCCCCGGTGACTGAACCTTTGATATGGTAGCCTTCACCCACGGGCCTCCAAGGTTTGTGTATGCTGAGGCACACAGACGTGTGCACACACAACAAAACCCCCCGTCTGGGGAACTTCCACGGGGTTTCTGCGTGGTGTCTATCTGTCTCCATGTAAGGCTTTAAAGCCAAAGGGGAAAAATAAAGTGGCATGGCCCGCATAGACGTACACACTCAGACCAGTACACATGACCATAACACTACCATAAGAGGAGTTTACAACTGGCAACGTAGGGTCATTTCAACCGGCACCGGGACATTTTTAGGTTTTCCTTTCCAAAACAAAACAAGAAACTTTACTGCTAAAAAAAATGGAGCTAAAACGGGCTGCCAACGCACACAAACAGAAACACCCATATGCACAGAAACGCACAAAACACTACCATTTTCTGTTCCTCTGGGCTTATGTCATGAGATAATTCAAATTAAAATAAACCCCCTCGGTTAGTGGTACATCGGCAAGAGGGAGCGCTTTTTGTTTTGTTGCCTCTAAATCCCAAAGCACACCTGGCAATTCCTGAGGAAAGGAACAATACAACTGAAGGAGAAAACACATAAAAGGCTAAACAACAGTCGTGAGATTGAATCACACTTGACAGCAGGTTGCAACCTCCGGTCTCCATGGGGAGAAACAAGCTAACACACTCCTTTTTTTTACTTTGCCACAGAGAGTTTGTTTTCTCAACGGGGGGAACCTGAGTGCATTCGTGTTTTGAAATTTTCCACATTTCCACGCGCCCCACAGCAAGGTGTATCACCCTCACAGGTAAGGGTGAATCCCCCCTCAGGTGGAGGGAGGTTGTCAAAGGGCACGAGAGAGAAGAGAGAAGATTTGGATAGAAATACTTGGTGATGAACCACAGTTTGTTGCTAAGACCCAGAAAAAACGAGGAAGTAGAAGTCAGGTGTGGATGCTGGGTACTTTCATCACATTATAGTTCTGCAAGTTTTGGTCACTTCACAACAAGACTTTTGTGACCACAAAAAAACACTTTCCACAGGTTTCCTTACTCCTTAAGCTTGACTTATACTTCTATACAATGTGAGACAGCGGATCGTGATTGCGTCATTCCGGATGTCTTTTTCTGACTGAGTAATAGGCTAAAGACAGTTATCATAACTTCTCCCTCTGCCCTCCCACAACACTCCCAATGTAGCACAGAGCATAAACATCATAAACAGCAATAGTGATAGCTGGTTAAAAGCAGAGCTGCATGTCCATGTGATCACACCAGCTGCTCATGAAAGCTGTGCATCTTGCTAATTGTAACAACTTGCTTCAGATGGTTGGGGCAGCATATTCTACAGTCAGACAAGGACTGGAATTTGGTTAAACTTACTGCTAGGGTGACTAGATAAGTACTGATATGGACATGGGTTGAAATGGCAATGCCTATGTACAACAACAGAGGGGTAAGGGTACAAAGAGGTGAGAGAAAAATATGACTCAGAGCTGTGGAGGCTAATCATTAAGAGTTTTTTTAACAGAAGCTAATATTCAAAAAGTAGAAAGCAGTGAAAGGTTAACAAAGCAAAATTTTCTCATTTTTTAGCCCACTATATTAAAAAAATAAAAAGAAAGAAAATAGTGATTTGGTGGCCTGGGGACTAATGCAGTTGAATATATGCATCGCTATCTAATCTACCGATGCTAGAAGGTTTGGTATGACTGCAGTTCCAGGTGTAAAATTCCCCTATTTTGTCTTGAAAAGTAACAATCCTACATCTAACTACTCCAAAATATAAGGTTCTAGAATTTATTTTAAAATTTAACCATTTGTCTAAATCAAAACAATAAATAGTTTAGTTTTTTTGTTAGCATAATAGCTAGGTTAATTTCCTTTGTTGTCTTCAAGTGTTGCACTGAGAAACCATCTCTAGTGATGAGATGGGATGTAATGATGTGCTGTCGACAGATGTGTCTGCCTTTTATCCAGTTTTGTCTGCATAAATGTGACCAAAGATATTATAAGATTTTTTTCTTCTTATTATAAGATTTTTTTCTTCTTTCTGCTGCCTTTCATTTCATTTTATTTGAGTTTTTTAAGATACATATATGGATTTTTTTT
Source organism: Anablepsoides cearensis (assembly GCA_032275365.1). NCBI lineage: Eukaryota > Metazoa > Chordata > Actinopteri > Cyprinodontiformes > Rivulidae > Anablepsoides > Anablepsoides cearensis. Next base: position 15,888,304 of record JAUBOC010000138.1, on the reverse strand, counting down.
TCTTTTCTTGTTTTTTCTTTTGTGTTTTTTCATGTATATAAAATTTGTTGTTTTTAATGAAATGAATAAACTAAACCAAAACAAGATAATTTAAAAATGCTCAAAACCAGTCAATTAATCACCACTAATCGTGTGACTCATCAAACGTGTTACGTACAGGTACTGAAAGAAGAGCTTTACAGTTTGATCTTTACTTCCCCTCAACCCTTCCCTCTTTCCATGCCACTTATGGAAGAAAAGCAGTTTTGATGGAGAAAGGGAACGCATAAGATGAGAACGGTCTCAATGAAAGGAAAGAAAAACAAGGAAAGGTAAATCTAATTACAGGGGGGGCAGATATGGCATCACTGTTAGTTCTCGCTGAGATAATAAACACTGAATCCAGGCAACTACACTGCGTCTCTGTCTGTGTGTGTGTGTGTTTTCATGTGAGCGATAGGAACCGAAGGAGGGCAACAGGGAAAGACGAGCCTGTGTTTGTTTGTACATGGCTGTTTCTCAGGCCCTTGATGCTGGCATTCCAGAGCCAAACACACACACACACACACACACACACACACACACACACACACACACACACACACACACATACACACACACACACACACACACACACACACATAAATGTTCACACCAAGAATTTTATAACCTGCGGAGGTCAAATCCCAGCACCCTCTGCGTGGCTAACCTATCGCTGCACCCTAGAAAAACAAATACTGTATAACAGCCAAGCACAAACAGACAACACACACATCCACACAAAGCTTTTATTTCACAAACGACCTGCATCAGATGTGTTTGCAGGTAATAGAGACTGTAAGAAATGAAGGAGACAAATTCTGCCAACGTGCCAGCCTTGACATGCAGCAAAGAGCATCAGCGGAGAAGGTCTGAAAGGTTTTAATTGACACTACACTTTGCATGGTAGAGTTACGGAGCTTAAGTAAGACTAGAAATTAATGCCGTGGTCACATGTTAATTAACATTGCTTTGAAAAAAATAATGTCATTTCCACAATGCTCCAAATCATCTTCCTCTCCTCTGCTCACACTTATTCAAGCTTTAAATACACATGGGTGGGTTCGCTGAAGGTTTTTTCCTAATAACACCTACTTTGTGAGTGCGAACGCACGTGTGCGCACGTCGCACACGGAAAACCTCTAGTCCAACCTAAACACTCAAGAGAAGCTTTTTACACAAACCGAAAATTCAAAACAAACCTCTGACTCAGCCACCATCTGTCTCTGTAGACAAGGAGGACAAGTTTAAAAGACACCTTTAACCGCACATCACAAAGTGAATGCCTCGCACACTTGATGGTCTCTGTATAGTCCACCCACCTTCTAGTGCCCCGGTGGGGGAGGTCAGAGAGAGGGGGGGCGTAGTGGGCAACATGCCATTGTATTAGTGCACTTTTACCGTGGATGAAGAATGGCCATAAAAGGTAAAACCATCCTGCTCGGACCTGCTTACTGTAAACAAGCAGAGAGGAAAGTGGAGCGCGTGAGAGATGCCGTGTGGAGAGGTGCAGAAAATACAGAAAAGGATGAGAGGGAGGGAGGGGAGGAACGACCGAATCTTTGATAGCTTGTTCTCTTGGCAGCTTAATGTGTGAGCTTAATTTTTTTTTAGAAATAAAAAGGCAAATTTACAAAATATTCATCAACTCCCTTTTAATTGTGGTGTCCTGATACCAGCATTTTTACAAGTACTCATACTCATCCAAAATACTCCAATACTTGGTACCAATGTCAATACCCATACTGGTATTGATATTTGTATGACACTCAGTAGAAAGTGTTACAGTTTACATTTCAAGTGAAGTTTGTCTGTTCCACGTTTATGGAATTTATACAAGTTAAAAGAAAATGTTATTTATTTTTATTTATTTCAAATGTTGCAGCAGTAAACATATATCATGCTGTATATTTGATATGAGCCAGTCAGTGGAGTTATGGGCCTAAAGGGACAGAGAACCACCTTGTTCTAAATAAAAGAAATAGATTTTTAAAGTCATCATGTAATGTTAAAGTTTTAACTCAGTACTCTGTATTTGCAAGTACCCAAACTGAAGTTCTTGTACTCGTACTCGGTTTAAGAACAATTGGTATCGAGACACCCATAATATTTTTGCATTTCTTACTAAATGTATATCTTCGGTGTCCATTCCTACTTGAGGTCTGCTACCCTGCATGTTTTACTTGTTTCCCTGCTCAAACACATGAATCAATGGCTGAATTACCTCTTCAAGTTCCGCAGCCTTGGTCAAGACCGTGACATTGACCACAAGACTACCGCCAACTAAACTGTAACACATAAGCACATATTTCTGTTACTGTCCTGGATAAATGCAGTTGTGAGTAATGAAGCACATTTTTGCTAATGTGCAGATGTTAAACTACGGAGCCCATCTTCCTACAAGCCCTAGGAAATACGAACAAAAAAATTATTACACACATTTGAGTGGTAATTTTAAAAATCTAAAAGTTCTCATTTAAGGTGGTGTTTATTCATTCTGTCACATTTTTAACTTTGGTGTCTTTAACCAAAACGGACAGTGGCCAAAAATTCAAATGGGTTCTTGCTGAGATTGTTTTTAGTGTTGAGCGCCAGTTGACTCTGGGTGAGGTGGAATGGAGCGATAATAACTGCTGCCTTTGTGCAACCACGTTTTAAATCTTAATTAATTTCACAAGCATGATTTGACTAATTTACCCCCCTCTAAAGGTGATATATACAAATGAAAAGATAGAGAGATAAATAAATAACTCCCCCCTCCTCTAACTGTGAAATTGCATCAACCAAAAGCATTACATTTTAGAAAGTAATTGCTTTTAAGGTTTTTTTTTTTTTTTTCCTAGCTAAAAGGACCTGGATAAGTTATTTGTATAAGCACACGCATGCTCAGGTTGGCTAGGGGCAATGTAACAATGCAAAATGGGGAGAGAAAAAAAACATGAGAAAGCATGAAAAAAGCTGTCTTTAAATGAATAGAGTAAACCACAGCAAATGAAGAGATGCATCAAGGTGCAGGAGCATGGATGAGAGCTGAATGGAAGCAAAAAGGGTGAAACAGGGAGAGGCTGATTTGCGTAATCCCATTGTGGAAATTGACTTTTAAATGCAATATTCAATTTCCACACTCTTGGAGGTGTGAGAGCGCCAGAGCCTGGCTTTTTTGGTTTAAAATAATAACAAAATAATGTACTTGATACATCAAAGCAAATAGCAAAATGAGAACAGACAAGCTTTAGAAGCCAAAGACAGATTTCTGCAAACAAAGTGTGACATCTTTTAGTAACAAGGTTTACAGAATGTTTCCTCTTCAACCTTTTAGGTTTTAAAACCTAAGAAAGTCTAATCTTAAATGGGAGAGCAAAGCTCACCACCCATACTGAATAAATAGAGTGTATATTTTATTGATTTATCATCAGTTTTTTTTGCCAAAGTTTTGCCCAAATCATCAAACAGAAGGCGTGTGAGCTCAATATGTCCGATGTGACATGACAAGTTGATCAGAAGAGTCTAGAAGCCCCTCTGAGCCGACCACATAATAAAAAACAGCCACTGAAAGTTACATTGAGTGAGCACTGATTACTGTTTGGAATAAAGCATAACTAACGTTATTACACAACAGAGTTAGGAAATCCAAACCGACCCCAACAATTTCAGTATATTTGGATTATACAGTAAATAGTTTGATTATTCAGCTTGTTATAATTAAATTGTATTTAACAACCGTGGCATTATAATGCAAGAAATGCTGCAACTACAGAATGTCAGCATTAATGCTGCGTCTCTGAAGTCCACGATCAGCTTGTCAAATGAAATCAGGGGCCACGTTAGCTTGATGGTTCATGTCATGGTTTAATAATCCTTGTAATCCTGAGGCTACAGGTTTGAGCTCAGGTAGTATTAGGAAGGGCTCTTTTAAAAATACATTTTTTCAATGTCTTTTCAGGGATGGGCAACTTAAATGATGGAAGGGGTCACAATGTTTTGTTGACGCTACCAGAGAGCCACATAGTGCTGAACGTTTACCCAAATGTAATAAAGCTGCCATTTTTTAAAAAATGTATGCATATTTATGTTTATTAGGCCAAAATACAGCAAGTAACTTAACATATTTCATGCTCAAATGCATGTATAACAGTAGTGTAATACATCTGAATACAAAAAGTTTGAAGCAAATAACAAATAAATACTTAAGACTTATATATATGCTTTTCTTTGTTTTCTCCCTGTGCCTTTAAGATTTCCTGGACTTTCTATCTGAACCTCACCTGTGCCTTCTTTTCCTGGACTTGCCTGTTTGGACCCTTATCCTCAGAGACTATCTGGAGTCTGCTGAATCAGTTCCTTGGTCTCCATCCTGAGTATATGTAAAACGATGTATTAATTTTCTTTTTAAAAAAAGAACAAATTGCTCTCAGTTTAGTGGAACCAGTTGACATAATTTGGGTAAGTCTTTCTGTGTTTCTTTGTGTCTATTTCCTGTCCCCCCAAACCCAGCCGGTCGAGGTAGATGACCATCTGTCCTGAGCTCTGGTTCTGCTGGAGGTTTCTTCCTGTTGAAAGGAGTTTTTTCTTTCCGCTGTCGCCAACGTGCTGCTCAGGATGGGAGACTGTGATGAAGTGATTCAACGCAATCTGCTGGCTTTCTTAGATTGATTGATTGATACAGGGCCCTGAGACAAAGTTTGTTGTGATTTGGTGCTATATTAATTAACCAAATTTTATTTCTTAGAGTGTGCACCATCAATGGACCTCAACTCAGCTTACTTCCAGGAAACCTTTCCTCTCCGAGTCATCCTCCTCTGGAATCTCTGAAAGACACAATATTATTCATATTTTAAAGCTACTTCTTCCACCAGTCTTCTTGCTGACCAAACCTCTTGATCCTTCCAGAGTTCTAACCTTCACTGTAAATAAAGATGCTTAGCTTTTAACTTTCCTTTATGTAGACTCTCTCTTTGTCAGTTGAGCCATTCTGGGAAATTATTTAGTAACTTTGATAAATACCTGAACAACACAGGACATGAGGCACAATCATATTTTTAAAGGTCTTTTTAAAGCATCATCAACCTAATATGCATGTAATACCCAGGATGTCATATCAATCATTATTGAGTTTATTATATTTATCAGAGAGCTTTGTTTCTTTGTGCACTTGAATCAACTGAATGTGTACCAATGCATATATTTTATCAAATCTTAATGTAATTCTGCCATACTACAAAATGTTGTTGACTCTGTGTGTTTTTAGTGTTCATGTTTTGTTAAACACACAGAATGGACCAGATGAGGTGCTGAAAAGGATTGCTGAAGAGTAAAAAGTCAAACACAGGTGTGCGCTATAGGTATCAGTCTTTCACGCAGCGAACCCCACACGTCCACACAAACTCACACCCAGTCCCACGGCTCTCGCTGTAATCAGCGTGTTTATGCGCAGTGTCAAAGAAACCTGGGCAGCGCTGACAAAAAGCGTGGAGCCGAATGAAGAATGCTAAGACAACCCCGGCAAATGGCGTTGCTCTCATCATCCGCTTCTAAACTAAACACACACACACACATTGGTGTCCACCGCCGCTCGCTGACGAGGACGGATGGAGTGAACGGAGATGAGGACAGAGGAGTCAAACAAACGAGTGAAATATGGAGACAGCAGGAAACAGAGAGCCAAAATAAGAGAAGAGGAAGCAGAGGGATGGAGCACAGAATCAAGATGACATATATTAAAACAGCCAGAAGTGGTGGAGAGAGCTTGCCCTTCCTGCGCGCCGCTATACAGAGATTAGTGAAGGGTGGGAAAAAGACATGTGGTCAGAGCGACTCTCTTAAAACATAAGAAAAGGGAACATGTTTAAATGAATGGTTCTGAACTTTTGAGTTGGGGTTCTGTAGAAAAGCTGTAAAGAAGTAACACCTAGCTTTTTCATTGACCTTAATTTAGAGCAGGGGCAACTGGTGGCCCGCAGGCTACATCCAGCCTCCAGGTGACTTTTGTCTGGCCCGCCAATGAGGCCCGCCCATAAAGACTATCTGTTCACAGAATTTCAAGGCAAACTTATGCATTTAGTCTGCTTAGAGGCACTGTATGTTATGAAGGATTTTAATATAAGTCGCCACTGCAACACGTTGCACAAAGCTAAATATGAGAAGTTTACTGAAGTCACAAATACATAAACAATAGTGACTTTTTACTGGAGCCACAACCACACAGGAGTCTGCACTCAATGGGCCTCATGCAAGAACATATTCGTATTCTTATCCTAAATTTTTCTTACTTTTGTTTGTATGAAGGGTTCGTACGAACACGTCACGTCAGATTCAAC
>JAUBOC010000138.1:15853642-15863924 GCA_032275365.1 Anablepsoides cearensis | reverse complement strand
CACTTTTTAAATGGAATTACTGAAATAAATCTACTTTTTCATGATATTCTAATTTTATGACCAGCACCTGTATTTTTAGTTTTGTCTTTTTTCACATCATAAGATTGACCACAGTGGTACGAGTGTAACACCATATCGGTAGGTGTGGCCTGTCAATTGTCAAATGATTGCGTTTAAATGGAAGTTTTTCATTGGTCAGCTTCTGCCTATTGGAAAAACTTTTCATTGCAGACGTGTACCTTGGCAATGTGTTTTCCGCTGATATGATGATACAGTACTTACAAACACTTGTATCAAAACAAAACAAAATAATGGTTGTGAATAGCAAACAGAGTTTCAATGATGTGCTGACTTAACTGTAACACAACATTCAGCTTCACCAGCTAATTGTACTGTCAGTTCAGTTGTCCTCGCCCTGAACAACATGGCTGCTCTCTCCAACTCTAAAAAGTCACGTGATTGCACCTCAACACAATTTACCTCATTGATACACCACCTGAGGCTTTATTCGTCTTGAGTGTACTGAAGTATCACCACAAAAAAGCAATATTTCAACATCTTTTGCGCAAAAAGGACTGATTCATCCTAATCTGTTCATTTGTGGACACATTCCAGTAACATAACAAGCACAACACTAAAACAGCCCTTATTTTTTATATTATTTAAATGCAGTCAACTTAAACAGATTTCCTTTTTAGAGTAACATTGTCTAATGTGATTTCTCTGCCTGTGTGATTGCAGATAAGATCCAGCAGAGGGCGATACAGTATTTTAGACATATACTTAAATAATAACCCTTGTAACCCTTGTATAATAACCCATGTTTAGAGATTTCCCACCATTCAAAGGACCTCCACATCAATACAGAATTTTTTTTATCAACTTTTTACTTCTTACATTGTGTTTGACTTCCATCCTCCACACCAGTGTTAGCTTTATTTTAGAGGAAAGCACAAAATATGCCTTTATTGTCATAATAAGAATAAGACGTTTTGTGGAACAATTCCACTATGTTAATATCATGCAAAAGAATGACAAAATAGGTAGTGATAAAAAGAAAACCCTTTAGTAGACGTCATGTAAACTCAACTAATGACCATGGTTTAAGTTTTATATATAATATTGCTGAAGAATTCAAATATGTGTATCTGTACGTATGACCCACTCCTCTGAGTTTGTGGAAGTATTTTTTACTTTGTGTTTGTTTTGCTTTGCTTCCACCTGAGGCGCTGAATATTGGAATGAAAGCAGCTCCATCTCAGCATGTCTTAGCAGATATAATGAAGTGCATCGATCACAGCTCCATCATTTGCTGCACAAGTGGAAGAATGTGTGATGCTGAGTCAACGCTAAGAAAAGGGAAAGTTCAAACAGGGGAAAAAAAACATTTTCTGGAATGCTAGACAGTAAAAAATGATATAACAATCAGTGAAAAACAAGGTACAAAATCATGTTGTACCCGCTGGAAATTCAAAGAATTGTTATAGATTGATGAAGCTGAAAATTTTTGATTTGTATTAAAGCATATTCAATAAGCTTTGTTTTAGTCACTTTTTTGTTAAATTAAGACCTTTTCTTTGAAAGAATGCAGCCATGGCAAGGGACATAATCCACTTTTGGCTGTTAATGCGTTTGAGTCAAGGGTCGAGAATTTAAATTTAGTCTCTCCCGGTTCTGCAAAGATATCTTTATATTTTGTTTGGGACCGATAGATTTTTCAGCCGTTTTGGTTTTCTCTATCATTTATGACGTTTTCCGAACTATTACGTCGAATTATTTGCGACAGAACTGCCAAATAAGGTCTGGACTTACCTTCTCCTCTCGTTCTGGGTCAGACTCTGGCTCCAACGTGTAAGTCTGGACGGACAAGTCTTTTGTTGTTAACATCTTTTAATTAAATTGTAAATAAAACATTTGTGCACCCTAAGAAAACTAAACCTCTCTCTCAAACCGGACTAGACGGTCGGGTCTAGAAGCCGAGGGGGGCGGGGCTTGAAAAGGCACCGTATCAAAACCAACTACTTTAGACACGTCAGAAAAGGAGCGAGTGGCAGGTAAAGTTAAACTAGAGGAATTGATACAACATAATTTAGGTCCAGGATTTAAAAGCATGCTGTGTTCACTTTAGAGATGGAGTTAGAGCTCTTTTGGTCTGACTTCATCTCTTGCAAAAATGTAAGCCCTCAATAAATATGTTAGTGCTCAAAGCACATGTTGGGGATGACTCTTACTACCACCCCAAAATGTATTATGTGTTTTATACTCAAAAGAGTGATCATAAAAATTATTTTCATTTGCTTTCAAATGTTCCCAATTTTTTTTTTTTTTTTTTTTTTTTTTTTTTTTTTTTTTTTTTTTGCTAAATTGTTCAGAGCGGATATCTAACCGTTCAAATCACCTCGCCAGGAAACACACACCAACATGACTCGTTTGGGGAAAACCAAACCAAACAGAGCTAATGCTTTACAGCTGTGATTTTGAAGTTGTCAAGTTGCAACAAATTTGTGCAAATCCAGGGTAAGACACAACAATCTGTTCAGTTTTCTCCATCTTGCCAAGTTGTCCTTAACGTGTCCTGACAGCTGCAGCGTGCACAAACAAATCCCCCCAAACATCAGCAGGGAGAGAAGGGAAAGTTTCATGATGCACATATTTCCTATCAGGCTGAAATGATCAGAACAACACATGTAACTGAGGATCAGAAAAGTCTTAAACTGCTTTTCTTTCAAAAGGTTTGTGGTAGAAATTTTACACTTCCTCAAATTTGAACTGACTGTTTCCCATCAGTCCAAAACCCAGCTCCAAACATTTTTATTGCATCTAATTGCACAAGCTCTTCAGTTTATGTTTTACCATTAATTATGGAGTCAACCCTGTCTGATAATTAAAAATTTAATGAACAGGGATAGATTTTACTGAACTGGTCACTCTAGATAAATTATCTTAGACATGCAAAATGAAAGGGGATCATGTTTTGATTTAAATCAGAAAAAAGGAACTAAAACTGCTATTTTTTATATTTAATACACATTTCACAAAAAGTTACAGGCAAGCAGAGCATATAATGCTATCAACTTCTGCTAGAACATTTTCATTTGAGGATTTAAAATCAACAATAACAGGAAAAATAAGTGTTCAAGATTTTTTTTTGAAAAACAAAGTTTATTAACTTAACAAGCATTCAAAAAACTTTTTTTTAAACTACCATAGCAGTTTCAGTGCAATTCCAAAATATACATCATCAGCAGGGCATGTTAATCCAAGTTATTTACATCAGAAACAAGTCATTTAAATAGTCGTGATTATCATTTCACAATCGTCCTGGCCAGAGGAAACTCCGATACGATACCATCATGAGGTAAAACTGTACACATCAAACTCTTAACATACAAAAACAAAGCACTAAGAAGTGAAATGTTAAATAAAAAAACATAGATACTGTAACAAGACAAATCAAAGAATTTGTAAACCAAGTATGTTAAAAAAATAATAAGGTTACAGTTATTTGGTTTGTGTATTTAATAAATATCAGGCTGTTGTAATGTTTTTCATCACACAGGATTTGGTCTATAACAGACTGTCAGTTGTGAAAAAATAAAAAGTTTCCTTCTCAATATTTGTTTTCCTACAATTATAGGCTGCAGCATAGATAATAAACATGGGCCAACTAACATAGCAAAATAAATATATTTATAATTTGTTTTTATGTGTTCAGGGGAAAAAAAAAAAGTGTAACATTCAACGGTTGCTTCCTTTACGGGATTTGCCAACAGTTTCATCCACTCAGAGGCGCTTACTTTAAGACAAGATTGTCATATTTATATTGAAACAACACCAGCGGGCTGAAGAGCGGCACTGCCACAAAGTTTTAAACGCTTTGAGGTTCATCCTGTCCTAACAGAGGAGGGGTTTGTAGGGGAGCTGAGTAAGAGCTTAACTGTGGTTCGCTGTCAGCTCACAACTTTACTGAGGTAAAAACACGAAGACGCTTTAAAGTCAGCTGTCTGCTTCGTCTTAATCCTCACAACCTGTTCCTAAAAAAATGTGAAATGTCCTATAAACCGAGCAGGGATGCACCAGAAAAACAATCTGAGTCGAGGTATTTTAAAGTGAACGATGGAGCAGAAGACAGGGGCACTGAGAAAACACAGATCTGAGCTGAGGTTTCCTGGCGAGAGAATGAAGGCCTCCATCATAATCATCATCATCATCATCGTGGAGGTGAAAAGGGACATTGTTAAAAAGCGTGAGAGTGGTGACGGAGTTATCGACCCGGGAAAGTGGAGCCTGTGAGCACTCCGGCAGCTTCCCGGTGACTTAGCAAGGATCCAGGCCAGGGGCCATCATCAATCTACAGCTTTCTGAGGAGAGGGGAGCAAAAGGCGCAGACTGGATGTGGTCCAAAACTAACTGTGCTTATCAGAATCTTTCACCACAGGTCATTGATTAACACTTAACAGCTGCCTTATGAGTAAATTATTTAACTTATTATGTAATTAAATGCGATGGACATTGTTTTAAGGTGGCATAGGGAAACAAAAGTATTTTAATACAAACGTATGTTTCTAAAATGGGAATTTTCAAAACTTTTGGAACACAATAAATTAGAATTAGAAGTTCTACTACTCAAGCAGTATATTGGTATTTATTAATACTTGTATCAGTGCTTGATATTCTAAGTACTTGGCTTCTGAAAGTGGTATTGATGCATCCCCACAAATATAACCGTTTTAAATAAGGTGGCCGATTTATAATAAATATATTTTTTAATGATTCTTTGGAGTTCCTTTTTGCTGCCTCAGGTGCTACAGGTTCGCTGATACATAAAACCAAACAGGATTATAACACAATATGGAGGTTTATGTTTGATCAGTGAACATACGTGCTTTAGTTCAAGTTTAACTTCACTTTCTGTGATATCTGGACCTTTTGAAACACAGCAGCTGGTTATCACTAGTTAGTATATTAGTACAAAAGCTGGGTGTTAAACTAGTACCACTGTCATCACAAGTGTAAAAGCAAACACAACTGGGTATCCACATCTTTCACTGATAAATTGTAAGGTACCTTGAATTAAATATGCCCTTTAAAAAAGCAAGAAATGTGTACATTAGTTAACAATTGTGCCATTATTCTAATATGTTTTTTTAACAGAAAAAAAAGAGAGAAAAAAAGCACTCTTGGTTTCATTCAGCACCAGGCCACATCGCGAGTACAACTCAGAATTGGCGTTCTCTTATCACAGCATATTCAGTGTACAGATTACAAATGTAGCAATCTTTAAAAATTAAAACTAACAAACAGCTTGAGTTAGCACAGCATTCACAAATAAGTTCCACTGATTTATATCACACTTCTCTTGAGGCTGATCAAAAATATAAGCTAACGGATGCCAGCGTTAATTTAGGAAATCTAGATGTTTGCCATCTTCAGCTAAATGCTGAAGCTAAAGGTTGAAACCTGTGTGTCTGTGCTTTAACAGTGGAAAAACAAAAAGGAAAAAAGGCATTGGTCTCATGTTGAAGGGTAATTCAACACTACATCACAAAGCCACTCGTGGATAAATGATGTCACGGCAGGTGGTGTGTGTCGCCTGTTGGAGCAAAAACACCTGCCGTGACATCACTGCATGGGGGAGGGACTCACGCAGAGCTTATCTGCTTCATGTGATTCAGCGTCAAATTACCCTTTAACACATATTTTCCTGTCTCACCCCACCTGGTTTGTACACTCTTCTATTCCCCAAGTTGTCTCTCTTTACCGAATACACTCTTCCTGTGAGGGGCTTTCTGATTCTTCATTCTCACTGTCCTCCAGCTCTGGAAGATCTCCCCACAGAAGCAGATTCAGACCTGCAAGCACATTTGGAAAAGTGAACACCTGCACGGAGCTCCAGTTCTATTTAAAAAAAAAAGGGGGGGATTGCGCACTGACCTGTCGCATCAAATCTATTGAGAGTAGATACAGCGTCGCTATTGAACATCCAGAAGTGGCCGTTGTTACACGAGAGCAGGCAGGGTTTACAGGGGGCTACCACATGATAGCCAACAACGTTGCCGCTGGACAGAGGGAGAACAAAGATAAAAACACAAGTCAGCACTTTCTTTGGGGGCGTTTCTGAAAAGTGCCAACTCCACTAGAGGCTGTCTATTATCCAGCAGATGTTTATTTTTTCCACTGTGTACAGCTACAACAAAAGCCTGGCAAAACAAAGCAGTGAAAGCCCCCACAGTAGAACTAATGTCTTCTCAAAAGTTAGAAACTGAAATAAATTATATATTAAATTTAGTTATATTTAAGACAGCCAGAAAGACAAACAAGTTCTAAGATTCTGTTTCACTTTCTGGGGAAATGTCAGGAGTATATTCAAGTTTTTTGCCAACATTCATGAAGGTAATTGTTATATTTGTTCTTTTCACATAAGCAAATGATCATCCTTAGGCAAACACTGAAAGGTTTACACACCATTTGAGACATGCGATGTCTCTCAGTTTGCATTTACAGCTTTCAGTAGAGTAGCAGCTGGCCACAAAGTCCACAGTTCTGAAGGGAAAGTACATTAAAATAAATAAATAAAATGTCACACATTAAACCAGTATCGTGTTTTCACATAAACTAAGGAACAATGTTTATCTACCTACAGATGACTTCACACAGTTTGGTAAAACAAATAGCATTGAGCCTATCAACAGCAACAAAAATAATAATAATAATAATAATCTGACATAAACAAAAGCCAGCAGCAGTAGAGCTAACACAATTAGCAGCTACCTGTTTGGAGGTATGTCCGTGGAAAACAGCTCCACTTCGGTGTCTGCTAACAGCACTGCTTTCATGCCTCTGGTGCAGAGCAGACTCTCACAGAAGATGCAGTTCACCTGGGTCACACACTTGTTCTTAAAATTGGCGTTAGATGTTGACATTGTTGTTGCTTTGCTATATAAAAAACGAACTCTCTCGGTCTTTCTGTCCAATAAGTAATAATAATTAAAAAAAAAAAATTTAACGCGTACCTATTGTTCAGAGTTCGTGCAGTTTGACTAATTCACGGTTTTTGTTTACTGAGCTGAGGACAACGACTGCTCTAACGTCCTTGTGTTAGCTTTTTTCTACCCCCGTAGCGTCGAAACGGGAGGCAATAGACGTGAACCTAACCGTACAAATGCACGGAACAACCACAAGGCGATCACTACGTTACAGTTTGTTTACTGTATTACTGAGAAATAAACCATATAGCTTCTCTTACGCAGCTAACTCGGTTCAGATGGTTAACAGCTAACCAAATAGCTGTCAGCTTTGTTTACAACTTCCTGCTATTTAACGACACTTCCTGAAACTTGTTTTTAAAAGACCCAACACTTGAATTTGATTGGATAGGTGGAAAAGAAGTCAACGTCATTGGTCGAGAGCTTTACAAATACTTAATTCGATTGGTTAGAGTTTTACGTTGCAACGCCTACTTTTACAATGCACTATACCTATTGGTTTTGGAGAATGTCATTGAAATTCCTTACATTGGGGTTTACTCCTTGTCGGTCCATCGGTGCATGACACGGCTAGAAGTAATGACAGGCGGCAAGGGAGGGGTTTATTTCCTAAAGGGAGAAATAAAGCGTTTTGCGGGCAGTGTAACTATAAAATTAAGATAAAGATGATGCAGGTTTATTTTAAGGTAACGAAAAAGAGAAAAAAATACTGTAATCAATACACAGTAAGGAAATGACAATACTCAACATATTATCGGTTCTAATTTATATATTTTGATCCTGGTATTTAAAACAACAACAACAACAACAACAACAACAACAACAACAACAACAACAACAACAACAACAACAACAACAACAACAGTGTTGTATTTGTATAAGTCACATGACCTATGTGGGGGCCCTTTATTTAAAGGCGTAGCATTTGACATAAAGCTTGAAATGAGAAATTCCACCTTATGGCCGGCATGTGCGCTGGCGTTTAAATGATGTAGATCCACTAATTGGTCTGCCTGTGGGAAGTTTTGTGTGGGCGTGGCTAATAAAGAAGGGTTTAAAAGTTAAGTTTAAACTTTAGTGTTTGAATATTGTTTAAATATACTTCACAATGCGTTCTCGTTTTAAAGTTGCTACATCTGCATTTTTTGTATTTAGCTTGTTGAACAGTTATGGATGAGCAAGAATTAGAAGAACTTGTGAAAGAGGTACTACATAATTTCTGTAAATATGTATAATTCCAGGCTAGCTCGTTAGCTAGCTAGTAGGCTTTATTATTGTTTATATATTTCTATGTGTAAATTAATTTTGTCATATCTGTCCTGCGGATTTATAGAGTTGACCAGCAGGCATTCGCTTCATCACCACTTGGTTTCCTCTCTTTCACTTCAGGAGGGGCAAGAGAGCAGCGGTGCAGTTTTGGTTCAGACAGGCGGAGGGGCTCCTACGACGCAGACTTTTGGAGCGTTTTTTGAGCTAGAAAAAAAAAACGACTTTAGTCAGGACGTACTTAGAAGCTAAGTGTTTACATTTTTTTAAAGGGAATGCTTTTTTCCCAGCTGAACTTGTTTGCTCCAGCACCGGTTTTGAGGAAGCGTTAAAGCACGGCGGCGGCGGATCCACCAGCAGCAGCAGCGCCAAACTCACAATGCGCCCTGAGTGAGCAGAGAGACAATACAGATCCACGGGGCACACCGAGGAGCTGCAATCTCTCATCTCTCTGCGCTCTCTTTCCTCCCCCTTCTCCCTTTCTAGCCTTTTTCCTTTCTAAAAGCCGGTTCCTAGGTGGCATTCCTTTCATTACATCCTCGGCTGCTTGAACTGGGCAGCTTAGAGAAAACTGACTTCGCGGCGAGGGAAAAAGAAGCGGTTTGATCTCCCCAAAAAAACTCAGCCATGACGTCTCCGGCGAAATTCCGAAAGGACAAGGAGATCGTGGCCGAATATGAAACTCAAGTTAAAGGTAAAAAAACAAGAACTTTTCAAAATGGGTTTTTGATTGTTAAAGGATAGCACACACTTAGACATTATAGTGTTAAATCTGTGCTTCCTTACTATATCCTGTGTTTTCCTTGATCTGCCCCCCTCTCTGCACCCCTCACCTCTACTGCTTACCTTTTTGTATTTCACTATTTGCAAAGATAACATCGTTATTCCTGATTGTCAGATTACTGATAATAATTGCATTCATGATAAAAGCAATATAATGATGTCTTCTAACGCTTGAGTATGAGGAGAGCACATAGATGGCTAACAAAGGAGAGGGGGAAAAACGAGCAGAAACCAGTGGTGGTGTCCAGATGTGGCCTCAGCAGACTTTAAAAAAAGCAGCTTATGCAAAGGTGATGTTGTGTAGCAGAGCTATGAGGCTGGAGTTCCGACATGACTGAGCCGAGCAGGGCGTTTTCTCTCCCTCCCCTGGCTCTCCTGCATGTGTCTGTAGCTGATCTACTGTATATTACCTATCTTTATTGCATTGGATTGTTTTAAAGGTTTGATTCATTCAGGGTCCCATCTAATGATGGACAACCCAGCTGTCAGATCGTAGCTGACAGAAAAGAGGCGTCCAGGTGTTAACTGTGCACTGTGAGTGGATGTTTCTGTCGTCAGGCAGCCACTCGGGGTCGATTTGTGAGAGTAAAAGTGAGCGCTTATCAGATCTATGAGGTTCTGGGGTTCATACGTCAGCTGAGGGGTGGAAAAGAAAGATAGAGGTGACCAGAGGGGTCGAAAAGGGGGATTAGGAAGAGGGGAAGACCAGATATGATCATCCAAAAGTGAACATGGTGTTTGTTCTGCTACTGCAGTGCCAGATCGCTTGATAAGATGAGCCAGTACTTGGGTCATTACTCCCTCTTCTCGCTTTCATTTATGGACAATTTGTCATCCGTCGTACAATCACCTCATGACGCTTCTAGAATTCTGTAGAACTGCTTTTTCATTCTGACTTCCAGAGCTGCAAGGGAAAAAAGAAATACAAGTGTTAAGCAATGATAAATGATTAGGTCGTCAAACTAGAATTTCAGGTGTTAAAATAAATATGAGAGATGAATTAAAAAGCTAAATATTCATTGGGCCTTAAGGCGTGGAGCAACTGAAATTAAAGGCAGAGTTACTGTCTGTAGATTCCACGACAAACAGGAGTTTGACAGTCCGGTACTTCAGCAGCCCCTTTTCACTGGTGGAATCCCTCAAGGATACAGTTTTGGGTCCTTTCCTTTTCACCAGGGCTGGGCACTGGGGGGGGGGGGGGGGGGGGGGGGGGGGGGGGGGGGGGGGGGGGGGGGGGGGGGGGGGGG
>JAUBOC010000138.1:15836412-15847551 GCA_032275365.1 Anablepsoides cearensis | reverse complement strand
TTCCACTGCCACATCTGCCTTTCTGTCTTTGACACACATGCACAGTAGTGGTAACCAGGTTAGGCCGTGGACGTCACCAACTAAAACTAATCATTAATGAACCAATAAAATTAGTCATTAGACTAATCGAATAATCGTAAAAATAATCGTTAGATTAATCGAGTGTAAAATAATCGTTTAGGACAGCACTACTCCATACCTCTAAACCTAATTAGTAGAGTGAGTTTTTGAGAAGTGAAAACAATTCCCAGTCCTCACTTTATTTGCAGTTCTACTGCAATTTGTTGGTCAAAAACATTTGACGATCCTCACTCTGTAGCAGAAACAAGTGTATATACGCACATACACACGTAGCATGTAGTTGGACAGTGTGTGGGGCTTATTTTTGCTTGTGACCCCAATTGCCTCTCAGAATACAAAGGAACAGAGAGGCGGATAAAACAAAATCCTCTTGCTCCTGTGTAACAATAGAACAATATGTTCCAAACCAGGTGTCCCGCTGTCCTTTTTAAGTTGTACTGTATTTGTGTGTGTGTGTGTATGTGTGTTTAGTTACAGTCGCCTTGTGCTGTGTCAGCACCAGACACACAGTGGCTGAAAAAAACATGCATTGATTTTCTGTTTCTTTTTTTTCAGTTTGCTTCCTTATTCTTTGTTGTTCGATAAAACAATTTACTGTGGCACCTGAGAGAAAACATACGGCTCTGAATTTACTAACTCCGTAAGGTGGTCTTCTTCAGTGAACACACACACACAAAGCAAGAGAGCTCGTCTTACAAGCCAACTCTGGGTTGCACATTGAAAGATGTCTAATCCATCTCTGTCTGCCCTCCTACGTTCAGGATACAGCTGATTTGCTGAGAGATAAAAGAGGAATGGCTGCCATTGCCATGTTATGTAGATGAACTGCGGCGAGCGTACAGCTTTTTATCAAGACGGAAGAGCTCGCAGCTCGTTGCTGTCAGCAGCTGAGAAATAAATGAATAAACTGTAAGTGGGAGGAGTGGTAATGAAAACAGAAAGGGATAGGGAAAAATAAGAAAAGCGCAGCCGGTGAAGTTAAGTGGGTAAGGTCAGAGTTCAATTGCTGTGCTTTGGTGCCAGATGTTCCAGATGCTGTGATTGGAGCCCAGCTGTTCTATCTGCCCTGGTTGGCCAATCCAGTCACTTAGGTTTCCACCCTCTGATTTCCGAGCGTTAGGACTGGCTGAGCTGTCATTTCAGGTGCTAACGCTTTGATGTAGAAGGCGTGTGTGTTTAGCTGGACCCAAGGGAACCTGATTTGTAATAAATGGGTCAAACCTCACTGACACTTTGAAAATGCACGATCAAACAAAACACACAGTCGTGCACAAATCAGCCCTCCAGCATTGCTGACTTTATTACCTGCTGTGGGTTTTTGCATAATGTCAACTGTCGCATTCCAGGGTAACTGTTGCTTTATGGGAGATGATAAGGTTGTCGGAAAGAAGAAGTTACTACCATGGTTTGCATTTCTGACCGGTATAGGCAGAATATCAAAATATTATATGTAGGCATGTCACGATCAGCAATAAATCAATTAATCGCACAATTAATTAAAATGAGGTTGATAATTTTTATTTGCCTGCTTTGCTTTTTTGTTGTTCTCTTTTTTCTACTCTTTGCCAGGCGCATGGTCTCATAACCTCTGTAGCATGAGAGCCCCATAAACAAGCATTTAGCAGGAGGGGTGTCATTGGTTTTAGTCGGTGATGTCTCAGAACACCCACAGGGCACCGTGCCGAAACTGTGCGTAAATTTGGTAAATTTCCATTAAACTGTGTAAGCAGCGAGCAGTCGACTGCAAATATTTTATGACGTTGAAGGAAGACGGATACAGAATGAATTGCGTTGGCTTGGATAGAGGAGTTGGGAAGCAATTTATATAGTTTTATGTAGCTTCGGCAGCTTTTGTGGATCGTTTTCCCAATTTCATGTCCAGGTCAGTTCGTAGCTTTTTTTTTAAGTTTGTAAATTTCATAAACTTCCATAAGCTTCAAGGGGGAGTCATTATATTAGTTTGAAATGGTCTCCAAAAAATATTATTGTTTATCGCAATAATTTCTGAGACAATTTATTGTCCATTTGTTATTGTGACAGGTCTAATCATTTGTGTTAATAATGCATTAATAATGCTTTTGTCTTTGTGCGTTTGTTACCAACCACAGAACAAATTTTATTGGAACTTGCTGGAAGTAAATGTTTGATGTTTATCTACAACATATTATTATAGTCTGTCCAAAACAAGATGGCGGTCACAGCTAATCAAAATTAGCTAACACAAAATGGCATTAAATGAGTAAATTTTACAGATATTGAGCTAACATTTGGTGTGATTTTAGACATTCACTATACTGAGTATGACATCATGAGACTGCTCATGGCGTTATCTTTTTAAGATTTGACCAAAAAGGCTACAACTCTGTCATTCTGTCACTCCATGGCAATTAATATACAATCCTTCAAAATAATGCTATGTCTTTAATTCTATACGGCATCACTGTATGCTTTAAAAAAAAAAGGAAATGTCACATATTGACACACTTTTTCATTCTTTTTCTCAATCATTTTCAATCTTATTTATTCTTTATTATTCTGTCAGCCTATATTCAGTCAAGATTCATCATAAAAATCACTGGTCCTCTACTCCAAAGTTTTCCTTCCTATTATATTTCAACACTTCTTGTTTTCTGTCTCACTCTCTTTCTCCTCGTTCCCTCCTACAGACTCGTCATGAAACATGACACTCATTCATGACAACCCAAACCTATAATCTCCACCCCGTGATTACAGCGTATGCAACACATATCGTGCACGCATGAGCTTCTTCCACTGCTTCAGACCAAGCTGAGAGAAACGGGATGTTTAGGTGTGTGTCTGCTGGTGAGCTCATTTAAAAAGAAAACAAAAACCACCAGAAGTCTATATATAAAACCAAGCCGACCTGAGACAAAGCCCCTGTCGCTTCCTCTGGAAAACAATCAATAGAAAAACAGTCTGTAAATAAATATAAGAGATGCAAGGAGAAAGAGAGGAGAGAAAACACACCAGAAAGGTTGTATAATTCCCCTCCCAGGAGGTGCTTAGAGGAAACAGGTTGTGTTTGAACAGCCTTCATACTGGCTGGGAGGAGAAACAGCGATGGCTCTTACCCAGGATGAAATGGAAAGAAAATAGAGTGGAAAGAGGAGGGGGATCTGGGAAACATGCGAGAGGAAGCCTGAGTGGATTTTTAAAGGTGCTAAAGAAACCTCACAGTTCAGTTCAGCGTGTGTGTAGTAGGCACTTCTATCAGCCGTCCCCCCCCCCCCATCAGCAGTTTCTCGCGGCACGCTGGAATAGTTGGTTGCTAGGGTTACTGAATTGCCCCAATTTTTTTTTTCCGGGTTTGTGAAAAGCAGAGACAAAAATGAGGAAGAATATGTAGATGCCTCACATATTGCTCAGGTTACACACTCCCACTTTGGTTTCATTTTGAACCTTTCGACTTCTCTTCCCTCTTGCTTTAGACTCTTGTCATTCTTTGCTTCCCTTCATAGTTTTTATTTTTTATTGCTTTCTTTCTCCATGGTGTCATTGCTGTTTTCTCATCTCCCTTGGGCTCCTGGGTGTTGTGTCATATTAGTGTGTTAAATGAAACTCGGTGCTCTTTGAGGAAATGAAAATCCGAATTGTTGTCGTTTCTCGACACCGGCAGTGCTATCTGAGGCCCGGCGTTCCTGAGATTCTGCCGTTGCGTTTTAAACTCAGTAAATCAGTAGCAGAGCGTGGACGGGGTCGCGTTTGTGCCAAGGAGGAAAATTTCGGTTCTGTGACAAGTTTTTTCTCTGGAACAGAGCAGTCGCAGCACACTGGCACTCTCTGTTCAGGTTCTCACCTCTCCTAATGCTGTTTTAATGAAGCCATTCATCACCTCTTCTCAGCTGAATCTGCTTCATTAACACACACACACACACACACACACACACACACAGAGCTTCCTGCTTTTTCTTTTCTTTTATATAAAACGAGTGTGAGAACACCGTGTCCTCCTCGTTGCTGTGTGGATGCACCAGTTTTAGTTGTTCCCAGTTTTGGAGCTGCTCTGATGGAGACTTTTCCCCGTTTCCCCCACACCCTCCCTCACACTATGTTTTTTTTGCCAGCTTACGGAGACTGATTTAAAGTGCTGAGTCCTACCTTTGCTTTAAATCCACTTTTGTGTGGGTGTGCAGCAGTTTTCTTTCCCACGGTCAACACGCATGCGTTTCGTATCCAGAAAATGATTGAAAAAACATGCAGCGCATTCCCCAAATAGGAGCATCACTTTCTCACTGATGTTTAAAAAAAAAAAAAAAACATAGTCAGCCTTTCTTTCTATTTTTATCCCCTGACATTTAATCACTTCACTCCTAATTCACAACCTTCACCAAGCACAATGCTTTGTGGGTGCACAAGTCGTGCTTTGGTGTGTGCGTTGAGCTTAGCTAAAGGTTACATTAAAGTCAATGCTAGCTGGTTATGCAGGAGCACCAAGTAAATGTGGAGGTGTGTCAAACTAAGAGATGACTCATCAGATCAAAGAAAAAGGACTGTAGACGTAGAGGAATGTGCAGGCCAAAAGTTACAAAGTTAAACCTATGATTGTTGACCTTTTAAAACGTTTTACTCTCTGTCCTGACTGATCTGAGTTGAAAATGAGTCTCAAGCTGTTTTGGGTTGAGTCTTTGCCACAATTCTCTTTCAGTGAATTGTATAATAGAGGTGTAAATCACCAGCTTAATCATGATACAATCAATTTGCTTTGATGATGATGCAGTTTTTCTTAACATCACAAAGTCTGTCATAATACGATTTTGATTCAGTTCAATTCCCAAGTTTGCAATCGATATGATGCAATATCATTTGACAATATGGTTCAAAGTTTTTGTTTTTGCTTTGATGTAATTAAATCATTAATCATTTAATGGATGTGGATTGATGTATTGTCACACCCCTGTGCCTTTACCCCTTGATTTTGGTTGAATCCCGTTTAATCTCGCCACAGCGAATTAACTGTAACCCTACATTTAGCACTTTGACACCAAGGGCTGCAGTATCCATATCCTTTTAGTGATTTATGGGGAGATGAAGTGATGTCAGGCTATTTGGCACTAAAAAATGAGAGTTCTCTGGAGGACACTTCAGACAAAGTGTTAGGGGAGTGTTACAAAGAGATTTGCTATGTGGCTTCAAACATAGGCTATGATTGCAATCAAGCTGATTATGTCTTTAGACAATTTTAGTTTTCATAAATAAAGCTGGTATATGTGAACCAGCGCAGGTGGCCCTGATAGAGCACTATGTATAAAATGTAAGGTGTTCTACATCTTCTGCCTGACTGTTCTCACAGACCATCTATCATCACTACATTAGAGCATCGAGCTGAAATGCTAGTTTATTTTTAGAAGTATTAATGGTTTTGGCTCTGTGACTACCTCCGTCTTCAGCTCAGTGGTGTACCTAGTTGACTTCGACAAAGAACGTGCATTATTTATAAACGCCTCTAACCTCATAGTAGTTTATACTGGAGGGGGTTGTTGTACGATTGCTGTTCTCTTGCATTCTTTTAACTGCTTTAAAAAAAAAACACGGCACTGCTACAAAACGCCATCCCTGGTGCGAAACAACCTTACCTTTTTCTAAAACGTGGTTTACCTGCAGCGCACAGTGTAGGTGAGCTGTCACAAGCTGGAGGCAGAACCACATACCTGAGGCCTGTTATTTACCTCGCTGTAGGAACCTGTTAGCAAACTCTTGTGTCCTGAAGTACCTCTCACTGAGCATAACCAGGGGTGCAATGGTATGAAGAGCAGGCTTATATCTGCCCCACCCTCTTGCATGCTAAAGTGTCTTTGAAGTAGTCAGTGCAGCTAAGAAATTGCTTTATATTTCAATGAAATTAGCAACACTAATGCTATAGCAGAAAAATAAAATAAAATGCAGAACATTTAATGTGATTGCATCTTGCTGGTAGAAGCCTTTATTAGATATTTTCCATCTTTTATTTCCTGACTTACTGTGCATATTGCTACAAGAGCCATGCAGCTATAGCTTATTTGCAAAAGCAGATATGTGGCTGAGTCAAATCCAAACATTAAAACATTTAAGGGTGTGTTTTCCACAGTGGAAAATCCACTGGAATGTTCAGTGAAAGTATAACATGACTGCCTTATCAGAAGTCATTTACACCTTGTATAATTTTAAGGAGCAGCAACACAAACACTCCTTATCGATGCACTCATGTATGACAGCAAACATCTTCCCATTAAATCAGTTTCATGTTTGTATCAGCTGTAATTTCAGAGTGTAGGTGGTGTGAACACACCAGCTGATAATCGCCTTGAAATGATGAGCAAACTCTGCTTTTTCTTTTAGCTTTATGCTTCAGCTTGTAAGGGATGTACAGATGCTGTTGTTGTGTTTGCACAAAAAGGCTTTCTGTCACAATGTCACTGATATTGGAAACATTTTTCACCACACAAAAAGTTATACTGATCCAGAATGATATTATGCACTCCTATTGTTTTCTAAGGGTGTGGAATATAAACCAAACCTGTCATGAACAAACGCACAAGATACATAGTAAATATTTGTAGTGCAGGTACATTTTTACTTTATTACTACTTCACTATTCTTTGATGGCAATCATGGCTTCATCCTCTTAGCTAAAATACTAAATATGATCACACATAAACTAGGGGTGCACCGATTCCAGTTTTCTTGCCGATCCAATCTCCGATCTTTAAAAAGTCTGACCTTCCGATTCTGATTTTGGTCGAAACTGATTTTTTTAAATAGCTGACACTGTCGGATATTATAAAATCACATACAACTTCAATGTTCAAATGTTATTTTACTGAAATATGTTGAACAATACCCTTGAAACAGTACAAACTTGTTTTAACTGGATATTAGGTAGTGCTCACAGCAGAGCAAAAGAGGATGTTGGCTGATTTTGAGACTTTTGTGGAGGTAAAAAAGCCGATCTCTTCCGCTGATCTTCTCCACCAATCTTATCTAAAGATCAGCTAATCTCCGATCTCCCAAAATTGAGGAAATCGGCACTGATAAATCGGTGCACCCCTAACATAAACCTGTACAAAATGTATGAATGTGTATTTTGTTTCACTTGTTCTTTGTGACCTGTTGATTCAGTAGATCTCAATTAATGCCACTACTGAATTTTTATGTCAGAACTTTTTGCATATTTTGTGTAGGAACTTGGTTAAAACAAGGTTATACACGTGCCTTTCCCAGTGTTCTTAAGTGTTTATAGTGAAGTCATCAGTATACTTATGTTTTTAGGGCTGTGACTACCACATATGTTTAAAAAAATATATAGATTTTTTTCTTTCAATATAAATACACCCTCCAACCATACAGGTCAGTATAATGATGTGTGATTCCTGTTCAAAATGACTAACAGCAGACTGCAAGTGAGATTGATGAGCAAGCAAAAAGGCCAGCAGTATTCTGGAAGTGCCCACCCCCTTAAAAGCAGGTGTTTGGACATATTTTGTTTTTATAATTATAAATATAAAATATAATTTATATTTTGCTGGTTTAATAAGTCTGTAGCATTGAACAATTATTATATAAAGTATGTATCCATATAGAAATTGAATCAAATTGCACTGTATCAAGAATTGTATTGTGTTTTGAGAGTCAGATGGTGATTGTAGTGCATGTTCCAAAGTAATTTCAGAATCTGGCTTTATTTAGTCATGACAGACAACAAACTCCACCATTAGGATTATTTTCATTTTTGGGCAAAACTTTTTGAAACTGAGATTACGTTTGAAATGTTTTGAAGACTGGACATTGCATTCAGATGGATATTTATTGACAGGTGGCGTTTGACATCAAAAGTGCATTTTGAGTGGATGAATTCCAGTTTATTGAGCCCCCTTCAGGGACTATTGTATTTGTCTATTCAGACCTGTGATTGATAGGGAAAATCTTTTCTGAGAGAGTCCTTCTCCTTTTGCACTGAGCCCCACAGCAGTGTGTAAAGACCATGTGCCTGCCTGCGCTGTGGGATACCCCTCTCAGATTACTGCCCTCGCCCATCCCCTTTCCCTTGGTCTCCCACTCTCCTCCCCCTACAGAGCCCGACTCAGTCCATGTGCTTCAAATAGAGTAGAAATGTGAACATCCCACCCCTTATACGTGCGCGCACATTCTCCATTCCTGTTGCTCAGTGGCCCATGGAGAAAAGGGGTCAGAGTGAGGCTGGTGAGATCTTTCCATTGTAGATAACACACTTTATGTAACATTATGTATGAGGGAAGGAAGTGGGAAGTAGAGTCCTGCCTGGACCTGTTCTGAGCTGAGAGTAGAGCCCAAGAAGACGTTCTTGAAAATGACTTCCAATTATCAAGATGATGGAATTTTTTGACACAGAGATGAATCAAACAGAAAGGGGGATGAGCCATACCACAAAGACCCTTACCATCAATCACTTCATCACATTTGTGACATAGCTGTTTGACACAAGCATGTTCTTGTGACCCTCATCATCCTTTATTTCCAAGAATCCTGCCTCCGTTGCCCTCCTCTTTTCTGTCTGAGGGCAGCGTTGGGTGTTAAAGGTTGCTGCCCATGACACATAGTCACATATACATAGGCATTGTCTGTGCGTAAAGGTTGCAGTGGGAGGCAGCAGTATAAGTGACTGTGAGTGCTTCCCTTGTTATGTGCTGGTGGTGTTTCCTCAGAGGAATGTGCTGCAGAGAGTGTTTCCCAGTCTGGAATGGTAGATTCCATCACGCTGAGTCTTGCATGAATGTAAAGCATCTGAAATTATTGCAGTTTGTTTTATGCATTTATTCTTTAAGATGTAATTGCTAAGTGTAACTATAAATGGTGTGCAAAGAATTTGCTTTTATTTAGTGGCCTGTATACTTTTTAGGGGAAAAAAAAGAAAAGTTTTTTTTTTTTTTCATGTTTACTGACTTACACTTCTAAGTTAAAAGAAAATGTAAATGTTATTCTGAGTGCATTAAATTACTTTATTATGATTTCATAAAGTTTCAAAGAATGGGTTTGGCCTTTTTCAACTTGTAAAACTTGCCTTTTTAATTGTTTTTTTTTTTTCTTCAGCAACACACACGCCAAAGTAGTTTTATATGTCTGAGTGCAAACCTTTTGGAAAAACCTTTTAATTCAAGTATTTCCTTTTGTTTGCAGAAAGTTTTTATTGCAGTAAACCATAAAACAGAAAAAGCAGCAAAAAGGAAGGTGGTTGTTGGTTTGGTCTTTTCACTTCATCAGTACACGTTTTTATGTTTTTTTTATGTGGTCAGACATTTTTAACAGTGTTTAATTTATTTAGTTTTTTAAGTGAGACAAAAGGGAGAAAAACCCATACACTTATAAAGCTACAGTAAAATATCAGATGGGTAGTGGTGTTTATGTGAGAAAAATAGCTATTGTATCTCCATGCAACACTTATTGCCCATTGTTTTCAGCTCCTTTTGTTATAGAAAACAGCCAGGAACGCTTACAGTATGAGTGAATCAGGTCCCTGGCTGTATCCCTCACCATTGTGTCCTGCTTTACTGGAGATGACAATGATAGCCACTGTGCTCTGAGTGAAATACCTCGCTGACATAGCTCACATTCTACATGCTTCATACGCACACGGCACAGCTGTCCTCGGCACTGCTGTAGCAGCATCGAGGCCATTTTGAATTCATGAATAATTCTGTTGTTTTCCGATGCAAACAGCAGAACGTGTCTGATATCGAAGAAGAGAGATTCCATAATTCTCTTTTTTTTCTGTGAAGAAGTAAGGAGAGGGAGTTCCTCCCTTTAGTGAAAGGAGTGCACGCTTGATGTCTGGGAGCTCGAGTCTGAACAGCAGGACTTTGTGAGATCAAACAGGTTTCCTCTGCGGATAAGAAGGATAGCTTGGCAGGGAGGGAGGGGAAAAAAACACGAGCTAGGAAGGGATAAAGCAAAGCAGGAAGATGGCTCTTTTTAGTCTTTCAAGCTGGGGATAATTGTCAGGCAATAAGCAACAATAATGACCGTCTCACTTGTGTCGTGTACCTCCTGATCATCTGTCTGTGGAGAGTCCAGAACAGGTGTGGGCCACATGGCTCCTCTGTTCAGCTGTGACTCTTGACCTCTTCCCTTTGCCCTGGAGTCGCACACTTTCTCTGGATCTGCTCACAACTTTCAGGCCTGCTGTCCTCGGGGACAATCACTGTGTGTTTTCCTGACAGCTCGGCTCGCAAGAGAATGCATGTGTATTATCCAGAGATTATGCCGTGTGAGGGTATTTCCTCTTCTCAGCCCGTAAACTCAAAGGAAACATTAATAATTTAGGTACCTATTGCAGAGCACAGCATTGCGTTTTCTCACTTTTACTCACTGAACCCCCCAGAATTTCTTCCCTTGAAGACTGTTACTATGCTCACATTTTGTTTCTCTTCCCCTCCCCTGAGATTTGGTTTCCATCAAAGCTGATGATTTATCAAGCATCCAACTTCTTCTGGCTTTCATTACTGTGTTGCTATTTTTTCTTTTCCCACCCCTTTGTTTTTCTTTTATCCACAGCTTTATTTTTGGTGCGTCCAGTCCCTTTCTTCTTCCACCTCTGCCCTCAGTCTTTGAAAAAATGTTCTTATCGAGCCAAAGAAGAGGCTTTGGAGAGCATCTGTAAGGAAAGGGTGTGGCCACCCACACCGCTGGACTCTATTGTGTTGCACCGATTCGTCATGTCCTCTCTTTGTCAAACACACATAGAGCACAATGTACAACATGTAGCGCATGCACAGGCAAAATGTTTGAGGTCCTATAGCAGTTCTTGGACCTTCCCCTATAGCTATAACAATTATTGCTATTTTTGTGTTTGCTAAGGTTGTTTAGCTGTGGCAACCATCTTGATTTGGTTGTTCCAAAAGTTGCTCTCTTGGACTATATCAATATGCAGCTACAAGTACCACTTCTGTGTCAAGTTGTTTCTAGACCTGCTTGGCACAATCGAGGTCTTAAAGGGATCCCTGATTAGTTCTAACATTAGACTTTATTTGATAAACATTTATTTTAACTGTAAAATAAAGACTGTAAAAATACTGTAGACTGTTTAGT
>JAUBOC010000138.1:15779998-15790051 GCA_032275365.1 Anablepsoides cearensis | reverse complement strand
TCACTTTTTAAATGGAATTACTGAAATAAATCTACTTTTTCATGATATTCTAATTTTATGACCAGCACCTGTATGCTCAACTTACCCCACTCAGGGGGTAAGTTGTGCCACAAGACCACTTTTTTTTAGACATGCTTTATTATTTAAACAGTTATGTTTCACACTCATTACATTGTTTGAAGGGATGCACAACAACCTGAAATATATGCAGATATATTAGTTGGCAACAAAACTGTGATTGCCTTGATGTAGTGATCCTAAATATGAAAAATGGCTCATCTTACCCCAGTCTCCCCTACTCATCTAAAGGCTGTAATATGAGGGCTGCTCATAAACTCGGAAGTCCTCGGGTATTTCCGCTATTATCACCAGAGAAACGACCTTCCTTTCAGAAGCGCACACTTCCTTGATCAGACGCCGCTGTTTGAGCACTACAGTCCGGCTGCTGCCTCTTCCAGAACCCCCCGAGCTGTCTGGGTCCACGGCAAACAAATTCAGGCGGAACTTCGCGTCTTCTTCGTGGGTCATCTGTTCTGAGAGCAGCCATTGCTATTCTTCCTTAGGCATGTAGTCATTTATCAGCACAGAAGACGGTTCGTAGGCGTATTTTGTTTTGGAGAACAGTTTGATTAAGTCGCAGCAGCTCGAGTCGGTGACACCTGTTAAACCCGCACGAGCCCAAATATTACAAGCTAATCGACGAACCGCATTCAGGTAAGCTAATTCCTGCTAATGTTTCAGTAAAGTTACACTAGCTTACAACACCGAACACCTAATTAATTAACTTCACTAGCTAATCTGTAACTTGACATACTTTGTGTTTATAGGCGGTTTTTATGTTAACTAACTAATTAAAGCGTTTCGGTTACAATATAATTATGATATAATAATTATTTCCAGTGACTGCTTGTTTCCTTGCAGCATGTCGGTGATGACAGCCAGCACAACAAACTTTCTGTGGTCTTTACAAGACGTCCTGGGTCAAGGAGCCACTGCCAATGTTTACAAGGCACGCAATAAGGTATCGATGAATTAATACATATTTACTTATCTGTTGGGTTTGGTTGATTATTTTTATTAATATTTTATTATTGTAACATTGATCCTTGACAATAAAGCGTTTACTTTTGGAAAGCCTGTTTATTTCCTCCTATGTGGTGCCACATTTGTAAAGGCCATGTCACACTACAACATTTTAGACCACTTATGCCAGTTTATAAAAGGTTTGCCCAACACTAAAGATGTCTACCCTGAAGATGGAATTTAAAAAAAATCTTCTGGAAGCCCCTTTTGGACATATACATACTGTAATGCTAACAATTAAATCCAATCTACAGGCAATGTGAGTAAAATAGTCATAACAAAATTTTCATAAATAGGCATAAGTTGCCTAAACTTGCCACATCTTCCCAATCACAGCTTATTGTATTGATTTTTACTTAACCCACACATGTAACTTCCTTACAAATGTGGCACTATTTAAGAGGAAATAAACATCATGCATCTAGATGTCTGCATCTAACACCTAGATGCAGACAAATGCTACATTGTGATTCAGTTTAAAGCAGTTATCTAATGCAGTGGTTCCCAACCCTGGTCCTTAAGGAAAACTATCCTTCACGATTCTTCAGATTTATCAGAAGGTTTTTAATCACTCAATTGTACAAAACAGGTGTGTCAAAGCAGGGAAACATGTAAAACATACAGGATAGTTTTCCTCAAATCCTCAAGGACCCGATTAGGGAACCACTGGTCTAATGTAAGTCTGCATGCCTGTAGTATGTGATAGAGTAAACTAAACAAAGTGATAATTAATTATTTGTTGTTTATTTTACAAATACATTCTAACAGATTTGTTGGTACCCTGAGAGAGACTATTTAACTTTACATTGTAGTTTTTCTCAACTGGTCTGTTGAGATTGTTTTGCACTGAAAACAGGTCATTTCTGAATCCTAATGTCGGATTCTGATAGTCTGTTCTCTCTAAAACAAATTATATATTTCTCTATTCTTGCACAATTCTTTATATATATATGTATCATGGATAGTCAGTTTTAATTTTCTTTTTTGTCTATAGTCTGTAAATAACTAGTGTGTGAACCTCTGATGACGCTGCTGTGACACCTGAATTTC
This sequence comes from Anablepsoides cearensis, assembly GCA_032275365.1. Lineage (NCBI taxonomy): Eukaryota > Metazoa > Chordata > Actinopteri > Cyprinodontiformes > Rivulidae > Anablepsoides > Anablepsoides cearensis. The sequence goes on along the minus strand of JAUBOC010000138.1, from coordinate 15,787,918 downwards.
CCCTCAGCGGGACAATAAAGGCTATTTCTATTCTATTCTTCTATTCTAGTCATGTTTCAAGCTGTTTGACCTTAAATAGTATCACAGGTGCATTCCAGCATTTTATTAGCCATTCAGTCTGTTTTAATATGGGGAAAACATGTCACTGGATTACGTGGATCACACTGAACAAAGACAGGGTTTCCAGGCAGGGCATGATAAACTGTTGTACTGTCCCTTTAAAACTACTGTATTTTCATTCAAACTGCCATATAAGCTGAGTGAAGATGTTTTAATATGAGGTGATAAAGGAATGTTTTATGTTTATCTGGCAACCCAGAACACAGAGCAGAGAAAGTGAGGGCCAGCAATGTCCAAGCAGCTCAGAAAGAATAAAGAACATATTTATGTTAAAAGTAAAAGCTACAAGACCATCTCCAAACGGCTTCATGTTATGGCTATAGTTGCCAATGTTCTTATAAAATATAAGGTTCATGAGACTGTAGCCAATCTCTCCTGACATACAGTAGGGGCAAGTAAAAATCTAACCCCAGATGGGTCAGACTAATCATGCAGATGGTAGAAAAACAGCCAAAGAAAGCATTAAAGGGAAACTCCAAGATCAAAGTATGTGACATTCTCCGACACACTTTGAATCATATTAGAAGATCCAAAGTTGCACCTTCTTGAGCCAATTACTGTGGAAGGATACAAACAAATTAGTCAGCACTTTTTAGTTTTTTTTGTTTTTCTTTTGTTTTCACCTCCAGCTTTGATCTTGTTTTTAGCTCAGAAGTAACATGAAAAGATTAAAAAAAAAAAAACGCTTGTGGTTTCAGTGATGTGGGTTGCTTCTGACGTGCCTCTGTGATGATGTGAAACGTGTGTTCCTGCAGAAATCAGGCGAGGTGGTAGCCGTCAAAGTGTTCAATACGCTGAGCTACAACCGCCCGCATGACGTCCAAATGAGAGAGTTTGAGATGCTCCGGAAGCTCAACCACAGCAATATCGTCAGACTGTTTGCTGTTGAGGAGGTACAGCAACTGAGAGAGGCAAATGAGTATTAATCCATACTAACAATGTTTTCAAATCTGACTGCCTGGTTTCTTTGCACCAGCTGCCAACTAAGCAGAAGGTGTTAGTGATGGAGTTTTGTTCAGGAGGGAGTCTGCTCAACCTGCTCGAGGAGCCTGAAAATGCTTTTGGCTTGCCTGAAACGGAGTTCCTCACTGTGTTGCAGTGTATAGGTGAGTGTGTGTGTGAGTGTGACATTGCATACCCTTTATATTTAACTTTTTTTTAAAGCATTCGTCTGTCATTGTGTTATTTATAGTGCAGGGAATGAATCACCTGCGAGAAAATGGAGTGGTGCATCGGGACATTAAGCCAGGGAACATCATGCGGAAAGTCGGGGAGGACGGGAAATCTGTTTACAAACTGACAGACTTTGGAGCGGCGAGAGAGCTGGACGATGATGAGAAGTTTGTGTCTATTTATGGAACCGAGGAGTATTTGGTAGGATGATAATCTAACAACCAAACTTATACAGAACAGTGTTAAGCTGGCTGAGGGTATAAAGTTAAAAGACTAAAGGTAGTTTCTCTCTGGACTGGGACTGTTGGTAACTAATTGTTAACAACTGTCATGAGGGAGTTTCCAAAGAGTTGGCAGCAGTTTGAGAGTGTTCAAAAAGTCTGGACGACAATGTTCTTAGAGTACCTGTGAAGCCTGAAAAAAAAAAGAAAAACTGGCTGTGGTCCATAAAAGGCCTGCAGTGCGGTTGGGTGGCATTGTAATTTGTCATGTCATAAATAGAACTGAATTTACATTGTGTTGTAAAATGAATCAATTACATTGTTCTTATATTGTTTTTGCAGAGATTACCGCAAACTTCTGGTAGTTAGGTTCTATGAAAATATACACCAAAGACTGAGTCCGCAAACCATGAAATGGGACATTTCAGGACACAAATGTCTTTTACCTAGAATTTATTTGTGATTCCAAGTCAAATATTTGCATTTTTTGCACTTTTGTGTCTCCAATTAGTTACTAACTGTTGCAGCTCAGTGATATACAGACTAAAATTAAGTCAACAAACCACCCAGACATCCTTGACAAATGTTCTTACTTTTTAGATACATTTGTAAATATTTTATCTATTTTATTGATCCCCTACATATATATATTTACACATTACAGAAAAACAGGTATAATGTAGTAACCCCGCCCCTCATGCTGGATATGAGCACCAGTGACCCCCTGTGAACCTGAAAGGAAGAAGCTGGTATAGATAATGGAAGAATGGATTGTATTTATTTATCTAAATGTGAAATTGTCTAATAAGAAATCCAGAAGTGCAATGCTCCTGAACTTGTTGCATTTTATTTGAATTCATTACATTTGTGACCCATCTCATACAACCATAAATTAAGTCAAAACGTGTGGAGAAATAGGCAGCTATAGTGCAACAATTGCATTTTGTCAAAATATAATAAATAAATGTCTTTTTTACAGGTTGTTTCAATGAAATATAATCTTGAACCGTTTTTTTTGAAGCCCTTTTTCGAGCAGTAGCTTCAAAAACCATGATGTTGAGTGTTTTTGTAACTTTCCCTGCAAGCTAGCAAAGATTTTTTTTCTTTCCAGTTTGAAATCTTAATATCCAAGTAATGTTTGAGGTTTTCTCTTTAAAATGGCGTAAGCAGTAGGGGTGTAATGATACAGAAAATTCACGATTCGATTCGGTTCAATACTTCAGTCTCACAGTTCGATATTTTTTCGACACAAAAAAGAGAAATGTCCATGCCCTTTTTAACTTTTATTTTAATGAAATTAAATATTAACATTTGTTTAACCTGAAAAGTACAGTTTTTTTTTATTAAATTTTGCTGACTGAGCACGTTTCTCAGTGGATCTGCACTCGAAAATCCAGCCTAGTCCACTTAGGCTGCATTTTCAAACATAGATCAACTGATCCTTCAACACAGAGCATCTTTAGAAAAGAAGTTGATAAAATAATTTTTAAAAATCTGTATTGTCCGATAAAAGTGTGTATTAAACCTAAAGCACTGTTCAATACGGTTCAATATGGGTACATGTGTTATTGCACCCCTAGTAAGCAGATCCTAATTAGAATCATCTAAAAATAGGGTTCAGTATCAAAATGTAGTCTGAATGTGCATTTAGACCAAATTTGACTTGCCTGGTAATCCTGAGTTTGTTGTGATGGGTCACGCTTTTTGGACACGTCCTGCTGTCTAAAGTCCAGAAAAGTCCAAAGGTGACCTCAAATACAATTCAGTCTTGTAGATTATTGATACACATAAGTAGTTAAAGCTCTCACAGTCTCAAAGGTGGTGAGTATTTGATGTTTCCTTTAAAAACTAATCTTAATCAGTGTAATTATTACATCTTGTTCCTGAGTTCTAACTTTGCAACATATTTCTTTTTTTTTTAAAGTTTGGCCCCAATAAGTCCATGTGTGAAGTGTATATCTTGTTATTCGTGTTCTTGTATGTAAGCACCCAGACATGTACGAACGGGCCGTGCTGCGGAAGCCTCAACATAAATCTTACGGCGTCAGTGTTGACTTGTGGAGCATCGGTGTGACGTTGTACCATTCCGCCGTGGGGAGTCTTCCCTTCACACCGTTTGAAGGACCTCGCAAGAACAAGCCCACCATGTAAGCTAAACCTTTACACTTGTGTCTGATGGCAATCTGGATACAATGTGAGCAATCCTCCTTTTTTATTCTGTTTTACTGTAAAGGTTCAAGATCACTACAGAGAAACCGATGGGGGCCATAGCAGGCATACAGCGAGTGGAGGGTGGGCAGATAGAGTGGAGTTACCACCTGCCTCACAGCTGCCAACTCTCACAGTAAATCAACAATAAAAAATGGATTTATACGTGCGTCTGAGTGATAAATTGACCCTTTTTACGCCATTACTTGTCTTTTCTGTTTGTCTCTGTCCCTCTCTGGTTGCAGGGGTCTGAAAGTGCTGCTGGTTCCGGTACTCGCAGGCATAATGGAGGCCGACCAGGAGAGGTGTTGGGGCTTTGAACAGTTCTTCAAAGCTACGACAGATATTTTGCAGCGACAGCCAGTCCATGTCTTCTCTCTGCAGCATGCCATGGCACACTGCATTTACACACACCACTACAAGACGTACGTCCACTCGGGCCACTCAATACACACACACACACAGTTTTTAAAAAAATCATCCAAATATTACAGACGGTACCTGACACTTTGTCTTACGTAGTTTGTCAGAAATTACACATTTCCTATTTAAAAGAAATCTTTTTCAGTCAGGATGACGCATGATGAAGTTCTTTATTTCAGTGGAAGCAGAATCAGTGGTGCTGCTGACAGGGTGGTTTCATCTGCCTTTCAGTTCTTGATTTATGTGGCCATCAAAGAATATTTAACATAAAATTCCTACCAGTGTTACTTTTTTTGGACCTTGTAATGTTTAGGCTGCACATTTAGTGAGGAAGTCAGAACTGCGTGCTTTCACTTTAATAAGAACACACTCATTGTGACTAAAATATACGAACTGCTTTTCAGTTTTACATCCAGCATCATTAAATAATCAAATATTGCAGTTGTCCCAAACATAAGCACTCAGTTAATACTCATTTTTAATGCCAGTCAGTGGGGGGAAGCAGAAGAAGGAATTGACTGACGTGAACAAAAGGGAAAGCTTTATAGAGTAATACAACACTTAATGTTAGCAAGAACGCAATATAGAAGCAAAACTAAACCAGGAGGGAATTATACAGCAAAACATATAAAGATACATATATTTCAATCCCAAAACAAACAGTAAACAATAGGTAAACCAAAACCCACGAGGAAGTATGAACCACAGAATGTCATCAATGTTAATAAGTAAATAAAGCCAGGAAAACCACCACATTTAAAAAAGACAATAGTTACAATTAGTGTGTTTTTATTTTATTACACGTTTATGATAAATTACTGTTCAGATCCTAATTATTTATTTTACAAAATGGTGATCTTGTTAAAAAAGCAAAAACAGCTGCAGCTAAATGCAGATTCTGTCGTATGTTTGTCCTCCCTCCTCTCATCCAGAGTGTCTGTGTTCCTGGAGGAGGTGGCGTCTCAGACTGGGGTTGGGCTCCAGCAGCAGCGCCTCATGTACCTGGGTCACGATCTGCCCCTGGAGGGCAACATGAAGGTGGTCAACCTGCCGTGCACTTTATCTTCTCAGCCCCTTGTCCTGCTCAGCTACGCTCTGGGATCCAACAGCAGCCTGGCCTTCAGAGAACGTAAGAACCAACAGACACACAAACATTTACTCTGCTGTTTTTTTAATGTATGTGTGTGTTTCCACTTAAACAAGTAAATAAGTAAAGTTTATTTATGTAGCACCGTTATATAGATAGATATAAAATAACAAAGTGCTTCACAATAAAAGCAATAAAAAATAAAATAAATTTAAAAGCATCACAAAAGTACAAGTAAAAGACAGGTAAAAAAAACCAACAATGTAGCTAAAAGCTTGTTTGTAAAAGAAAGTTTTCAGATGTTTCTTTAAAAGCATCAATAGAATCATGGTTGCGGATAGATTGGGGTGGTGCATTCCAGAGTCTGCAGAAAGACCAATACGTGTGCAGGAGTTTTATCAAAACAAATATACAAAATTATTGTTAAGCCATCTTTATTTGAATAGGAATGACAGGTAAATCTCATTCAGATTGTTGTAAATGCATTTATAAAGTTAGCAGGGAAGGAGAAATAAATATTGATGTTTTTGTTTCAATGCAGCGGAGATTCCTGCCATTCCACCCAGGTTTGATGTTGTAGCAGATTACAGTTTCTCCAAGGTACATCTGCTCAGCTTATTTATTGATTGATTTATTGATTTATCAGAAACTTGAAGCTCTTCAGCCTCTGTTTTGTCTGTAGGTGGCAGTAGGCGCGGTCCATCAGTACAAAAGGATTATACAGTTGCTTCACATGCAGCGAGATTTGCTTCTGCAGGGATATTACAGCCACATGTGAGACAAACTCCTCCCTCTGATGAGCAAACCTCTCTGGTTATTTGGCTCCCATCTCTTACATCCTTCTGGTTTCTCAGGATGATGCTACGTCAGGAGTGCAGAGAGGCCATGCATAGTATCGCAATGATCACCATGAGGTTGCAGTCCTGTCTCCTTATGCAACACAGGATTCATAAACTGTAAGTTAATTGGCACATTAGAGCTTAATAACATATTGAGAGAATGGAAATATGGAGGAGATGAGATTCCTAAACATTACTGATATTCCTGACACTGTAAACCGTTTTCTCATGTTTTATATGTTATTCTACTTAGAGCACCTTATTCCTCTGAAAGTCCAGGACCAGCTAATACCAGTCAAAAACTGCAGATGGTAAGTCCAGTTCAGAAGAAGAGTTTTGTTAAATGTCACTATTATCATGTAAATTCCCACAACAAAGCTGTAATTTGTTGATACACTGTAGAAATTAGTCGCTGCTGTGTTTACAGGTTCATCAGAACCTGCCGGCTTACGCCGCTGGAATCCAGGAGTTTCAGAACCGACTGGAGCGTCTTCAGATAGAACAGGCCAAGCTGGCGGAAACTCTGGCTAATGACAAGAGGTACTGCAGGAGAGCAGGGATTCAGGGGTTATAAGGTTATTATGAAATGTTTAATGTTTGACTCGTTGTCTCCCTCAGCTGTCAGAAGATGGAGATCCTGCTTCAGAAGATCACAACGATTCATCAGCAGTTCAGAAAAGACAGAGTGACTGGCAGTACGGAAACACTCCTGATTTATGCCATGTTTGGACAAGTTCACTTTTTATTTTAGATACGTTTAAAGTTATATTTAAATTTCTAAGGTTTAATTATTAAAACACTTCGGCAATTTCAATTTGACAACTATACAATCTAATCAGCTCATTTGTTTTACTTACAAGTAAATTTTTTTTCTTTGCATAGCTAAAATATAAATTGTGCCACTGTTCAAAACAATTGGTCTTATTGGTTGTGAAACATCTGAAACAATTTCTTTCTATCACAGAGCTGCTCTATAACGATGAGCAAATCCACAAGTTTGAAAAGTGAGTTGACTGCTTTTTTTTTTTTTTTTTTTTTTTTCTTCGTCTTCACAGCTGGTGTCCCAGCTGTAATAATCTGTTGTCACTCTGCCTCTCCTTCCCAGAATCCACTTGTCCTCCCACATCAAGCGAGTAAAGTTCCTCTTCAGGGAAGAATGTGTGCAGAGATATAAAGAGCTCTTGGCTTCAACAAGGACATGGAGCAGGTCAGACTAGTTTTTACTGTCAAAACAGCTTTTTTAGAGTTGGTCTCATTTTTCCAGCTGTGCTAAAAATAACACTCAGATGCAGGATTAAAGCTTGTGTGAAAATCAAAATTATATCTGGCTAGCAGGAGTAGCAATCTTCTTTACCTCACTTTTATTCAAAATCCTTTTTTCCTGAAATCATTCCTGAATTCCAGTTTGACTGTTCTGTGTTAGACGGTTTGATGAGAAGTTTGTGGCAAAACCCGTTTTCTTTGAAATATTGTTAAAATCTTGTCTCGTTTTATACAACAATTCTCTCTTAAAATCAAAACTATACTAAAAATGTATTTATACATTCAAAATATATTTTATTATTTTATTGTGCATGCCTTAAACTAGAAAAAAATATTTATTTATTAGTGCTGGGCACGTTAATGCGTTAATCTCGCGTTAACGCAGCCGACAATTAACAGCGATAATTTTTTTAACGCGCGTTAATGCAGTTTCTTTATATTTCTCCGTCTGATCTGTTCTCTGGGCTGCCGGTGAAAACGCACACACACAGACATACACAAATGCAGCAGTTGCTGCAGGGAGGCGGGATCTTGATCACTATTGGCTTAGACAGCCATCATCGCGCGTCTCATCCAATGAGAGCCT
>JAUBOC010000138.1:15758696-15773175 GCA_032275365.1 Anablepsoides cearensis | reverse complement strand
CACACACACACACACACACACACACACACACACACACACACACACACACACACACACACACACACAGAGAGAGAGAGGGCTCATAAAGGTTCTTCAGGTTAAGCAAGTGTGTGTATGTGTGTGTGCTGAGCTAGCATTGTGTCAGCAACCCTTCGTCATGGGGGTCTGCAGCCGCAGGGCGTGGAGGGGAGGCAGGACTGAAAGTGTTGGAAGATAAGGGATGAAGAAGCTGAGCTACTGGAGGAAAACCAATGAGAAGCAGAAAAATCAAACAGGATTTTTTTTTTTTTTTTTTGCCTCTCTCAGCTGGGAAATTTCCAGCGGTGCTCTAACGACATGTTTGATTCCAAGGACAGGCAGGGTGATGGGGATAAAGAGAGACAAATATTCGAATGCAGTTTGCGAGGAAAAAAACGCGGACAAAAGGAGCACAAGTTGCAGCACTGCAGAGCTGTCTGATTTAGTGCTCTATCAGCAAGAGCTCACTGGAGCAAGAGCAAAGATTATTGGAGCAGCAACATTTGTTTTACAGCCGAAGAAGTTCACTCAGGTTTTTTTTATTTTTAGTCTCTTTAAAGCAGGGGTGTCAAACTCAGTTACACAAGGGGGGCAAAACTATAAACTTGATCCGAGCCAAGGGCCAATTTCTGCCCGTATTTATTGAAAACATGTTAACTATTTTTTCTTGTAGGAAGACAAACTATTTTTCCTAAATCATGTTTTCTGTAGCATTTAGGGTGTAACAGATAAAGAAAAAAGAGGAAATTTGGAAAACACAACTTTAGCCTTTATTTTTTATGCCTTACTCTCATTCAACAACTTTTTCATTTGTTATTCCTTAAACCATACATTTTGTCACAATCCAGCAAATTATTACAAAAATGAATACCTCATTAAAAAGCAGTTTATTTTAATTTAAACTACGAAAAGAATAAAGACAGTTCAAGTTGATAGTGTTGCTCTTTCCAGGCCAAAATCAAATATTACTGAAAAAATGCAACTTTTTTTTTGGCTTGAAATTTGTCCAACTTTCATGAGAATAATGCCTAAATGCAATAACAACAACAACAAAAAACTCAATATTTTTACATTTAAAGGGGCCGGATAAAATGGTAACGTTGGCCAGATTTGGGCCGCGAGCCTTGAGTTTAAAACCTGCTTCTCAGAGCAGCTGTACTTTGCTGCCAGAAAACCTCCATCCTTCAGCTCCCCGCTTCTCAAAGCGACCGAGGTGAGCGTCAGTCACGAGGGTAACCACACAAGACAAAGTTGGGCATTTCAGGGTATTTTTAGGGGGAAAAAGAAAAACAAGCAAAACAGCTGAAATAGAACCGGCACACGTGTTCTGCCTCGGAGCAGATGACAATTATTTGCAGCCATAAACAAACCCTCGTTTCATGTTCTTGTTTTGTTGCTTTGCCTTTTCTTCAAATTTTTTTTTTTGCCCCCTCCTTCGATCTGCCGGGCGCTTTTGTTGCAGATGAAATGTCTAAAAACGAGCCCCGCAGGCAGGCAGCCGTGTCCCACTGGGACAGCTGTGGCCTGCAGAGGAATCTGTCAGCCTAACCTCAGCTCAGTCTCTGCGTCTGCTGCTGTGTCGTTACAGAATCCTCTGACTCCACGCTTGGCTTTCATCTGCTTGTGGCTTTCAGTTTTGGTCTTTATTGCTCTTCTTGGCAGTTAAATGAAAGAGTTATATTCGACACAGAATTCCCTCTCAGTGTGCAGAAAGACGCTGCAGGAGTGTCTGAGCCATATCAGGCTGTAACTGGGTAATAAGAAATTAACTATATGCTCAGTGAGCGCACATAAAACTGCAGAGTAAGGGAAAAATCGGGACACAGCTGAGTCTTTATGTGGGGTTGGTTTATGTCAGTAGTTGTAAATAATTTTCATTTGAGTTTTTATCGCCTGGCTCCAAAAGGCAAAGGCGGATGATAATGTTATCTTTGTGTTAACAAAATATCTCATGAACCACTGCATGAGTTTTAATGAAACTTACAGAATGAACTGATTATTGTTGTCAACATGGCTGCCACAGCCAGTTGACTTTAAAAAACTTTAAAACGGCCATAACTCAGTCATTTTTACAGATATTGACCTAATCTTACGGTGGTAGTAGCTGAGACTGACTGTGTTTCAATAGTATTTTAAAAGTTGAGCCAAAATTGCTGCAACATCGTAGTTTCTTAACTTGCAAGTTCTGATTCCAATAAAGTTGGAACGTTGTAAATAAAAACAAAATACAATGATTTACAAATTCTTTTCAATATATTGAATTAAATACACAACAAAGACGAGATATTTAATGTTCAAACAAATGAACTTTATTGTTTTTGCAAATTGGGGTTGTAAAATGATCTTAGTCTAAAAAGGCATTGGCAGGTATGAGTTAATTTTCTCCATCCTGCCACATTAGGGGGGCCCTGAAAAGACAGAGAGCAGGAGGGGAACAGCAGCCTTCCTAATCCCAGCTCTGGGTGTCTCCTGTCTAGGATTAAGCCCCAGCAGTGGAGTGGTTGGGATTACAGACAGAGTCAGATGTCAGATTAATGTGTAATTACAATCTTTCAGGGACACATGCTGTTGTGCATCCAGTGCTCTGACTTTACTGGATTAAGGGCTCTCATCTCTTTAGTCTCTGTTAAACAACGAGACGCGTGTCTCAAAATAATCGCGACTTAACTGGTTTTTAACCCCCATGAGACCTTTTAACCCATGAACAGATGAAGATGTGAATTCAAACTGTCAATTATGCTTTAATATATCGTTAGCACTGTGTAAACATCATTATATAGTATGTTTTATTTGTTTTTTACTCCTCCGTGAATCACCTTATCATGGTGGAGTTTGTTCTTGGAGCTGTGCTGTCAGGGGGTCTTCCAAGACCGGTTGGAATTTGTTCTGAACTTGTCTAAATGGACCCCAAAGAATGTCTGCATGAAATAAGCAAAGTTCACATTTTCACATCGAAACAAGGATTAAGTCCAAAAGTTGAATATGGAGAAATAGGCAGATGTAGGGTTTGCAAAAATTGCATTTTGTCAAAACATAATGCATAAAAGCCTCATGAATGTATCATTTGAATGAACGATCCAAAATATAATCCTAAAAAAACATTTTGAAACACTTTGAGTAGTAGAAACAAAAAACTGATTTTGAGGAAAATTTACTTTGGAGATTTTCCCTGTGAGTTAGCAAAGTTTTTGGTTCTTTCCAACTGAGAAATCTCAATATTCAATTATTATTTGAGGTTTCATCTTAATAATGACATTAAAATTCCTCATTAAATTTACATAAAATTAGGATTCAGACCAAATATTAATGTATTGTAACCAACAAGACGAATTAAGTCATATCTCTGGATGCGCTTATGATATCAGAATGATCCAGGTATCAAAATGTAGCTTTTAAAGTCAAGAACCTGAAAATGTGGTTAGGTCATTTTGACCAATTTTGACTTATTTCCATATGATGGGTCACATTTCTGATGCTTTCCACTGTTTGAACAACTTTTGTTTTAGTTTAAAGGCACTGTTAGGGGTGTAACGATACATCGATCTATATCGATATATCGATTTGAATGGTTCATGATTCACCTATATCGTGGCTAAATGAAAATCGTGATCTATATCGTCATCATAGTCTGGATGACAATTGATATATTATGTCCATCTAACACAGTCATTGTGTTAGATGGACATGTGATATCGCATTATAATCGATCGCAGACTTGTGAATTGAATTGAATCGAAATCGTATCGTGACAGACTTTGTGATCTCGAGAAATATCGAATCGTCATCTGAACATATCGATGTAATATCGTATCGTGATAAAGCTGGTGATTTACACGCCTACTAGCTGTTAGTATCAGTATGATAAATATTCACATTTTGATTAGCGTCTGTCTGGTAATAATGATGTCATAAATGCGCAGATAAACATCCTGTCATCAATGCTAACACATTTTGGTTTTAAAATAAATGAAAATTAAAACCTCAGGACACATTGTCAAAATATCATCACAAAGTTAACAGTCAAATGTTTTTATATAAATGGCGCTTATATAAAACTAATGACGATGTAAAATTACCAGATGAATAAATTAAATTGGAATTCTAAACATTTGTGACTAATCATCAGCTAAATGTTATACTTGTGACTGAAAATTGTTATTACTGTTTTTAAAAAATAATATGTTTTGCAGCATATTTCCATTTTAACAAATTGCAGCTAATAAATCTCATGTGTGATTATTAATTGAATAAAAAATACAGTTGATAAACTTGTAAACTAATAAATCCTTCAAGGTCAGATCCTTTATTAACAGGAACTTTCTACACTTTTACACTTACTTATATTTTTATACTCTCTCATTGTATACTTGTGTTATTTATTGGTCTGGTAGTTTTTTGGGTTTTTTTTGTTGACAAGTTGAACATCCTTTAGGTCAGAGACATTTAAACTCAGCTTCATGTGAAGAAAACATTTTCCTTAATCACACCTCTTTTTCTTTGTTCCCCACATATAAACACACAGATGTGCTGCAATCTTTGTTTCCTTATTCAATTCAATTCAATTCAAAAATACTTTATTTATCCCAGAGGGAAATACCCCATGGTAGTCTGATATCTCTTTAGGGGGTTTAAAGTATAAATTCCTTAGATCTCATAATTTTTTGGTTCAACGTCCTCTTTACAAATCTTGTGTCTGGATCTTTCTCAGCTGTTTCACAATAACTCTTCCAAATCCCTATTTTTAAATTGGAAAAAGAAAGCGTGGAGAATGGTCCAGGATAAATGGATTAGGGTCTCAACACACCACGGCTGCTGCTCTGCCAGGCTTGTAGTAAAACCTGAAGGACTTTTGGCAAAACATCACTTTAAAGCTCATATTTTTTTAATTAATATTAGTCACGTATTAACTGAGTTAATAATAACTGAGACATGTTGACATGCAGAAAACGTCTTGAAGACAAGCACACATGTGGAGTATTGTAGCCCCTCTCTCTGTCCATCTCTGCTGTGCCGTCTGTCTGTTTTTTCGTCGAGGCTATATTTAGTCTGACCTTGGTACTGATCTGAGGACTCCAGAGAGGCAGATGTGCTTCAGGACAGAAACGCACTCTTCAGAACATTTTTTACCAAACAGTGATCTGTTGATTATTTTGGACTGAAACACAACAAATGAAATCCTGCCCAATTCTATACCACCCGATCCAAAACAGTGTTTCTGATGACATTACTTGTGTTTATGTCATTTGCCCGTGAGTAAAAGTGGTGAGCACATCCTGCTCGTCCTGTTTTCAAAGTAGGCCAGGAGAAGAACTCCCAGCAGCTCTTCATCTCTCCTTTTTTTTTCACAAAGCATATTAATAACCGACGTTTCTGCACGTCATTTAACCCACACACACAGACTGGAGGTGATGCGTCCTCTTCGCACAGGCGAGATGTGCCGCTGTTGTGGGGCGAGAAAAACCGACTGACTCACTTCCCTTCAACCAGGCTGGAGGAGGCTGAAAAAAGGAAGACGGGGGGTTTAGGACGATAGAAGTAGGTGTTGTAAGCACCTCTGCAGGTGCTCTTGGATGTTTACCGACTGGATGAGAGTGGACAACTGAGGAAGGAGAAAAGAGAAAGGCTCCTGTTGCTGTAAAAGAAGAGAAGAAGAAAGTAGGGGTGGTTTGAGGGGGGTGTCTCTGTCTTTTTAAGCCAGCTGGTTGGTACTGCAGAGAGTGTGGGTGCTGCAGTAGACCGAGAGAGAGAGAGCAGAACGAGAGAGGAACAAGTCAGACTGCAGAGATTCAGGTCTCCACAGAGGTGTGTGTGAGTGTGGAGGGGGTGAGGAAGTGTGGTGTGAGGACAGAAGAGAGGCGAGAGCATAGGGGAGCGGGTGAGGAGACCAGGTGGAGGGGTGGCAGAGCGTGCGGAGCGGGGGCTGCTTATTCGGAGCGTGGCACCGGTGGCAGAGTGGTTTCGCTGGGATGGCAGAGGGGGGCAGTGGGTGGGCTGGCGCTGGGGCAGCCCACAGAGGGACAGAGGCAGCCGGAGGCAGGACAGGAGGTCCAGCGACGGCTACGCTCACAGGACGGCGCCCTCCGGATGGTGCCAGCATGCTCCATCCATGGCACAGATAACACCTCTCCACTCGGGGCAAGGGGGCGCGACGGGAGTGGAAGGAGTGGGCAGGACCTTCCTGGGCCAGGTGTCTCTGTGTCTGGAGGAGGTCAGGGGCGAGTCGGACGGCGAGGCTGGCAGCGCCTGCTTCGGCCAGGTGTCCCGGCGGCTGGGGCGGCTGCTAAAGAGGCTGCCCAAGTCTCGCTCCTGGAGTGACAGCTTGCGAATCCTCCGGCGGTCGGCGTCGAACGGTTCCCTGCTCAACACCTCAGGTACGAAAAGTCCAATGAAATGCGCACGAGTAGACAAGAGGAATGTAAAAGCTGCAGATGAAGCTACATAAATGCAGAGTTAGTAGGTTTAGGTGATGAGTTGACAGATTGAGCTGAGCTGGCCCCAGAGGCCTGTTGGCCAAAATATTTGTGTATTGTGTGCACCGGTCTGTCTGCCACTGAACAGCAATGCCCCCAATCCTTAGTGTTTATCTCTACTCTGTATTCACTGACGGTTTTGTGAAAGAGCAGGCCATCAACCATGTAGACACTTTAAGACCGCTTGTAAATGGCAGAATAGCACTTTAAAAAAATCAGACAACATCAGGAGCATCTAAAAGTTATTTTCATGCTGCTTCCTGAAGTTACCTCTCAAGGAAACACAAGAAAGTATCTGAATGCTCCTGCAATACTTTGCAAGAGCATTATGGTATTGATATTTTTTTACTTGTAGCTGAAATTTGAGAAAAGAGTGAGCCTGCTGGATGGTGCACCACATTGATTTTTCCCCTTGTTTTCTCCAAATAAAGGACTGAGCTAATGCCCCCCCCCCAGCCCAGCAGCAGGCGATGAATACATAATGTAACACTAGCACATAGTGTGGCTGGGGTGGAAAGAGGCAGGGAGTGAAATGGCTACAGATTCATTGATTGATTCGCTCACAGAGAGAGAGGGAGACTGACAGCTGAGTTACAAAAGAAACGTGGCTCCAGCTGCGTCCGTCTGATCAAACATGACTCAGGAATCACTTCATCAAGACCCTCTTTGATCAACCTGAGTGACGTCATGCTGCGGCCTTTTGAGCCTCGCCAGCGCATCTCACTGCAGACTGATAAGAGCTATTTTTGGATGGCGTTCCCTGTTAGGAAGCCTAGTTAATCCTTTTAAAGTGTAAACTGGAACACAATGGATATTTTTTAGTTTTTTTCAGTTTTTTTATGAACATTACAACATAAAGACTGTTTACCAAAATCCATCACCACTGACTTCACAACACCATCGGTTAACCCTTGATTAGGGTGTGAAGAAAGTAATCCTAGTGATCTGATCAGCGTTGATCTTAGAGACTAACAGTTTGAAACCAGAGATTTTCTTATACTTTATGGAACATATCTGTTTCTCAAGCAGGAGATTGATACAAAATGTTGCTAGTGGAGATGGTTAAAGGGTGTTACATCTGCCTTTTAAAAATGCGAACCTTTTCCAAGAAGATCTTGGCGTGTGGTTCTTTCCACTTCAGGAAGAAGGGAGCTACACCCTCCTTTTACTGCCAAAAGGAGACATGTTGTACTTTCAGGATTGCCTGAAATCTTCATGATGGTGCTCTAAATATGTCTGATTGGTCCAATTATCCCAAAGTTTTACTTAAACCTCTTTGACTCTGTCGTCTTGTGTTTAATCACCAGCCTGTAAAACTTGTATAAGAGCTGTATAAGAGAAAAAACTATTTGCACTCAGAGCTTTTGTGGCCATCTAACCTCAAGTGTAACATCTGGGTGGACAACACTGGTTTTGAATATAATATAACAACTAAAAAAAATCTCAACAACATCTCTGTTTAATATGTCTTGTGTTTATCTTTTGCTTCTTTTGTTCTTAATTTTAAGATGTGTGAGTACAAGTTTTTATGTTCTTTTTTTATAAGCATTTCTTAATCCTTTGGTCATCCAAGTTTCTTTTTGAACAGTTTATTTCCACACAATTCTTTTCATACAAAGCTCCCAAAATATCCATAAACACATCACATGCTCTGTTTACATCATCTACATACACATCCTTCCAGTTTTGTTTTTGTAAATCATCTTTTAGTTTGTCCAAAGGATTTTTTGTTGTTTATCTTTTTCCTATCTACTGTATCACTGCTTAGACAGTTTCAACAAATGACAAAAACTTGCAAAAGATCGTTTATATCAGTCATTAAGATGCTCCAGTTGTCACGTTAGTGAAAATATTGTCTGTCACTGTTGCGTTATGATGAGTTGTAATTCTTGTTGGTTTAGATATGAGTGGATAAAGACTCAAACTATATTGAGTTTACAAATGTAGTGATACTGTTTGATTTATTTATTTCTATTTATTTATTTCTCAAATAAAGTACCCCAGAAAAAATGTTGTATTACATCTCAGATTTTTAATATATTTTATTTAAAAAAGAGTCTGTGTACTTAATTAATTAGTTCTTCCCCATATGAAGCAGTGGGCTGCCATCTAAGATACCCAGGGAGCAGGGATCAAGGGCCCAGAGGCAAATGTGGGATGCCCACCCATGATTTTGTGCCGAGTCTGGGGAGTTGAACCAGCAACCTACAAAATTTGATTAAGCAACAAAAATTTAAGAGTGAATTTATAAAAGCATTAGTGGGATTTCTTTAATTTGCTTTATGTTTCAAAATTTAGTAGAATGTAATTGTAAAACAAACAATTGTTTTAGCTATTGACTGCTTGAATTTCTAAAATTCAGCCTCAGCCTTTGATAATTCCATATAGGATTATGTACATGTCCACATATAGATGCAGTAACACATACGTAGATTAAATGCATCTGCCATTTAACGTCAGCTATTTTAATCGTGAATGAGAACTGAACCGTGAACCAATATTTGAAGCTGCACTTGTTTGCAGCTCCTCGAGCAAAGTAAATGAGACGAGATTAGAGCAGCGTTCTCCAGGTTTGTTTAGGGAGCATCTGTAGCTGCACAGATGGAGATATAAAGAGCAAGAGCAGAAGACTGTATGGATGGAGATTAGCCATGTCAAATATGAAACCAGTGTGCGCGAATAAACACAGATGTCACGATGAAGAGGGTCACATTTTATGTTGCTCGAGGATTTAGTCAAGTCTAGTGGGTCAGCAGATTATTCGGCCACTATAATGAGGAAATAATTGAAATGACACAATAAATATAAGACTTGTGTTTTTTTTTTTATTCACACATACATAATTGCTACAAATCATGAGATAGGATCAGACGATACCTAAAGACCCCCTAAGCTGCTTTTATCTCCTCTTTAGACCAGCACAGCTCTCTTAAGGGTCATTTAAGACCATGTTAATATCCTTGCCCTTATGTTAAAGCTACCTGACCCACTACCCCCCCTCCACCCTGAACCAGACACCCCCTCTCTATCTGCCGCCACACAGACATCCTCTATGACCCGAGAGACGCTTTTAATCTTTGTTTTTCTCCCTTTAGTGTCTGTCTCACACCCAGTGGAATAAAAACAACTGCCCACATGTACTTTCTCATGCGTCCTGTCCAGTTTGTGATTGCATACAGGAACATCTCAGGTTACTCTGCGAGGCAGAGGGGAAATTAGGAACAGGAGTTAGAAGAGAAGAGCAATAAAAGGATGAGAAGCG
Organism: Anablepsoides cearensis; assembly: GCA_032275365.1. Taxonomy (NCBI): domain Eukaryota; kingdom Metazoa; phylum Chordata; class Actinopteri; order Cyprinodontiformes; family Rivulidae; genus Anablepsoides; species Anablepsoides cearensis. The sequence continues at coordinate 15,763,425 of JAUBOC010000138.1, read as the reverse complement.
GCGTCCACTTCCATCAGGACAACGCTTCATCAGCCAGTCTTATCGACCTCTGCAGTGGAAGTTAATACAGTCGACACAAATAGATCTTTACATACTTTATGTCCATCCAGCTGATTCAGTTTGCAGAATGTCAAATAAAGAGCAGTCGGATCAGGATGTTCCGACTCAAAACGGTGGAGTCTGAGCATGCAGCTCCCCCACAGAGTCCTCCTCTACGTTGGGACAACACGCAGATTCTTGTGAAGGAGGAGTGGACGCTGATGATTGTTTAGACCAGAACTTCATCACAATCTTTGAGTCTTTTACACTGGACACTGTCACCAACGGGTCTACAATTTATAAAATCTTCCTCCAATTGAAGAAACTACATGTTGCAACTTTAGGTTAATGTAAAAAGTATTATTTGTAAGTTAATCAACATTTTAAATATTAAAAAGTTTGAAAAGATCTGCCTTGATATCATTTTTTGATGCTTCAGCGCAGGGTTTTTTTGGAACCAAAAGTTAAATCCTAGAGAAAAAAGGTCCAGTCTGTTGATAGAAATTTGGTCATTCTTGTAAGTCAGCCTGAAAAAAAGAAACTAATCAAAACTCCAGGGGTTGGAAATTTAAATTCAAGGAACTTCTTTATTTGACACTTTGTGTACTTTCCCGAAAACAGAAAAGGGAAATGCCCCCCCCCCCCCCCCCCCAATCGTCAAGTTTCAACAAACTGAAGTTCTGTCAGAGTTTATCTGTTTTTTTCATCTGTGCTTGTGCCAACACACTATAACCTTCAGGTGACAACCAACTGTAGCAGTTCTTTAACTAAAACATTCATTGTACTGCTGCATCTCAAGAAACTACATACCAGCACACACGTACACACATTCCACAAACCAGTCATGGGAATTTCATATTTAACTGTTGGGCTGCCACTGAAAGCAGCCGGTGATTTATAACTATGGGAATCTGATTTTACTCCTGAACATCGGGGTTTATTTGAAAGTTTTAGGGGAACAGAACAAATCAGAGTGTGTTGTGTTTCGGATTGATTCGTGTTGTATGAATAGTTTCAAAATAAAGTCTAAACAAAGTGAAAGAGTTCCAAGCATTTCTGCCACAACTGGAAGGGTTGAGTCTGAGAACACTGAAGACAAAACTAAAACCAGTGGGAACACATTTGTTATGGGAAACCAGGCTCTGTGTTGAACATCAGTCTGCTAGAACAGCTGTTACCAAGATCAACCATTCTTGCGATGCTGCTTTTAAATGTCCACTTTAACACCACAATACCACATTAATATACTTAGCATTAAAAGTAAAGAAATATGTGTTTGGTAGATTGTGTCTTTGTTACTTCTTGGTAATAAATCTTATATTATTTGAAAGCCTGTTAGTTTCCCTTTTAAATGGTGCCACATTTGTAAGGAACATGCATTTGTGGGATGATCAGTAGAGCTGCATATGTGAGTTGCAAAAATGAAAAAATTGCTAAATCTTCTCTACTAAACATCTTTACTGTTACTATTGACTCTTGTTCTGAGTTTCAGGTGCTGCCAATCAGGTGCTCGCTATAAGATTTATTACCAAGAAGCATTTAGTTAGTTACAACAAAGAAATAATCTCCAAAACACTAATTTCCTTACTTTTTTGCTAAGTTTAATAGTTGCTTGAATGCATTTCTATGAGCGACACGTAGAGATATCTTATCACTGTGGGAATATTCTCTGTGTCTTGCTGATTTTTTTTTTTTTTTCTGATTTAAGTGTGAACCTTGAACATGTTTCTATGCTTCTAGGTGCTGCTGTTTTTCCCGCAGCATTCCTCAAACCGTCACGTCTTAACTGATGTAAATAGCTCTTTTCAACTAGAGGTTGACCAATATGTTTTTATTTTTATAACTGATGTTGACCTTTAGCTTAATAAACAATTAATTCATCAAGACTTTTGAAAACGTGGAAACCTGAATTCTAAAATTGAGCATTCTAAAACTAGAAAAAATAAGTAAGTAGAGGGCTGCTGCGTCTTTTCCTGTTCATATGGCAGGTAATTGGATAAATATGCATAGTCGCAGCTGATAACTGAATTTAAAACATTTCAAATCCTCAATAAAAGATCATTTTAAAGAAATCAAGTTGAATTCTGATTGTACTGATGAGCTAACAGCTAGTCTGAGCTTAGATGTAAATAAAAGCAAAGCTGATGGTGATGTAAAGGTTTGTAAAATAACTGCATCAAATCCTATGATTTATTTTAGCTTGAAGTTGTTTTAGGACATTGAAAACCCACTTTGGTCCAGGCACTGCTCAGACTAGCCATTAGCTCATCAATTCTTCAAAGAGCCATCTGCAACAGGTTAGACACTATTTATTTAAAAGGTTTACATAAAATCCCGTTCAAATGATTTGAACTGTTAAGACTCTGAGCAAGATGAGTGTAAATCTGGCCAAAGATGGAGGCAGTGAAAGACTCCGTCCACAATAAAAATGGATGGAAATCCATGGACAGGAAAGGAGTTTTCTCTTTTCCCTTCCCATGTTGGCTTCCTTTCTTACTGTCCTCCTGCAGGGACCTGTTAACAGCCGTGAGACGATCATCCCTTATCTGAACTCTCCCCTTCGCTCTTCGGCACGCCCCTCCCTGTTGTTGAAGTAATTCAGCTTTTCCTTCTATCTCCACCACCCAGCCTCTGTCAGACACACGTACTTATATCTGTCTTCCTATTTAAGTGCGGGGGGCCTCCCAGTTATACAAGTGTTCCTAAACTGTCCGCCTTTTCTTCTCGTGTCCCTTCCCTCGCTTTGCCTTTACTCCTCTTTTACACCGCTTCCAATTCGTAAACAAGCCAATTAGATTTTTTTTTCTTATTGAAAACTTCCACATGTTGAATTCTTTTTAGTCTTTTAAGCTCGTTTCTGCACTAGTCATCAAATTCCTTGTTGCCCCTCGTAGCAAAAAAAAAAAAAAAAAAAAACATCCAGCTCAGCTTCCTTAACCCCACAGCAAACAATAGATTATAATTTCCAAAAACAAGATGGGTGTTTTTTTTCAGTTTTCTGTGGACTTGTTTGAAGATTATCTGACTCATGGTTTCCTCTAAATCTGACCATTGCTTGCCTGTTTAGTTCAAAACTCCCTCTTTCTCTCATTTTTCTTTTGAATTTAACATGGATTGTCTCCCCGGCATGAGGAGAAGCGAGGTCTGAGGCCGTGTGGGGAAGTCTGTGACCACAATAAAGCCCGAGAGGCATAAACTGGCAGAGAGTTGTATATGTGGAACTAGCTTTAAAGTGGAAAAAGAAAAGAAAAACAGAGGAGTATTTAAGGAAGTTTTAGGGGAAGTAAGTTTTTGTGGCTCTGAAGGGAATGAAAGCTTACAGTGTCAGGGCTGCTACTGTGTGCCCTCACTTTTTCAAGCTTTAACTGGAGGGAGCTGATGTTAATGCAATAAATGTGTCATTAGCTCCATGGCTGCGTATTGTGCTGTACATCCATTAGCGACCTTCTAATGTGCTTATACTGATAGAGGTTTAAACTAAAATAGCAGCTGAATTGTAAAATTGCCTCTTATAGATCTCCTTCTAATGGACATGTATTGATGTCATGCATCATCCATGCTCAGACATGTCTTCTCTTTATACACATTCATGCCAGATGTGTTTTTATAAATGTGAGTTTGGCTTCAGCCACTAGATGGAGTAATTTCTCTGTGTGAGGATTCATGAATAAATGCAGCTCCCACTTCTACAGGTGACTCGTAACCTAAAATACCGGTACTTATCTGACTTTTTGCTTTGTGCTCACCAGACTGCAACTACTCCTGTCACCTCGAGTGTGCCACTCACGTCCAGCTCGACTGCAACCAGAGAGACAGAAAGCAACAGGAGAGCCCGCATCCCAGAAGCCACAGCTCCTCCACAGCCCCTCAACACAAGGTGAGGACTTTGAAGGCAGAAAGCATCCGTTTAGTGTTTGTCGGGACGCTAAAAAAAGCCAAAAAATTCCCACATGTGTTGCTCTGTTCTGGTAATACGAGTTTATTTATTGCTGTTCAGCCGCTCCCCACCCCTGCAGTTTGTTTTATTTAGTCAATGCTGGACCATCACTTCCTCATCCTTTGTCAAATGGAGGGAAACCAATTAGGTTAACCACTATTCTCTTCAGGGACCTCGGCCATGGAAAAGCTGTGTTGGCTTGAGAAACTCTCTCCCTGTTTTCTGACGAGAACATTAAGACTGATTAGTAAAATCATCAAACCGAATTTTAAAAGGAATGCTGATATTTAACATAAGTTTTTTTTAATTGGTCTTAAAACGTTCAAGTCACAGTGTTCATCTTCAAAACTGTACCTTCTCCTCCAATCTACTTTTAGCTACAAGGACTTCACCACACCCACACTGTGGTCCACACACACACACACACATGCAAACAAACAAATATAGATACAAGAGAGAGCTGGGAAAGTGTGCAGAAAGTGTTGCCAGCAACATTTTGCTTCAGGCCAAATTAGACTAAATTAAAGCCCTGGTACTGCGCCATTAGTAGTACTACACTTGTGTGGAGCAAATCTACTCATATTCACATGTTCATGCTGCTCTGTAACATGTTCAGTGGTGGAGGATGGGGATATTTGTAGGGTAGGCTAACAGATTTATAATGTAAAGATCTATAATAAATTGCTCCAGATTGGATTCCAAAAAAAAAAAAAAAAAAAAAAAAATGGGATAACCAGCACTCCAAAAAATATA
>JAUBOC010000138.1:15656048-15667682 GCA_032275365.1 Anablepsoides cearensis | reverse complement strand
ACACAATCACACTATCCCACCCTCATCCTCACAGCCACTCATTCAAAGACATACAAAAAACGCCACAATCCACTCATGCTCCCGATATACACTCTAGATTTTTCTTAAAGGAGTCAATGTTATCGAGGGAGCGTAGATGAAAGAGGAGGGCGTTCCAAAGTCATGTGGCTGTGGAAGAGAAGGCACGGTCACCACGAGTCTTGAAGTAAGTATGAGGTCAGAGTTGTCAGAGTTTGCAGGTTGGAACCTTAGACTCTTGGAGAAGATGAAACAAACATTTCCCTCCTTGGTTTATCTGAGAGGACACCTTCATCCATTCAGCCACAGTCCATGAATAATTTTCTTTAACGCACTGTTGCCTTTTTTATTTTCTGTTTTTGTGTGAGTGAAGACTTTCTGTCAGGCTCTGGGTGATTTGGCTTGTTTGTCTCCAAATTACCTGTCCAGACCTTACATAGTGACCCTGAAAGGAAAAAGCAGGTAGATAATGGACGGATGTTTCTGTGTTTCAGATGTGGATCTTTGTTCTCTTAATATTTCTGTAATTTTTTTCTGCTTGGTCAGCATTTGGTTTGTTCTCAGTCAGTCACCCTCACCTGTTCATCCTCCAGTTCGGTCAGCTGTTCCCAATACCTCGTTACCTCTGCTCCGTATAGTCAGTTTCCTGCCACCACCTCAGCAAATCATTGCATGAGTTTTGCGATCATGGCTCAGTCCGCCTACTTTTTCTGTCCTGATGTTTCAGGTTTGTTCATTTTTATTTACCGACCTCCATGTGTCTGCCTTCTTTGAGGTCATCCACCTCTGTCTGTGATATTTGGATTTGACTTTTCTGCCTGTAAACATTGTTTCTTTTAGGTGATTTCTTCAACTATTTCACAAGTATTGACTCGTTAACTTGTTTCACTTTTGTTTTCTTGTTTATTTAGTGACATTTTTAAGTTTTCCATCTTCATGCTTTGATTTCCTCCTTGGTCGACCAGTTTGCCTCCCTTATTTTTTAAACTTCTTTTCTCTGACTGAGACCAATCAACATCTTTTGCAGCATTTTCTACTGATTAACCTTCTTGAAGAACTTTCATAATCCTTTTTTTTTTGTTCGTTTTAACCAACATCTTATAATAGATCTGAGATTCATGTCATTCTGCTTTGTGCAGCATCTCTCCAAGGTGTTGACACTCTTTTAACTGAAGACTAATTCAATTTAATTTGATGTGGGAGTTTGTGTTGGAACTGCAAATTACAGTGATTCCATGTTTTCCTCCACTTGATCGAAATAACAGCAGTCGTGACTGACCTCAAATATTAATTGTTTCTTAAGAAGGTTAGAATTTTCTCCATCTTCTTCCGTTTATCCATAGAGGTTAGAATTTAAAAACGATTTTTGGGTACTACTCTGTGATTTCTTTTTAATATACAAAGTTAAATAATTGAAAGAACGTCTTCCAAGAGTAGTGATTCCATAGTTTTTGTAGTCTTAGCTTGAACCATTTTCTAACAGTACCACTAGATGGTGATGTATCCCAGACATCACTTTAAAATGAAACACAACATAATCATGTAAGTTTTTTTTTTTACTTTCATCTTTATCACAGTCCCAAACACAACATGGGAAAATGCATATATATTATAATCTGATAATAGAAAATAAAACAACCTTTGTATTTACATTTAAAATTCTGTTCATTATAAATACATTTCAAATGGCCCACGAGCCAGTGGATAAACACATTTACAGTTTTAATTTAATTCAAGTACCAGCAGCGAAATGCAAAATGCTACGAAGGGGGATTTGAACAAGTCGTCATTGTTCTCCAGGTTTAACATTGTATTCATAGTTTCTGTCCCAGTCCGTCCAGCCAGTCTAGAACCGTGTTCAGTTCTCCCACCGCTTTATGTGCTGCTGGTCGTATCTGCAGCTGATCAGGGAGAAGAGGAGAAGAGAGCAAATATGAGCATTGATATGTGATTAATCTCATCACTGACAACTAAAACAAGAGATTGATTGTGTTAAATAACTAGTTTGACCATTTGAATGATCCATATGAGTCAAAGAGCCCTAAGTATGAAGAAAAGACAAACTGTTTTTCAGGCTTTTAAATCAGTAAAACATTAAGTTAAAAATTAAAACTACACTTTTAAATAATGTTTGTTTAGTTTGCTTCTGTTTCACAACAGAACAAGGTCGGTGCTATTTTGTGAAAACGTGTGCTGAGTTTAGTTAGCTAGCAGTTTAAATGTTTTAGGTTTAACACGGCTAATGCAACATTTTTTCTTTTAAACTGTAAGTCACTTTTGAGAAAGAATTGATCTAAACGCCTAAAAAAACAAGTATAAAAATGTTACTTTTTTGGCTAATTCAAGCCTGGATGAAGACTTTTGCATCTTTTTTTCCTACTTTATGCTCTATGATTGGTGTCACTATTTTACTGAACATCTCTTAAACAAATGACCAAGCTATGTCTTCAATTTATTCTTTTTTCTGTTTCTTTATGCCAACTATTAAGTTACAAAAAAGGTCAAAGCTGCTTATTTATAAGGTTTTGCTGACAGTAAAGGGCTTCCTTTTCATAATTTGTTATATATTTGACCTTTAAAATCCTATTATATTGTAGTTTTTCTCAACAAGTTCATGTTCATATCTATATGACTCTGTTATTTAGTGTTCAGTGAGTAATAATGTTTACCTTGTCAAACTTGGAGTGGACCGTATCGATTGTTCTCTGGGTTTCTTCTCCACAGTGGCAGTGCTGCGCAGATCAGAACAAGATTAGAACTGCCTCCAGCTGCTGCCACAATCATCACATCGAGTTTGCGAGGAACAATGATATCAGACTTACACATCTGTGCATGTCTCTTCTGATGGTGACGAAGGCGTTTGCCAGGGCGCTGGAGCCGCGCTGGTGGTGCGGCTGCGAGGACTCGAAGTTGTGGAACACCCGCTCAACGTAGAAGCGCAGCAGCAGACGCAGGAAGCAGCACGTCTGGCCGTTCTGATGGAAAACATACATGCTGTTTACGGTGTGTGGTGGGTAAAGGAGCGCAGGTGTGGTTTTTGGGTCAGAACAGAGGCGGTGACGTAACAAGCAAAAAGGCCTCACCTGGACACCATTGATTAGAGAGCCATCCAGAAGTTTCACTCCGATCTCATTGTCTCCTGATTGCTGTTGGGGAAGGAAAGCACAAAAAACTACATTAGAATCAGGTTTGTCAAACTCAAGGTCCATGGGCCAAATCTGGTCCTCGTTAACATTTTATCCGACCCCAAAGGTAACACTTTAAATAACTTTATAGTTTCTCTTTTTGTCACTGGATTTAAAGCAGTCTTCTCATGAAAGCAGTGAAAACAGGTTCAAATGTTTCAGTAATCTTTGATTTTGGCATGGAAAAAGCAACAGAAAATTGACTTTAGTTTAGTTTTTTAATCAAATTTGCCAGATTGTTATAAAATGTATCTAAATGAAAAAGCTGTCGATGAAGAGTAAGGCATAAGAAATGAATGATGTGACTTTCTAGATTAAAGTTATTTTCTTTATCTGTTAGGTTATGCATGTTCTAAACGCTACACGTAGCATAATTTGGAATAGGTGGTTTGGATTTCTATAAAAATAATCTACGTAACATTTTTTGAAAAGTATTGACAGAAAACTTGTGTAACTGACTTAGACTCCCCTAATTGACAGCTCTTGACCATTACAGGTGTTTGAAGGGAGTGAAGTGTGTACACACGTGTTAAACTCACCGCGTGTTGTCGTATGTCGGAGTAATGGCTGCGCAGCTCGTGCAGGTGAACGTTGGCAGAGCAGCCGTCCACGTGCAGAGTTCGACCCTCGGTGGTCCTGCACAGACATCCGAGGAGGAGGAGGAGGGAGGCAAAAGAGCCAAGCTGCATCATTGTGGTTATCTGGTGGTAAAGCTGACAGGGGAGACAACAGATTCTGTTAAACCTCTTCAGAAAACCATTTTAAACCAACTTATTAAGAAACATGAAGCAGAAGCTGTAGAATCTGTCTAGTTGAAACTGAGAGCTCTGATCTGAGCAAAGCTGAGCAGTAAAATAACACCACGAGTCTTATAATAAGAAGGTTGGATCACTTAAAGGGCAACATGAAATCTGACATCACGCTGTGAACAGACATGCACTAGAATAAAACAATTCTGTTACTCCTAATGAGGACATCTCTGTGAATCGTTCTTTTTCTGCATTATTAACTCAATAACTGATGATCAATGTAAAGTATATACAAGCGCTGACCTGACACTTGTCCACCTCTCAGCTATTCTAAAACCAAACCCAGCCACCATGAACGCTAAGCGCACCTGTTCTCAGACTCACCTGTGTGCTTCTGCAGAGGACGAGTCTCACTGAGGTTTGTATCTCTCTGCCTCCATCCTCTCGCCTCTTATAGCAGCTTGAAGGGGAATTTACCTTTTTTTTTTCTTAGCTTACAACACACACTAACCTGCATGAGCTCCCACGTGCGAGTTCAGAAGAAGGAAGGAACGCGTGATGCAATTAAAGGAGTTCCCAGCCCAGCTGTGTGTGTGTGTGTGTGTGTGTGTGTATGAAAGGGAAAATGAGCAATTAAGCATTCTTTCTATTGTGACGTAGCCAGGTCATAACAAAGAGACAGTTCTACTATCACTGATTGCTCTATTGCACAAGTTCTTCCATTAGACTTTAGTGTCATTAACTCCTTTGCAACTTGATTTCTGGGTAAGAGTATTTTTAAGGAAAGAAAATCCAATATGAGTTTGGATTGATTGGTTTGTTTGCTCCTCCATGTTATAAAACCATTTTGTACTTGTTCCTGCCAATAATGCTTTCGTCAGCAATTTTTTTTTTTGTTTCCTGCAGGTTCTGAGATGCCATCACGCAAGGCCTTTTCAAAAACTCCTGCCAGACGTGTTTACGGTGAAGGCTGAAAAGCCACGTGCAGTCAAGTTTTTTTTTTTTTGAAAGATTAGAGAAATAACTGGAAAGCCCGGCGGAAACAGGAAATACCTGTGCCTGCAGAGTGTTTCTGAGTTACCTCGGAAGTCTAGTCTTGGAAATCAAGTTCAAAATTCCCACATTTTTTTCTACAAACTGCAAATATGCATTATAACAAAGGGGGTAAATTAGGGGTGACAACCCTTTCATAACTCAGGAAGGCTGGCTTGATTGTTGTGCTGAGAACCACTAGAGGTCGTCTGGAAGCTTTCTGAACACAGCCGGTCCTCCAAGAAACAGCTTTCATTCTGTTCACCAGAAAGACAGCATACATTTTTCAAACAAGTTCTGATCTTTACTGATTTTCTTATCTTTGTTCTTATGATGTCAAAGTTCTTGCTATCTGATGGTAGAAAACGTCACAACCTAATGATGAACTTTCTGTGGAACAGATATCAACAGTTATTATCTTATCTTCTTTAAATACCGGAAAGACCTGAGTTTGGAGAATTAGAGCTCAATTAGTTGTCTATTATTGTTAGGTGAAACATTGCTCTATGTAGCAGAACATAATCTTTTACCTTTTAAATTAGTTTATTTTGTTGCATTTAATCATAAATTTAACAATGTACAATTGATTTAAAATGTATTTTTATGTTAAATTAAAAGAAAAGAGTTGAAAGGAAATCACCCGCAGGCTGAATGTGGCCTGCAGGCTGCCAGTTGAGTAGCACTGATTTTAGATATCAGCTATTAATTGTAGTCTCAGGCTAGTCATTAGCTCTACAGTCCAATTAGAACCAAACTCTACAGGTAAGATATTAACTGTTCATAACTTCTCAAAAAAAGTTTAAAGTTTTGAGCCTCTATTAAATTAAAGTTATTTTACCATCTGAACTATTTTTAGAAGGTGAAAAGAGGTGAAACATAATTATGATTTGCCAAAAATAAAAAGCACTGCTCCAAAGTGATGAGCACTAATAGAATAAAATAACCTCACATGTGAGTAAAAGCAAATAACAATAAATTGACCAAATACGTTTTATTTCCTATTATTTGTACAAAGCGTCTTTATACAGAGGAATAATATACATAAAATTATAGATAAAGAAGAACAGAAAGACATTTTTTACACTGAGAACCTTGAAAATCAGTCTGCAGGTCTGTCCACTGAGCACATCTGCTGACAAACACAACTATCCTCCATGTCTGCTTCTCTGTCAGTGGACATGTAGTTTCAGTCTTGACTTGTTGTATTTGTTTTTCTTCTCTCTTTTTAAAAATAACTCACAGAATAACTGAAAATCCCATGCAAACCTCAAGCTAAATGTTCGTATGCTCAAATCAAAGTCAACCCATATGCTTGGCTTGACGAATAGATTCTTGCTGCGGCTTTGAAAATGAAAACACTGGCTGTGTCAAGCTGTATTGTGTCGCCTCAGTGATGCATTTCTGCAGCTTGTGCAAGCTTCAAACTCTGTACTGGACTGAGTTTGTGTTGTTCTGAATTCACTGCTTTTATCTGTGTGTGGGTTTACGTCTGAAAGGCTCCTAAATGACAATGGAGTGAAGGTATCTGAAGCACATGATGACATCCAAAGGTATGGGAGGATGCAATTGATTGCCATCCAAACGCAGGTACCTGAGGCAACAGAACAGCGGCGTCAAAATGCTGTCACAGTGACTGGGGCCATTTCAAACATGTTATTCTAGGTAAAGTATTATGTTGTGGTGCCACTTCACATGTGAAATCACGTTATATGCGTCTGAGTGTGTTGTACCTTAGCCTTGGCACAAGACTGTCATCACTCAGGTCGGCCTGCATTTCGTAAGGACAAATTTCCGTGCCGTTGATGCCTATCAGTTGAACAAAATCAGACATGCCAGGTTATGCATGGTTGCACATGAAAAGGTTTTTAAAAATTGTTTTCAAACATGCAAACAATATTTAACTTTAATTGTGAGCCACAAACATCAAAACCATTGTCTAGCTTGCATGTTTGTACATTTTGACACACATTTTGATAATAAGTGAGCAGCTGAAAACATATCAGTCACACTTTGAGACTCTGGTATTTGAAGGTTACATTTGCCAAACATCAGCATACAGTTCATGTTTAATTAGTGAGGACAAACACAACTGCATTGACACGATGACAACGCATCTTTACAGATAACACTTTTGTTGTGTTTGCAGCAAAAATGCTAATTCGTGAGATTAGAAAACAAAAATGTTAGCTCTAAATAAAGACAAATGAATGGAGAAAATGGTATGACCAAATTAAAAAACAATGGTTGCAAAAAAGAAAAATTTCCATGTCTTTTTTACCCTGCATTTAATTGAAATTAATAATAAACATTTCTTTAACCTCAAATGTTGCTAAAACAGCTAGTTTCTCAGTGGATCTGCACTCGAAAATGCAGCCTAGGTGGAGTAACACAGATCCACTGATCCTTCAACATAGAGCATCTTCAGAAGACAAGTTCGTACAATACATAAAAGACAATCTGTATTGTTCCATACAAGTTTGCATTGAACGGTTCGATACGGTTCTATCCAGTTCGATACGGTTTGATGCGGTTCGATACGGTTTGATGCGGTTTGATACGGTTTGATGCGGTTTGAGTATTGTTGCACCCCTAATATTTATCTATATTTTGAAAGTTAATTAATTAGGCCTTTATAATTTATTGTTCCAAATGCTATTTTAAAATCCACACTTCCCTATATGCTTCCTGTATTAGTGAAGAGAAAACAGTAGCAGAACACCTATAGGGAGCTGAGGAAAATAGTTTGATGCGGTTCGATGCGGTTCGATGCGGTTCTATACGGGTACATGTATTGTTGCACCTCTAATATTTATCTATATTTTGAAAGTTAGTAAAATTAGGCCTTTATAATTTATCGTTCCAAATGCTATTTTAAAATCCACACTTCCCTCTATGCTTCCTGTATTAGTGAAGAGAAAACAGTAGCAGAACACCTATAGGGAGCTGAGGAACGCTGACAAAGATTGGGTGGCTGAACAACCAAACATGCAACTCAGAAGTCAGAGTATGATGCGAAAATTTTGATTTATACAAAGTCTGAAACAGTATCAAAGTAAGAAAATCCGCCCAGTTATGTAAAAAAATAAACCTACTCTCAATGCTGTTGTTGTTGAGATGCAGGTGCTCCAGGTGACTGTTGAAGAAGGGAATCACTGTAAGCTGGTTGTGGGCCAGCTGCAGGTCCAGCAGGGTGGACACATTGAACACAGTCTTGGGGACTCCCTTGTTGCTCAGCTGGTTGTAGTTCAGTCTCACAAACGCCAGGTGAGTGAAGTCTTTGAAGTAATCTCTGAAAAAAAAAACAACCGAGTTGGACACAAACAACTTTAAAATTTCACATGTGGTCATTTCTCATACAAACGAATGAGGTGTTTATAAACCATAGGGCAGTTTGTGCTAAGTGTACTTGCTTTGGGATGTCATCTATACGGTTCTTGTCCAGGTAAAGCTGAATGACGTTGCCCGGCACGCCAGAGGGCATCTTCTTCAAAATATTGTGAGCCAGGTTGAGCTGCATCAGGCCCTTCAGGTCTTTCAGGGTGTTCTTTCCCAGGCCACTGTCACTCAGCTGACAGAGAAGATATCACACACTTATCTGCTCAGGAAACACATCGGCTTGTTGCAGCCGCTGCAGCAAGGCTCACCTGGTTGTAGTGCATGTCAAGTAGAGTCAGGTTCTCCATCTTGTTGAAAGCTCCGGCGGGAATCTTCGAAATGAGATTCCTGTCAAGACGAAGTTGCTCCAGTGTTGCAGGGAGGCCTGATGGGACTTCTTTCAGCTGGTTTTTCTGCACGTACAAATACAGCAGTGCTGGGATCTTCTCAAAGACCTGCAGGAGAGATTATACCAGTTGAAATGCAAAAGTAGTTTTGGGGTATTGCTTTTTCAAAACTTGTGAGTTTTATTGGCGATAAGCCCTCTGACCTGTTTGTCTATTCTTTGAATGCGGTTGTTTGCCAGATTGATCCAGCGGACCTCAGTAGCGTTGTTGAAGGCTTCTGCGGTCACCTCTGAGATGTAGTTGTTCTGGAGATAAAGGTAGTGAATTCTCAACGGGACGATCGGGACCTTGCGGAGGTTGCGGTTCTCGCAGTTGAGAGAGTTCGGGTAGCTTGGGTGGCATAAACACTCTCGGGGGCAATCGGGAAAGATGGAAGGCGGGCCCAGGATGGGTGGGGGGAAGTCGGTGGGCTCCTGAGGCTCTGGTACTGTTGGCCCTACAGGTTTGCGGATGGGAGGCTTCCTGGTTGTAGGTGGGCGTCTGGTTGGCCTCTTTGGCCGAGGCCTCTGGGTGAACACTGCTCCGATTAGCAGGAACAGGACCAATGAAGAGACGAGTCCCACACCAGCCTTCATTGTCCTGCAGAACACAGAGAGAAGCTTAACAAACTGGACAAACATATTGAAACGTTTGCTCAATAGTGCCACAGTGTTACTATAACATACAGTTTGCAATGGATGTGTGGATTTTTAACATTCACAGTCCAAAAATATACATGTTCAGTTAACTTGCAATACTTAATTGTCCCTAATCTGTAAACTCTATTATTGTGACTCTGTTTTCTGTGATTTGTGTCGGCACTCATGCTGCTTCACCTGCTCCTGCAGGAAGCAAAGCCATATGGACACATTAAGCCTGTAACTTTTTCACTAAGTCTGTTTCCATTCTGTTCAGCCAGCGTGTGCCCTTTAATCGCCATCCAACCACACTTATACTTTTCCTTCCTCCACTTTTAAAACACTCCTTTTGGCCGGGGTTCTTCTTTCCACCCTATCGGCACCAACCAGCTTTGTTTTTCTGCCGCTATCAAACCACTGCTCTAGACCTTCCTGTGCGACTGATAAGTATGTTTAGCCCAGACTTTGCCATAAACATACCAGGCTGGATGATGATTGATTATCTCAATTTTATGCGCTAAATGAAAAGGTTTGACTGTAAAAATTATTTTAAAAATTGAAGTGACGGGTCCACAGTTGAGTGGATGTGGAATTTGTCATTTGTCAAGGGGAAAGAAAGGCAGATACAGCAGCAATTATGAGAAGAAAAGGAAACAATAAAGGCTCTATTGTCAGAACTAACCCAGAGGGAAAACTGGGTTGGGAAATTTCTCTGTGAGGCAGGTTAACACACTTTGACCTGGGCAGAGGCCTCGTGGAAACTCCTCTAAGCAGCTCGTAAAACAATGTCAAGATCAGTTCTTCTTTTCTTCTTTTAGACACTTTTAACCAGTGATGTGTTTTGTCCAAAGCTTGTGTTTCACTTTTTTTTTTAAAGTTGTTTACATTGAGTGTCAGCATTGATAGGCTACAGACTCATCTGAGACACACCCAGTTTTCTTTTTCACCAGGAGAGCAGAGGGGAAGGGATTGTTGGTGCGCAATGTAAGTAGTGACTTTTTCAAATATATCTAACAGATGTGGAAAACCAGCTGAGCTGAGCTGCAAGATGTAAAAAACAATGCAAAAAACACACTTTAGGGGTTTAGTTTAAAATAAAAAAAAACATTTCACATGAACAAATATTCTGTGCTTGATCATCACCCTGCTTTCAGAATAAACCTCCATCATTCACACAGCAGGAGTTAATACTGTGTGTTTGATAAACATTCATGTAAAGTTGTGTGAGTGAAGTGGACAAGGCTACAGAGGAGAGTGGACTAAATAAAAAATAAATCATATTTTGCTAAATAAAATTAGGGAAGAGTAAGAAAGAGGCCTTACAGAAGCAAAGACTTCAGGAAAATGAGAAAAGGCAAAGCAAGAGAAGAGCTTGAAGACATGTAGACACAACAAACAGCCACAAAAACCTGACAAAAGAGAACTGAAACAAACATCAAAAGTCTAAACAGAAACACCCAAAGAATAAAACAATTTGAAAATGATTTTAACAAAAAGTTAACCATAAAATTCTAACTTCTGGGAAGCAAAGTAAGGTCACACAGAGACAAAGCCTCAGTAAAAGCCCTGACACATCACATATAAATCACCAGGCAGCACTGAGACTCAGAATCTAGGCCTGAAAAAACACATCCCTGGTGTTTCCTTTCCTTTTCACACTCAAAGCCTCGCAGCTCTTATAGATCAAGCCTCAGTGAAAACCAGAACCAGCTTTTCTCCTCTTTGTGCTGCTTTTATGAGCAAAACTCTGGCGAACAACGAAAGCCTCAGTGTGACCTCTATAAGTACTTTTGACACATAAGCACTAGACTTATGGCAGGACATGACTAGGATGTGGTAGTTCAGCTCATGAGTCATGATGCAGTGACTGAAATCTGGGATTATAAGATGAGTGTGGCCCAACTTTTCACATAACTAGTTTGGTGAAGTGATTCTTCAAACATTAAGGAAAGCTCCAGTAGCCATAGAGTCAAATTCATTCAAAGCTGTCAGTCATTTTACAAATATTAGGTTTATAATAATGATTTTAAATGACACGGGTCAGAACTAAATGTCAGTTCAAACTAAACCTTTTATTGTTTTGTGCTGGAAAACAAAACAGGCACCACATCATGACAGACCCTCCATGTTCTACTGTGGGTCAGGTGTGTGTTGATGCTCTGCTCTCTTTGATAGTTTACAGGTGCTGGTCATAAAATTAGAATATCATGAAAAAGTAGATTTATTTCAGTAATTCCATTTAAAAAGTGAA
>JAUBOC010000138.1:15600597-15613810 GCA_032275365.1 Anablepsoides cearensis | reverse complement strand
TGACCATGTCTACATGCCTAAATGCACTGAGTTGCCGCCATGTGATTGGCTGATTAGAAATTAAGTGTTAACGAGCATTTGGACAGGTGTACCTAATAAAGTGGCCGGTGAGTGTAAATAAAATTCTTTATTATTATTATTATTATTATTATTATTATTATTATTATTATTATTATTATTATTATTATTATTAAGGGGTTCATGGGACTTTGACGCTTCAGTCTATATATATATTTTGTTGTTTTTGTTGTTCTAGAGACTTGTGATTCCATTCCTCTAAGCATTCTGTGGAGGTATATCTATATCTATTTATTTAAAATTATTTTTTAGGAGATCCAATCCTTGTATAGCAAGTCAGTATTTTTAGTACAAAGTCACACTCACTCTCAGAGTGGAACTCCACAGTTCCTTACAATTCCTTCCACAAACAATTCCTTGACTGTGTCCAGATGCAGGGTCTGCATCCTCCAAAGGCCGAATTTGTCAGCCACTTACATCACTGCTCCATGCTCGAGGCTGCCCAAATTCAAAGAATCCTCTGATGCGGCCTACATATTAGATTTAAGGGATGGGTCTGGTGGATCCTTCCCTGCTCACCCTATCCCATGATGCACTGCATGTCGACAGAAGATTTGTTTTGTTTTTTTGTTTGTAATGGTGGACGAAGAAAGAGAAAGGACTACAATTTTAAATAAAAATCTGGCAGTATAAAATTTTTAAGTTAGTTGCCTTTAAGCTAATTTTGCTATTTTATAATATTAATAATACTACTAAATTGCTATTTTGATAATTTCAATCAATCAGCATATGCCAGGGTAAGGGCAGGAATAAAGTTGAAGGCTAGAACGTCCAAACTGACAGGCACTTTTTTTCCAGTTTTCAAAGTCGACCAAGGACCCGGCCCACCAGGTAGGCTGGGTCCTTCAAAAGACCCACCCTCTGAATTTGGACACAGCCATAATCTCTAATATGGTTTGTAGTGTTTGTGGACAAGAACTTGAGGCACAAACATGGAGAAGGAATCTGGTATGGAAACTTCTTGTTTCTCCCTTGTCTGGGATGAAAATCATCTCCCTAAATCTGAGGATATGCTTCTCAACTCACATTGGAATTTCAAGTGTTTGGGAGTCTTGTTTATGAGTGGTGGTAGGATGGAACAGGAGATTGACCAACAGATTGAGGAATTGCTTTAGTTTCCTGCGGTAAAGAAGAAACTGACCCAGAGGGCAAAGCTCTCAGTTTACGGGTCCAATAATGTTTTAATCCTCACCTATGATTAAATGAATAAAACAAACTATTTCACGTTTTTTTAATTCTCAGATCTACCCTGGGCCTTCTCTGATCACCTCTGATTGCCTTGACAACATACCTCTAATTCTGAAACAAAAAATCTAGAGACTTTGGGAAGTCTGTTATATTTATGGCTCACAATTTTTTCTAACACCTCAGTAAAGATTGTAAACACAATAAAACACTTTCACCCACATAAAAGCTGCTTTCTAACCATCAGTTTGTATGCAAAATAATTAAATGGTCAGCAGCAGCCTGCTCAAAATATGCAAATTTATTACTTTTCAAACGTCTCAACCCACAATGTACTGAATGACCATGGCTACGTTAAAGACTGCCTCATAGGGCAAACAAACACAGCGCACTATATTGTCACAATTTAGGTAACACCACTTTTTTATAATAACCCCAAAAAAACCTGAAAAATATGAAGAGCAATTTTTGTTTTCAAATCTGCATGCAGATTTTACAAATGCTTTTTATTTTATTTTGTTTATTTATTTTCTTAGGTATTTTTAAAGTTGGAGGGACTGGAGCGTTTATATCTCCAACACAACAACTTGAGCCGCATTCCTCCGGGTCTCCCTCGCACCCTGAGAGACCTGAGAATCAACCACAACAAGATTGAAAAGGTAAAAATGTTTCAAGCTGCTTCATATTCTTGCACAGTCATTCTGCACCTCTTTCCTCTCTCTCGCTTCGGTTTTGGCTTCACACCAAGAAAAATGTTAGACTTTTAAATCAATCCCATGTTGTGTAGGTAACACCTACAGATCTGGAGGGAATGGATAACCTCACTTTCCTACATATTCAAGACAACGCCATCACAGATCTGGGCACGTCGCTGAAGTCTCTCGGGTCCCTCACGCTGCTCGACATTAGTGGCAACAAGCTGACAAAGGTTGACCTCTATGTGTTTGCTCATTTCAAATTAAGAAAACACGTAATCATTTGTCCTTTATGATGACTGAGCCAGGTTCCAGACGCTCTGCCTGAACATCTGCACCAGTTCTACCTGGAGTCAAACGCCATCAACGCTCTGCCTGAAGACTTCCTGAGAGGGTTAGCTCAGCTGCAGTACGTCAGGATGGCCCACAACCAGCTGACAGACAAGGGAATCCCCCCCAACACTTTCAATGTGACCGGGCTGGTGGAGCTGGACCTGAGCTACAACAAACTGGAGAGAATCCCGTCTGTCAGCACCACGCTGAAGCATCTGTACCTGCAGGCCAATCAGATCAAAGGTAGGATATGACATAAGGTTGTTTTGAAGGGACAGTCTGATCTTTCTCCAGCCTATAGGCTAATGGCTAAGCATAGTGTTAGGAAACACTTAGACTCTAACATTTGATTGCAAATGAATAAAGTCATACCCAACCTTTAGCTGGACAAAAAACAGACCTGATGGAAGTCTTTGAGTTTTGACCCAGAACCAGGAAATCACACAACTGATACATCCTCCAGACAGAACTATTTCCACTGGGGCAAAAGACAACACTGATATGGAAGGCCGTTCCTGCCAAGCAGTTTGGTCTTAAACACAAGTTCTGCAATCTGATAAAAAAAAAACAGTTGTGTGTTGTTTTGATGGAGGCATGTTTTAACTAATCTGTCCCTTAAAAAGTGCAATCTGTACTGAGATGACACATCAAGAGTCACTTAAAACAGAGTGCACACTCCCATTTAATCAGAGCTTAATCACATAAGAAATATATAAACACATTTGATTATCATTAATAGTTCAGACATCTCAATTAAACATTTGTATGTGAAGTACATTTAAAAATTTGTTCAAACAGAATAAACTTTTCTTTTAAACATTTGAAAGGACTCTACATTAGCTAATATTAGACCTTTACACTTTGCATTGCACTGTTTAGTTCGTCGCTGTTGTCTCAGTTAACAGGCAAAGGTACAAGAGGATGCAGAGGATAAATTGTGTAGTTGTTAGTGTAGATTTTTGTAAAATGACATTTGGTTCAGTTGAGCAAACAGTAACTAATAAATAATCTCAAGCAAAATTACAGATGTCTAATAGCTAATGTCTCTCGCACTAGTATAACACATCTGAGCTGTTTTATTAGCTTGTAAAACAGCATAAAACAAGCCATCGTCTGGTTAGCCATTAACCATTGTGCTTTATGACTAAAGTCACGGCTGATAAGGCACTAATTATTATAACTATCTGACTAAACATCAGTTCGTAAATGTGTATTTCCTTTCAAACTTAGATTATTTAAATGATTTCTGTTTGATGACTTTTTATGATCTAACATTCTTAAAAACTCCCTAAATACAGATTTTTAACTCCCAATTTTACACAATTGTTGTTAGTGGAGATGACATATTGTAATGTCAGACAGTAAAATAAATTTATCACCCTTTTCCTTTCGTCTTGTGGCTGTTAGAATTCACCTTGGGGAGTTTCTGCGCTATCATGGATGTGTCAAACTTCTCCAAGCTGCAGACACTGCGACTGGAAGGAAACGAGATCAGCCGGGAGGACATCCCTTCAGAATCGTCTCTTTGCCTGCGTCAGGCTTTCAGCATCGACATTTAACTGTTTCACTCACAGATCAATTAAAAATACATTTTTTGTGCAGCATGGATGGATGATGTGATGTGATGTTGACTGCAGGTGGCAGCAAATTTCACACAACAGTCAAAACCTTCCAGAATATTTCTTCCAGTAATAAACAATATTCTTGTCTAAAAACGTTGATCTGAGTTGGAATAATTTCATTTATTTAGTGTAATTACATTTAAAAGTAGCATATAAGCTTGTGACCTACACTTGATATCTTTGTGACCATGATCCAGTCCCGCGTTGCTGTAAGGATCAGTGAACTTTTCATTTAGTGTTTTTAATATTTTATGGCTTTTATTTTAATGTTTGTGTGTTTTTATCTTGGCCTCTCTCTGTTTACTCAGATAAAGTGACGATAAACATTTAGTACCATGTTTAAATTGAATTGTTTGATTACAAATGCTGACTTTGAAAACTTCAAAACAACTTGACTAGTACATTAAAAAATCCTCTTCCAGAATAATGCAATAATTGTCTTTAATAATGTAAAAACTGACTTCTTGTATTTGTTTTTGTTACAATATAGTATTAACTAAAATTATATATTTCATTTAGGAAAGAATATCAGATATTTTAGAAATTGTTGCTGTATTGTGATTCCTTATATGCTTCACAGATCAGATTATTGTATTGATGATTGCTATTTTCTTATGAGCCCAATAATTAAACAATGCAATTTTCTTTTAAAAAGTTGTTTTTGTCTTATTTTGAATATTTATTATTAGCCATCAAGTCTTGCAGTTTTTCCTGTATATACAGTGAAAATGATGAGAATCAGTGAGATTATAAAGGGTTAAAGAAGTGATACAAACGTGCATTTTGACCAAAGATTCGTTTCTATCATTTAATTGTTGCATTGTTACATTAGAACCAATCCCTGAGTGTGTGTCACCTAAAAATGTGGACTCATATCTGTCATCATGTTGTGTCAGAGTTCAGTGGGTGTCACTGACCACATGGGCCTAAAGGACATTAGGATGAACCACAGATAAATGACTGAGAGGTGACAACACAAATGGCTCAGCCGCTCAGTTAGTAACGTTCATCCTGAGCCTGGTTTCTTCCTCCTAAAACAGTGTCTTTCCTTTCCACTGTCACCTCTGTGCTGCTCAGGATGGGAGGTTGTGACAAAGTCAAATATTGTGTTTTTTTCAAACTGGCCTTTTAAAATGTCTTGTAAAGGAACCTAATGTACCTGTCAGATAAACAGCTAATATGGGATTTTATTTTATCTGGGCCAACTTTGAGCAACTTTATTTAGAACTGACAGAGATTTTTGAGGCATTAGACTATTTTCTCACAAAGGTGGAAAAACATAAATGAATCAACAACAAACAGCTGCAACATGAAGTAGCTCCTTTGGGGAATTCTGTGGATTTGTGACAATTTCATCTTAGTAATAAAAGAAAAACATTTCTGATAATTGTTGCTTACAACTAATGTCACTTGAAAACATTTGTTTACTCTCACAATCAGACCAAAGGACATTAACGGCTTCATTTTGATCTGACTAACAGCTTCTAATAGTTAACAAACTCTGTCCTCTGACTTAAGGCATATTTACAGGGTGGTGGCAAGAAAAAGAACTCAACTGTACCTTTGTTGTGGTTCCTGCAACAATGGGTGTGGCTGGAAAAATATTTGTCACAATTACACTCAAACACTCATTCAGCTAGTGTCACTTACTAACTAAACTGTATTATTTTAACCCAGGTTTAACGATTAACGATTTATTTACAGGACAGGATGATTTTTTTCCTCTTAAACCTGGTTGACAGCGCTTCTGTCACTATGATTATACAGAGCTGCATAACTCTTCAGTCACTGTGTCTTTTTTATGCTTTATTGTATTATTTTATCAATTTTCTTGCAAGTAGCCAAAGTTTTTTTTAAAGCAGACTAGGTATCATTTTACTTTATTATTATTATTGTTTTAATCTCCTTTACTGTCCCTCTGTGGAGAATTTATTTCTCAGCATTTTTCCCACTGAACTCGTGAGCACACACGTGGAGCAGGGGGCTGCCATTTAAGGTGCAGCTGGAGGTTTAAGAGCCTTGCTCAAGGACCCAGAGTGGGGCACGTTTTTTTGTAGTCGGTTCAGGGAGTTGAACCAGGGACCTTCCAATGACAGGCTCAATTCTCTAATGTTTGCACCACAACTCCCCTTTATTTTTCAGGTTTACTGATCGTCTAAGGTTTTATTTTGTTTGTTTTTGCTCAGTTTTAGTTCTTGAAAACCTTCCGAGGATTGTTAACTTGTTTGCTAAAACACTTATTTCTGACATATAAATCATCCAAGCACAAATTGCTCCTTATCTCAAAGAATGAACTTGTGTCCTATTTTTTTAAATAAACATAATGAACATTTTACAATACAACTTTAATTTGTATATCTAAGTAAAAAAAAGTAACAAAGCAGCTAAATATAGTACAAAAATAAAAAAAAAACTTTGAAAGGGCTCAATGGATCAAAACCACTTAAAGGATTCCAGAAGATTTGGCATCCATTAAGCAAAGTATAAACAACCTATACAATACAATATACAATATGATTAAAACTTCTGCACAGTGCTGTTTGAAATGATGATATTAATACAAATAAAAATTTCCAGAAAAAGGAAAAAGTTTTACCAAGCAAAATAAATATATGATGGTACAAGTAGTTAAGAAGAATTAATCCTAACAGGAGTTTTCATATTAGGTAATAAACGTAACATCAGGTAAAACCAGCAGATCATTTTTTTAATGCACTTATTTCTCTGTCAGCAGTCAGGTCATGCGGTCATGGTCACATCATCAGGTCAGGATGATTACACACTAAGGACGTGACCAGATCTGTAGAAAATGACTGCCTGCACACAAGCTGTCATTATGTGTGGATGTCACTGACCAGGATGATGCATTCAGTGTGCATCAGCAGCAGAGGTATTAAGGAGTAATGAACACACACACAAACATATAACACTGTTATGAGACTCCTGACACTACCAGTGTCAAGCTCCTTTATTTTGTCTATTTATAAACTGTTATTTATCTGCAGGAGGTGGAGGAGCTGTAGTAACTTCATAAACCACTAAAAGTCTTTAAATAAAGGTACTTATTAGGTCAGAGGGAGTGGGTCTTACGAACATTGTGTTCTTCAGCAACAGGCATGGCGTTCCTGTTAAAAAAGATTGATTGTAAACACAGTCAGAGACCACAGAGGGAGGGTCAAGGCAGGTGAGAGGTTGAGAAACATGCCTTCGCTCTAATCTTTGGAGGAGAAACAATACAACGAACGTGCAAGAACATCCAGTTTTCTTAGAACCTAACATTCCGGGTGAAAGAACATGAAGAAGTACGGCTGGGACAGTTTTACAGACCTACTTTTCAGAAATCCTGCAGCTGTTGAACAGGTATGTAGAATCGTATCATTTAACTATAATGAGGAGGAAATTACTTGAAAATAAAAGCTCTGCATCTATTTTTGACTAGAAATCTAAATAACATAAAAACACAAGAAGTTGATGTTTAATGTTTCCTACTATAAAACATGATGGAGTCAACATTATGTGAAGCATAATCCTGGATTTGAACCTGTTCAATGATCAGGATTCACATGTGGACACTGGGGATGAAAATGCCGAGCGTGGGAACTGGTCCAGTAAGCGGGACTACATCCTCTCTATGATCGGCTACGCTGTGGGACTGGGAAACATCTGGAGGTTTCCGTATTTGGCCTACAAGAATGGAGGAGGTTCATAGATATTTGTTAAGCATTAGCTTTTTTTCATTTGTATTTCAGTAAGCTGTTATCATAATGTTGCTTCTTATCCTGAACAGGTGCCTTTCTAATCCCCTATTTCACAATGCTGGTGCTGACTGGAATTCCCCTTTTCTTCCTGGAAAGTGCCTTCGGTCAGTTTTGCAGCCAAGGGCCGATCAATGTATGGAGATCAGTGCCACTTCTGCAAGGTGAGGTGATCATCACTGATGATGGAAAACTATTTGATTTTATCTTAACTCAGTTTATCAGTAACAAACAGACGACAGGTAGATGTGGTTAATAATCAACTGTTTAAACACAAATCAGTCTTATCTTCTATTTAATGAGACTCAATGAATGAACTCTAGGCAAAAATTAACTATGAACATAAAAACGTGTCTTTTTATGACTTTTTTGACTGCATACAGCTAACATGATCAAAACAGAGACTATATGTAATTAAAAGTTGCACAATGAGGTTTGTTTTGTATGTAAAAATGCTTCCTAACATCTGAGAGTTTTTTGGACATTTGTCTTCTTTTGTTCTCCACTTTTTAAAAAGTTTCTTTCTGTTTAAGTGCATAAGAGTCTAAAAAAATTAAAGTGCCTGTGACATGCACATCATTCAATTACAAAAAGTCTAATAAAATATCTTTATATTTAAGAAACTTGGCATAAAGCACATTTTTATACCAATTTTGTACCTGACATTTTTTTTTCTTTTAATTTGGCTCAGCCAAAGTAAAACAGGAAGTGACATCAAAGGGGAACTCCTAAGAAAATCCGTGGTGTTTTTTTTAAATTGAAACAATAATTTTTGAACTCTGAATCTTCTTCATCGCCTTCAAAATAATCTTGAGAAACATCAGATTCTTCTCTACAGTCTGTGTTGTGAGCCGTTGTAGCAATGCTCTGTTTACATTCAGACATTCCCCTATGACATCACTTCCTGTTATTTCACATGTGAATATCTTAACCACTGTTCATCTCAGTGGCTTGAAATTTATTTTGGAGTATGTTATCAAGGCTATCTTTATAAAAATGTGTTCATACTTATTACAAAAAGTTGATGTCATAGTCACTTTAAAAGACCTTTAGAGAGAACCAGGATATGTTTTATATTTTTTTAGTTATAAAACACACCTGTACAAAATTCTCTTCTCGCTTCCCAGGTGTTGGTATTGGAATGGTCATGGTCACGCTAATAGTATCGATTTATTATAACGTCATCATTGCCTACAGTCTGTACTACATGTTCGCCTCCATGCAGTTTCCTCTGCCGTGGTCAAAGTGCTTCAGCTGGGCTGACAGTAACTGCAGTGACACGCCTAAAAGTAATTATTTTTTTATTATTATTATTATTATTTTAATCTCTTGTTCTTGCAAGGATTAAATCTGTTATTCAGTAAATGATGTCTTTCTTCTAAAGACAACTTAAATGAAAAGATGTGCTAGATGCTGGTGACTCACCTTTCCGCTGAAGATTGCAAAGTAACAGAAAATAGCTTTCTGAGAAACTGTATGTATCAAGGGATATTTTAGATAAGCCATTCACCTGTGTTTTTTTTCCTAGGTTACTGTAATGTGAGTGGTGTTTTGATGACCAACTGGACTCAGGACAACAACACTTGTCCATCAGATGTAATCACATTGCCGGTGCAGAGCCCGAGCGAGCAGTACTGGGAGTGAGAGAAGATTACTTTTTATATGAAACAATCACAAATGCACTGCTACTGTCATGCCTCAAAATGCACACATGCTAGTGAGATTTCTCCTGTCACTGTAGCCGTGTAGCTCTGCAGAGATCCAGTGGTCTGGATGAAACGGGGCCAGTAGTTTGGCACCTGGCCCTCTGTTTACTGCTGAGCTCCATCATTGTTGCAGGAGCACTTATCAGAGGGATCAAATCATCGGGCAAAGTAAGTCAGATTTATCCTGCTCTGGTGCACAAAGGAGAACTGAAAAGTGTGCTGCCCAAACTGAAAATATGAAACATGCAAAATACCACCTGATAACAGTAAAACAATATTTACTTTTGTTTGTCCAGGTTGTGTATTTCACAGCCACGTTTCCCTACGTGGTGATTTTGATCCTTCTGATCCGAGGTGTGACCCTCGAGGGAGCTAAAGATGGAATCGAGTTCTACATTGGAGCCAAATCCAATTTGACAAAGCTATCAGAAGCCCAGGTAGGCGTCCGACCGTCCACTTCCAGGAAAAGACATTAAATTAGTTGTGTTGATTGAGAGAAAGGAAAAAAAATGGTTTGATGGAAAATGTTGCTGACGTGTTGCAGGTGTGGAAAGATGCTGCGACTCAGACCTTCTACTCTCTCTCCATCGGCTGGGGAGGACTCATGACTCTGGCTTCTTATAACAACTTTCACAACAACGTCTTTAAGGACTCATTTATCGTATCACTTACTAATTCTGGTAGGAGCTTATAGAGGATGTTCTTTGATGGAATATTAAAGCAGCATTAATGTACGTCCTGTTTTCTGCACAGGGACCAGTGTGCTCGCAGGCTTTGCTATATTTTCTATCTTGGGTCACATGGCACACATTTATAAAATACCTGTTGAAGAAGTTGTGAAGGAAGGTCAGACATTCTTATTATTTAGAAGCTATGGAGCTCAAACCTGTTTTAATTGTTAGTTATCATCTTGTGGGTTTTCATTTATTTTGCTTTATTTTTGCAGGATTTGGCCTGGCCTTCATTGCCTACCCAGGAGCTCTTTCTAAGCTTCCTGGTTCCCCGCTGTGGTCCGTTTTGTTCTTCTTCATGCTTCTAACTGTTGGCCTGGACTCTCAGTTTGCAGGAATAGGTTAGGTTTTCAGCTTCATAGTATTTACTGCACATCAAACCTTTAACTGATATATTATTTTTTGTCTTTAGAGGTATTAACCACCTGCCTGCTTGATGCGTACCCAAAAATCTTCAAATCCAGACGAGCCTTGTTGACAATAACAACCTGTTCCTTTCTCTACCTCCTGGGTCTGCCATGTGTCACACAAGTATGTCTACATGAGGGAAATCTCCTTTACTTTGACTTGAATGAACAATTTATGAATGAATAATTTTATTTGGTCACATTAAAGAACACTCAACACAAAAACAAACAAAACTTTTACCCTATATGACCAAAATAAGTAGAGGCAGAAGCCAATGGCTTGTTGTGCCTCACCTTACAATTCCTAATGGATTCCCCCAAAACAAAATACACAAAAAACACACATATACTTCAATTACATCCTGGTTATATGCACTCTTTTATATACACAAAGTACAAATAATTATTACTGTTGTTTATCAACAATATCATTCTTATTGTTTGAATATGCAAAAAAAGTATGGCATATGTTATATGGCAATACAAGTGAAAAATAAAGTGCATGTAGACAACTTCTATTTAACAACTTTTTGGTTTTAAAAATAATTGCAACCGATTTTGATATTTTTTTTGTCTGACCCAAGAATTTTATTTCAGTTGCTTACTCAAGTGTGTGTGTGTGTGTGAACAACGTTACAGGCAGGAATATACTGGGTGACTCTCATCGATCAGTTTGTAGCCAGCTGGGTGCTGCTGTTTTTGGTTCTCTTGGAGATCATTGGGATCTCCTACATCTACGGTGAATATGATGACTGAAAACCTGCGCTTGTACACATTTAAAGGTAACAGATGGACTCAAACCCCGGCTTGTGTGTGGTTGTCGAACATTTCACAGGCGGGAATCGTTTTATAAAAGACATTGAGATGATGATTGGGAGCAAGACTTCAGCGTTCTGGCTGTGGTGGAGAATGTGTTGGTTCTTTGTCAGCCCCTGCATCATACTGGTGAGAAAAAAAAAATCTCTCTCACACATACTTCTGTCTACTCAAATGTACCTGAGAGGTTAGTGTGACTGAACATAACTCCTGAACATTAAAGGCAGCGATGCCGCATCTTAAGGTCCTGTTACACTATAATGTTTTAAACAACTTATGAAAATTTTGTCATGACTGAATTACTTATATTGGCTGTATATTTAATCTAATCATTAGCATCACAGCATGTTTAAGTCCAAAAGAGACTTCCACTAGATTTTTTTAAAATTCCATCTTCAGCGCAGACATCTTTAGTGTTGGACAAACTTTATACAAGTTATCTAAAATGTTATAAAGTGACAGGGCCTTTACAGCAATAGAGTTATCAAAATAAATGGTTAAACCTAAATGTATTCCTGTTTAGGTGATCTTGGGATGGTCTGTTGTGACCTTTGTCCCCCCCACCTATGGAAAAGTAGACTATCCAGCCTGGGGTTTGGCTCTGGGCTGGTGCATGGTCGCTTTTGTCCTTATCTGGATCCCTGTTGTCGCTGTTTATAAGCTGATAAAAGCACAGGGAACCCCCTGGAAGGTGTGTTTCTGCATTTTCTTTACTGCTCTGCAAGAACTGCAGAAAGAGATGTTTGTAAATAATGATAATGTTCAAATGATAAATTATTTAAAAAAGGTAAGTTCACATTCATCTTTTTGACTTTACAGCGTCTGAAGTCACTCTGTTCTCCATCTGAAGCCTGGCACCCCTACCTGGACATGCATCGAGGGGAGCGCTACTCTGAGGAGCGCTGCCACCGGAAGAAGAAAAGTAAAAGTCCTTTAGAGGTTGATGTTGATGTAATCTCAAGCTCATGGCTCTAATGAGTCCTTTATTCTGTTTGCTTGTTTCATTTTTTATCTTTAGGTAAAGTTTATGTATTGTTTGCAGGCAGAGTTTGAAAAAACAACTTTAAGGAAGTAATAAAAAATTCTGTTAACTTTAAAAGATGGTCTATTTTAGGACAAGGCAAAAAATAATCACTAACTAATCAAATAGTACTAACATTTAAAAAGAGTTACGTAGTTGTAGAAAACAGCATTGTTCAAAAATGGAAGTTTGAATAATAGCAGAACCCCATTTGGATATTTTAAAACATCTTTACTCTCATCTGACTCCAATCAGCTCCAGACTCATATCAGGAAACCAAAACAAAACAGCGCAGTTTGTTCCAGGCTGAATCTAAGCAGAGACTCTCTGCACAACTCCAAACGTGTCCCGGTCTGTGTCTATATTGGTGTTTTTATTTTGACTTTATTCTGTTTTTCTGTCATGTCCCTCTGTTTTCGTCCTATCTGCCTTTTCTCGGCCCCGCCCACTCACACCTGATCCTCATGTTTCCTCCCCAGGTGTTTCTTGTTTTAGTTCATTAGTTCTTCCTTTATATTCTGTTCTCTGTCTGCAGTCTGTGTCAGATCTTTGTTTTCTGTTCATGTGCCTCATGCCTAGTCATAGTATTTTTGTATCTTGTTTGCTGCCTTTGATTTTGTTTAATAAAGTCCTTTTTTGCCACCTTCGCTCAGTCCTGCATCTGGGGTTCAAACCAACTTAGCTTGTTCATGACAAAAATGTCTAAAAACATCTACTCATATAATGATGAATAGACCTTATTATGTACTTCTTTTCCTGGTTACACCCCTGGAGAAGTTACCTTTTACACCTGAGCCCTGTTTCAGAAAGCAGGATAAGTGGAAATCCTGAGTAAGTTCTGGGGTAACTTGGTGCATATCCTGA
>JAUBOC010000138.1:15575379-15585889 GCA_032275365.1 Anablepsoides cearensis | reverse complement strand
AAAACTGTTCTTTAAAACCCAGTTGTTTGAGGGAAGTAAGAAATCCAGCCACATCTGGTTTTTCCTCTGCAGGTTAAATACATCCTACTATCAGGGAGCTCCATACGGTTGATAAAAATCTAAAATTTTTCGGTCGACACTGACCTTTACTTGAAAGCAGTCAGACAGGAACAGGGCAGAGAGAAAAAAGGAAAGGCCAAGACAAGACGCTGGACCAGCTGCAGCGAGGATCTATGGCCTCTGAACATCAGGATCCCCCTCAGCCGATCCAGCTGTTCAGCCCCCTGAAGTCCAAACAAATAATAATAAAACACGTTCCGTAGGTCCAGTCAGTTCACGTTCATCCCAGTTCTTTTAAAGTGGCTGAACCCAAAAAATCCCAACAGACTATAGCAACAACGTCACATCACTTCTCAGCATGTTGCAAGTACAGTAGCTTTGAGTCTATGAAAATGCATTTAAGTTAGATTTTCTTTATTAAACTTACACCAATGTTACTAACAGAACAGAAGAAAACAAATTTACTTAAGTTTTCTCCATAAAACTAAAATTTCATTGCAAGAAAAAAATTTATTATTCAAACTTCTTTCAATTTAACTGCTGTTCATCAATCAGTAATAAAACTGAGTTCAATACAAACATATCCAAGGCCCCCCAAAATGATTCACTTTGTTTAGTTTTAACAAGGCCTCCCCAGAAAAGTTATATAAAATCAAATTTGTTTTCAAACAAGCTACTGGTGCACCAAATTAACAAGCTGGAAACATTTAATTAAATTAAAGATCTAAGACTCTGTGAGGGAATCATATTGACTGCCTGCACATCTTGTCATGCTAAGACTATGTTGGGGATGACTCAGTTACTAACACATCAAATTTTTGATGTCAGTAAAATTAATAGAGTTGTAAACTTTTATGTATTTGTTTTGATTTGTTTTATAAAGTCAGTTGGTTGTGGTAGCCACAGGTTCACCTCACAAGTGAATCAGTTTTAGATGTTCCTCCAATGATTATTCCTAGAAAGTCTTTAAAATGTGTCCTGATGTTTAGGAGATATGTTCGAAAAAATCATAAATTTTTCTCAATTTCTGTGAAATGAGACAGGCGACTGAGCTGTAACAAGCAATGTTTTAGACATTCTTTGTTTCACCTTCTTGATAATTTATTTAAAATAAGCTACTGAAAACAGTTTTTGTTTTGTTTTTTTTTTTTTCCTGCAGAGAACATGAGTTAGTCACCGGGATGCTCTGATCATGATGTGATACTGTGATCATCGCTCTGGATTTAAAAGCCCATCAGTGATTGATGTAACTGTTTTGTATGTCGACATTTGTTCCAGCAGACTGTCGTCCACAATAAGAGTCTGAAATATAGACGACTAATATCATAAAAGATCCTTGGGGTCTTTTTTAAAACGTACATAATGAATATCATTTATGGGAGGCGATGCTTCGACTAACACAGATCGTGAAGTACTCACATGAAATATTCACATGCTTGCTAGAAGATTTCATCACTCCCACACTCCTGGATGAAATTTACACTAAAGATTACAGCAGAACACGATTTTTCATTCTGTCTTTATTCCACCAGTGTTGTGTGAAACCATCTTCTCCTGGGTTTTACCATGATTGTCGTCATTTATGTACTGATAATCTGCCATCGTCTGCTGAATGGAGAGCAGCTTCTTTTCAAAAGGACAAACGCTCCTCTCTCCGCAGGCATTTTCAGTCTTTTCTCTCCATTCTTGTCCATTTTCTCTTCTCTTCAGCTCTCTTTTATTGTTCTAAGTTGGAGCAAATTTCTGCTTTTATGATAGAGCGTTGAAAATAACTTGTTATTCTAACAATTACAGCATCCAAAAAGAGTATAGATTGATGAAATGTAAAATGTAAGAGTTTTTATTGAAGTGGAGCTTTTGTTCTCACAAACCATTTTTGATTTACCCAATTCCTGTATTTTTCTTTTGTCTGTGTTTAAACCCTTATTTGTCTTTCCTTGTGTTTCTGACAGCAGTGATCCAATAATGAGACGCCCACCAGTGGTCATCACACGAGCCTGATGCTGTGACAGCAAAGACCATCGTCGAGCACTTCCTGTCCTGCCGCTGCACTCATACTCAGAAAACAACAAGACGTGGGGTTTCAAAAACAATTCAGTTTTTTTATGTGTTTCTCTGAAGCAACAATGTTCTGAGTGTTAACAGTAAAGCATCTGTTCTACAGTTACAGTTAGCTCACATGTCTCTCGTCCAAATGATTCATCTCGCCTCTCCATAACGAAGACTTCCTCACCTTGTCTGAATCAGCTCCTGAAATCTGCGAGGATTATGAGGCCGGCTTTAGTGCTTCTGCTGTCGCATTGTCTCTTGTGTGTGTTCACCGGCGTGTGTGTGCCCATTGTCGTGGGCTCGCTGCCCCCCGCCCTGCCATGGCACGTTTCCTGCCCGATGAGGTGTGTGTGTCAGATCAAGCCGTGGTTCTCCCCAGACTCAGTCTACCATGAGGCTCCCACCGTGGACTGCAACAACCTGCTGCTGACCAAGCTCCCCCTGCCCATACCCCTGAACACACACACCTTGCGCCTGCAGAGTAACCTGCTGTCAGTGCTGGACACTGCAGTGCTGCACGGACTGCCCAACCTCACCGACTTGGACCTCTCCCAGAACCGCTTCAGTCGTGTCAGGATGATAACTCAGAGCGTGTCCCTGCCTGCCCTGCTGTCCTTACACCTGGAAGAAAATCATCTCAGTCACCTTCCAGAAGCGTCATTCTCTTCACTGCCAGCTTTGCAGGAACTCTTTCTCAGCCATAACAACTTACATTCGATAGCACCTGGAGCCTTCTCTGGTCTTGATTCTCTTCTCCGCCTTCATATCAACAACAACAGACTCACTACTGTTGACCCAGTGTGGTTCAAAGCCTTGCCTTGCTTGGAGGTTCTCATGCTAGGGGGAAACCCTGTGGAAGCCCTGCCTGAAAGGGGCTTTGCAACCCTAAAATCCCTTCGGAGCCTCGTCCTCGGTAGTATGGGTCTAAAAGGCTTGGCCGAAGAAGCCCTTCAAGGGCTGGATGACCTTGAAAGCTTGTCCTTCTACGACAACCTTCTGACCAAAGTCCCGAGACAAGCCCTGAAGAGAGTGCCAGGTCTGAAGTTTCTCGACCTCAATAAAAACCGCATCAAACTGATCGAGATGGGAGACTTCAAAGATATGTTTCACCTGAAGGAGCTGGGTCTCAACAACATGGAGGAGCTGGTTTCCATCGAGAAAGCTGCCCTGGAGAACCTTCCGGAGCTCACCAAGCTTGAAATCACCAACAACCCACGTCTGTCCTACGTTCACCCTCAGGCGTTTGTCAAACTGAGCCGACTGGAGAGTCTAATGCTGAGCTCTAATTCCCTGAGTGCTCTGCACCAACACATCATCCTCTCACTGCCGAGTCTTCAGGAAGTCAGCCTACACTCAAACCCACTGCGATGCGACTGCCTGTTCTACTGGGCCGCCAGGGACACCTCTCACTTTCATATTAAGAAGGACACACCAACGAAAACATCAGCGGTCAGGGTGGTGCGCTTCATCCAACCCCAGGCGACCTTGTGCTCCGAACCTCCAGAACTGAGAGGACACAGAGTTCGAGAAGTGTCCTCTGGAGAGATGTCTGCCTCCTGCCTACCCACCATTCCCACCAGCTCTCTCCCTTCCTATGTAGGGGTTCAAGAAGGGGGGAAATTGGTTTTGCACTGTCGAGCCCTTGCAGAACCACAACCTCAACTGTACTGGGTGACTCCCTCTGGCCTAAGACTTGGATCCTCGCCAAACCAGGAATCCAAAGGTGTTTCAGCTTCTATCCTCTGCAAAAACGCAACTTCTGAAGGCTTCAACCACTTATCTGGTTTGAGTGTACAGGCTCAGGATGAAACCCCCTGCCAGCTCTTCAAACACTACCAACTTCTGCCCGAGGGAACTCTGGAGATCAGCAATGTCACCCCCCGAGAGGCAGGACTGTACACCTGTGTGGCTGAGAACGCATTAGGAGCAGATACACGCAGCGTTACTGTGGGAGTCCACAACAGAGGGAAAAACAGAAGGAGGGGAATGGCAATCAAGCTAAAGAAGTTCCAAGCAATCAGAGCAGATGTCAGGCTGGAGCTGCGAGAAGTTGGAGAACACTTCGCCATCATGTCTTGGCAGAGCAGACAAAACCTCCCCTCGACCCGTCTCTCCTGGCAGGCTATATGCTCAAACGGTAACGCGCCAACGCACACCACGCGTGTCCTCGCTGGCACGCAAAGCTTCAACCTGACTCACCTACAGGCTGAAACGTTTTACAAAGTGTGTCTCCATTCAGGGATTAGCGAGAGCTCCAAGTACGCAGGTCAGAGATCGAGAGAGAGCAAAAGGCCTCAGTGTGTCTCGTTCAGGACAAAGGATGTCCCACAGTCTGAGCCTGCACTGCAGCCTATCTCAAATGTGAACAATTCAATTTTCTCACTACTGGTTATAATTCCCTTACTTCTATCAGTAATGGAGTTTTTCGACAGGAAGCTTAACCCGGAGGCATGGAAGAACCACAACACTCTTGATGATGACAAAAAGGGTCCCAAGACTGTTATCATCCCTCAAAAGACAGAAAACAACAAACCAGATCAGATTGAGATTCCACTTAAGGTCTGCTGAGATCTTTGCAGACGAGGTAAAGCGGCAGCACACGCACTCCATACATGACACACAACAAATACACACTTAAAACTCAGAACAAGAGAGAAATTCCAGACGATGGTGTAGAAAGAGATTTGTATTTATTTTATATACAGTATAAAGTATATATTGTTTCTGTGTTGAGATGTGCCGTAAAGACTGTTTATCCACTAACCGGGACAATAAAACTGGACAATCATACTCCTGCTGAACACGAGAGGAACTGAGCCTGAGCTGTCCACCGAACTGAAACTAAAGAGAGCTTGACGCGAAGCAGAAACAGATATTTACAGAAAAGAGAGGCTCGGACATCCAGGGTTTCACCCTGCTTCACGTTGACACATTTCCACAGAGCGAACCATCTTTTTTCTTTTTCCAAGCTGATAATAATCTGCATTGTGACTGAAGCTGAACGACCTTTCTGCTTGTTTGGACAGTTTAAGTCAAAGTGATTGATGTAAACAATGCTTTTGCTTAGCTCTTACTATCCTGGACTGAGTTGTCCATCTTTGCAGTACTTGTATGTATGTATACTCATGCAGAGTCCTGATAAAACATCTCAAATTCTGTTTTCAAATAAAAGTGATTTAAAAGTAATGGCCTATATGTGAGCTTTGTAAACAACCTTAGTCTTATAGTCTCGTGACAAACTGAATGTGTCAAAAATACAAAAACATGTCATCTGTAAGTCTTCTTTATCCGTTTTTAATAGAAATATATTTTTCTTTCTGCACATAAGCATATTTCAATTTGCACTGGTCATCTGATGTGAACTAGATAAATCCAGGACCCAGTGTCCCCCCTGCTGGATGAGACATGAAACGAAGCTGCAGCTGTACAGGAGTTTAAGATCCATCTTCTCATTAAAGCTCTTTGACACAAGTTTTACTGAAACATATGTTTCTATTAACATATTGAGTTTAAATGTGTACAAAGGTTTATAAATCTAACACCTAAAAAGTAACAATATGAATGAGAATAATATATGTAATTTATTTTCCACACAGTCATATTGATTTATTTCCTATTTTAAATTTATGATGTTTTAAACCTTTTAAGGCAGGTTCAATCTTCTTGTTACGGTTTGTTTTCAACTTAATTGATAACTTGGTTGATTTTAAAGTTTTTATTTAAAGTGTATTCCTATAAATTGTGTTGCCTTAAATGGATTTGGTTTTATTAAATTTAAAATAATGACACACGTAACAAAGAAAGTACCTATTAATTTTTGTTTTACTGAAATGTCCAATTTATACGAGAATAAAAAAAGATAATTAGTTTGACTCAACCAATTTAAGATCATTTAGATTTGGTATTGGTAAAAAAAAATTAAAATCAATTATTTAATATGTCAGGCCCTTTATATTAAATTCTAATTGCTTCAACTGCAAAGACAAAAAAAAAGTTATGTTGATCCAACAAGTTGTTTTTTGTGTAGTGAAATTGTTAATGCTGTAAAAATACATCTGAAACTAATGAGCCTTACTGATAATCCAACAAGAAGTCATTCTGCTTCAAGTATACTTAGAAAACAGCCTTAATAGGGATATTTTTTAGAAGGCGTAATTTTATTTTACTTTAAAATCCCTGAATAAACATTAAATCTGGCATTCAAAAACAAAAGCTAAATTCAGAAGCACTGCAACAGGATGATTTGTTAGGACTTTGTATTTATTCACACAAACCGTAATACATTTCTCCATTAAGGCAAGACAATACTGTATATACATACAATAAACTAGATTTATACCATATTCAAATATTTACATCATTTATGTCTTTCTTTAGTAGCACTACCAAGTGTAAATAAATTGTTATGATGTCAAAAAGAACCAGGTGATAAAACAGTAAATCACACCGTTAGTCATCCAACCAGAGCTGACTGACTGGATCATCCTGCGGTTATTTGGTTTAACCACACATCATGTCTGAACACAGCTAATTGCTTCAGTCCTTTACTGGAATAAATCTGGTGACCCTGAGAGCTCAGAGCATCCTGCAGATATAATGAAAACAATATAAATAAATAAAAAAAGGTGTCAATAATTACAAAACACACAAGCTTGCAGCATTTTGCACTGGATTGTCTCACTTAGCGTGTGGCAAATATATCTATTTTTATCTCCAATTGCATTGAAATGAACTCTCAGGGCCACTCAGAACAGAAACAACACATTTTAACTAGTTAAAGCTTCAAGATCAGTTAAAAAAACTAACTTTTAACACCTAAAACAGGTTATATTCGTACATATTTCTTCCCACGAACAAATATAACAGTAGTAGCAATTTATCAGTATTCGTTGCAAGCTGACATCATTGTCAGGCGCTGGAGCTGGTTTCTTTCCAAAATGATAAAACAAATCATTTCAGTGTGAAATGAGCATGCTGACTCAGTTCAAAACAGACTCTCTTCACGACTGACAAACCAACAATCATTTACAAAAATATAAATCTGTAGTGCGTTAACAAACAGAAGCAGGGATCAGTGTTAGATTACAAGTGACTTGATGAGACAAATGCTAGAATAAGGAGAAGGATGACAAGCAGCAGTACTTTACTGTTTTTATACACAAAGTAACGTGTGTTTTTGTGTACACAGACATTAAACACGAGTAGGGGTAGACTTCACTGTCTTTGGCCTGTGATTTCACAGATTAGATTTGAGTTTATGTCAGAGCAACTCCATAGTTTTCCTGCTGCCTTTGGGTCAAAATGATCATGTGGATCATTTTGACCCAAGGGCAGCAGGAAGGTTAAATGAACCATCTGCTAATTACAAGAAAATTGCTTTTTTGTGTTTCTATCATATCAGGTAAAATCTAACATATGACAATGTTTATGAATGAATTAAAAAAAACAATAAATGCTTTAGATGACAGTATAATGTAGTTGTAGCTGATTTAAGCACTTAGAGGTCTGATGACCAACAGGCAAGTGAAGCAACAAATGTTTGAGAAAAAATCCTAAAAATCTGTTTATTTCTCTTGCACATATGCACAATAAATAGGAAATAAAGCAATAAATAATATTTATAACACCCTACTGAATAATGCAAGACTGAGGATTTATTTACCAATAATTAATAAAGTTATAGTGTCTCTTCCACAGCTAGATTCCAGTTTGTGAAACATCCCTAAATGTCTCATAAACAGAAACATTCGCTGCTACAACTACATCATACAGCGCCGTCATGTTTCATTAACCCTTACAGCTAAAAGGTCCCAAAATTATGAGTGTCAGCGTGATAAGGCAACACAGTGACTATGATATCATTCATGTTTAACATGTTACACGTTAGACGTTTGACCCTGGCACGAATGAGCTAAAAGCTCATAACAAAGTTGATTATTGAACATAAACACACACAAACATACAGAAATCTCACATCCAGACGTACGCACAAACACAAAAACCGACACCTAATGTAGGCAACATTATCACACGTCACGTCTCTTTTTCCTGCTAGAATGTTTTTTTTTACGTGCCGAGTTCCGAACAGCTGAAGAAAAGGCGTATCTGTCTGGTGATGCAAGTGAGCGATGCAGTTTTTGGCAGTGAAACCAAACTATCCGGGCCAGTTGAAGCTCAGTCTGCAAACTTGGTTGTGTTTTGCCATCTGCTCACGCCCATCCGGTAATGTTTACCAAACGTAGACGGGATCTGAGAGGAATGTGGGCTGAGAATAGGGAAGTTTATAACAACAGACCATTCACGGTGATCTGAATTTAAAGATTCAGAACAGTTTCAGCACCAGGATTTGGGTTGATTATAGACCCATTTACTGTCATATTTACTGTCTCAAGAATGTCCACTACACACTCTCTACTCAAGGATTCTCAATCGTCATTGAATTCTCGATGAAATGGTAATAATAATGTATAAAGTATGTTAAACTGATTACATCATTCTGTACATCTGTACATTTAGAGTAGTAGGCAGGTTTTGAGCAAATACAAGAATTATACTGCTATGGTGGCTACTTCCTCTTCTGCTTCTATGGACACCACACACGGTTTTGACTGATCCAATATCCCTTAATCTACGATATTAAAAGGTTTTTATTTTTTTAACTTCTGCTTTTGACTGAACTAAATCTAGAAGTGTGGTGACCTCGGATTTTTCTGCAAAGCTGTTGTGACATCTGACAATCACACTGTAGGAAGAAGAGAGAAAAAAAACAACAACTAAACTTCTCTCACCAAAAGATGAGTAAAACCATCCTGAATCTACACATGCATGCATCAGGCGCGCACAGAAACACACACACGCATCTCAGCTGTAGTTGTAGGTGAAGTTATAAGAGCTAGGCTCCTTTGGCACAGGGGGCGGGGCTTCTGGGATGGTGATGTTCTCCAGGTCGAGGAGGCGGAGCTTCATCTCCATGCTTATAAGAGTATCTAGGTCGCTGCGTGTCAGGTCGCTGCCCATCTCTCGGCCCAGAAGTGCACACAGCCCGTCGGTCCAGATGCAATACTGCAGACATACAGAGGAGCATTCAAAGGTGAGGGCCGGTCCACGTCGTTGTAGACAGCTCCTCTCTATTGTCCACCAATAAACACAAAATACTAGAACAAAGGTCTAATGTTAAAACAGTAATATTTTTATGAAGCAGTTAAGTTTTAACTGTGAGAGAATTGTTTTTTCTTTGGTTCCTGCTGCTCAGTATGTACTGACACTCTCTACAGTGCTTTTGCACACATTTATATACAGTATGTGCGACGTTGGCATTAAAATTGATTGACTGAGTTTATTCAGTAAGAGCAATGTACACACATATCCAGAGACAATAAGATGATTTGATTATTAAGCACTGAATGCTCTCAACTGTTTTACTTCTTAGAATCAACAACAAATCACTTAAAAACTTCAAATCGCAACCCTGCTCAGTTATCAGTGGGGTTCCTCAGGACTCAGTCCATGTGCCCCTCTTTTTGTTATATTTTTGCTTCTGTTTTCAGGAAGCACAACATTCAGTTTCACTGCTACTATGACAACATGAAGATGTGACTGTCCACTGAACCCATTTATGTACTTCTGCTCTCTTTCCTGTCTGACTAATAGGGAGAAACCGAGTTAGTACCAGGTTTTGCAGAATCGAACTTCATGGTTAAAAAAAAGAATTTCTTTGTGTTGGTTTCTAGTACATCCTCTCTAAATGTCCTCATCTCTTAATCACCACTAACAATCCAAGGGTCTGTCTTTTCCCTAATGTTTAGTCTCCTTCTTCTGCTTACTTTTCATTATTTGTCTTCATTAGTCACTCACAGCCAACATGCACAGCTGATCTCATCCTCGCTTGTTTTACTTCTTGTATTGATTTTTGTCATTCTTCTCTCTCTGTACAACCACATAAATCAATTCCCAAACCCTAATTGATACAAAGCTCTGCTGCACGTGTTGTCCCCAGAACCCCCATCTACTGATCACATCACTCCCATCCTAAAAACAGCTCCACTGGCTCCCTGTTCAGTATCAGACTGAATTCTAGTTTCCTCTTGTCGTCTTAAAAGCTCTCTTTAACCTCACTCCTCCATACTGCTTTGTAACGCTTCAACCTTACACTCTGTCCTGAACTCTCAGATCCTCTTCTTCCAGGCTCTCTATTCAATCTGTCATCTCATCTACAATGAGCTGCAGAGCCTTCAGTCCAGGGCTGCCTCTCTCACTCTTTGTTCACGTTTAGAACCTTTCTCAAAACTCCTTTTTCTAAATGGGGTCATTTTAGTCTATGCTACTGTTGGTGAAATTGTGATTTAACATATTATGGTTCATGTAATTGTGTGATATATTAATTCTGTTGATCTGTGTTTAT
>JAUBOC010000138.1:15543348-15568982 GCA_032275365.1 Anablepsoides cearensis | reverse complement strand
TAATAATAATAATAATAATAATAATAATAATAATAATAATAATAATAATAATAATAATAATAATAATAATAATAGCACAGCAGCTACAAATACAAATCTACTCACGCAGTTCTCCAACCTGGAGTATCTCACACAGCATTCGGGTCAGCTGGATGGCACAGCGGCCAAAGGGACACTCGTGTTTATCCTCCCGGCTGCTGTTTTCCAGGACGATCTGTCATGATTGAAGTAATGTTAGATATGTCTGACTTTAAAAAAAAATTATCAAGAGAACCAAGTTGTGTCTGCGGCCAACACTAACTCTGATGTAGGTGTCCTGATGAACTCTGGCCAGATACAGCATGTTATCCAGAGCCAGCATCCCAGGAGGAGTCTGGGTAAAATCCATAGCGGGGTTCACATGGTTCTGTTTTGAAGCCAAGAGAAAAAAAAGAAGAAGAAAGAAAAAAACATTTAACTTATTTTTACTTGATTCTAATTAAACTATTAAAGCGAAATCTGTTGCTCACAGTGAACCCCAGCATCTTGTAGTCCTTGGTGTACATGGCTTTCCTCTTCTCTGTGCCAGTGGGATCACTTTCTCCATCAAAGGCAATCCGACGCAGCTCAAAAATGATGTCTCTCTGAGCCTGTAAACGAAAACCAATTTAAACAGCTTATCAGCATAAAGACGGAAACATTTAACACAAAAGCACCAAAATAATAAAAGAAGCAATAAAACAGATAGACCAATCAGAGATGAGCAGATGGCTTTCGCTGGCAAAAAACAACAAAAAAAAAATCTTAATTTTCTGGTCCGCTTGTTACGCCTAAAGCAGATCCATCAGAAAGTCATCTCCCCTGCTAGGGGGTTATCTCTATTAAACGTTCACAGCGTGCAGGCTATTACCATTCAATTAACCGTGTTGTTCATTTAAACATACCACAGAGGATTGCTTACATGTTGTTTTATTTTCACTTTATTAGCTTAACTGCGTTCGATGGCACTGAAATGCATTACAAAAGAATTACCCGGTGTTTTTGGATACATAAAGAGTCGACCTAAATGTTTACCTGGTCGTTAGGGTCCATTTTGGTCATCATTCTTTCCTCCAAAAGGTTAAAGGTCAGCACCTGCAGCACGTACAGCTGATGGGCCATTTCTGCTTTGATTGGTCGGTTTCCTCTGATGACGTGCTGGAACAGAACGAGCCGGTGTTTACAGCAAAGCTTCGGCATTGATGCAATTTGTGCATAAATGATGCGTTATATTACATGATGGCTCCTTCAAGTACAAGTACATGGAACTGTAACAAACTGGACCAATCTGCACTCTCTGCACAAAAAAATTAACTAAAGCAAACTGGTGTAAAGCGAGACGCTGTTTTCATCCATCAAACCTGCTCAAAACTGCAAGGTTTAGTTCTGGGAAAGCTCAGGTGCTGCAGCATGCTGGAGTGCTGCGTTTCCCTCACTAACATTTGCATTTTGCAGCCAGTTCAGGCAGGCGTTTCTTAACAAATGCCAGAAGGAATCATTTCCAGAGCAGATTTTGGACTTGGTGCCATATCACATTTACCGGTTTCAAGTCACAGCTCTCCGAGGGAGGGAAGCTTTCCATATTCCAAATGCTCACCAACTTTTTAGTTCCAGGGATGAAACTGTGCTCTCGCAGTCACATGTTCTCACCGGTGGGCTGTACGCTCTGATATAACTAGCTCTAAACAAAATACTTTGAAAGCATACAGTGTTTCTCAAAGCTCGTCTTAAAGCTAAACAGCCGCAGAGGGATTTTTTTTTCCTGAAGCTGGAAGCTGCAATATTTTCTTTCCCGCACTGATACTTACATTAAGGATGATGGAGCGCAGGTGTTTCTGAGCCAAGGTGCTCGCCATTTCCTGCAGATGCAAACAAGTCAAAAAGCAAAATCAAATAAGATGATTTATAGCACACCAAAGCAACACCGCGGTTACTTTACTGAAGTCTACAGAGATAAAATGGAAATTTTCATACCCTACAGCTAAATTTTCATCACTGATTTAAACCATTTGGTCTTCAAACCCTCTTCAAAAAAATTACATTTAACTTGATTCTGTCAGCAGAGTCTGCCTGCTGCTGCAGCAAGCTGTGATTCTGTCTTAATTTGAATGGATTATGCAACGGTTGGCCGTGACACAAAAAAGAGCTACAGAGTGAGGAAGAAGAAAGGCTGTGGTGCGGCATGAGCTGCTGAGAGATGCGTACTCACAGTGAGGTGCTGCTCCAGTGGGTTAGTATACTCCTCCTACGAGTTGATGGCAGGGAGGAGAGACATGTGTGCGACAGTAATGGAAACACAAAAAAAAAAGTGCAAACGCACGGACCATGAGATACAGGCATACATCACCAGCACAGCATGCGAGGGAAGATGAATCAGAGCAAATAGGAACATCAAACAGTCATAATACAGCTCACATGCTATACATTCATCATGGCTACGCATTTTTTCATTTCAAGCCTTCACATTTATCAAATGAAATCCCCGTCTCATCTTCAGGCTTCCTGCCTCTTTGCCTCCATAACAAAAACTCATCCAGCGAGGTTAACAAGGACATACAGAAAAACTACATCGTAGAAATCCCTAAATCGATCTTTTAAAGAGAGACTCCAAACTAATTTAGTAAATGAGATGTTCTGGCTTGTAATTACAGTAATTCAACAGTAGAGAGTTGAACTCAGTTTGTGCTCTAGATCTCTCTGCTGTTTGCCACTCACTAAAACTGAACCAGGTCGCCCTCTAGTGGCCAATTAAAGCATCTAAATATGAATTCTTCATCCTCTCTTATATCAAACCAAAGGTCAAAACACTTAGCAACATTTTTCTATGTTCTTTTTAAGGACTTTTACATTCAGAAAACATTTATCCACAAACATATTGCTTTAATTCCAGTGTAAACAGATTTTATGAGGCAACCTCATCTTAAAAGAGAGAAAGAGAATTTTTTTTCCTAAACATAAGCTTTGCCAGCAGAGTGATAAACATCTGCTAAAAGTGTTCAAACCAGAAAAAAAAGATTTTGTACCTAAGTTCTGACTTGTTTAAGTGGAAAGTTTTTGCTGATACAATTAAACCCTGTTTTTACTAACACAATGTTTCTTCCTTGAATATGCATAAAGCAACATATTTACTTGAACAGTAGTTCATTAACATGAGTTTAACTCCTCTTCTTCATCAATACATCACAGCTTGGACAGAAAGGATAAAACAGAAACCAGACAA
This sequence comes from Anablepsoides cearensis, assembly GCA_032275365.1. NCBI lineage: Eukaryota > Metazoa > Chordata > Actinopteri > Cyprinodontiformes > Rivulidae > Anablepsoides > Anablepsoides cearensis. The sequence goes on along the minus strand of JAUBOC010000138.1, from coordinate 15,565,744 downwards.
ACAGAGTAATAAACAGTACAGTGTGAAATGGGTTAGGGTTAAACATTAAAGTGACAACAGAGCAGACAAAATAAATGCTGACAGTCATAACAGACAAAAGGTCTCTCCTTCAGTAGTTGTAAATTGGTGCTACAAAAGATATTTGCTTCTTTTTAATCTGACTGAAATAGCCAATAGAAACTAATGTAAATACTACTAAAGAAAAAATTACCACATTACTGCAAGTTATCCAAATTCCTAGCTGCTAGCTGTAGCTTGTTTGTACAAGATAACATTAACTTTTAGCAGGTAGGGTGAACATAAACAGTAACAAAAAGTGTAATATGTTTTATATTGTCCTCAGTAATAGAGCTACAGCTAGCAATGATTTTGTTAGCAAATTTGCTTTTGAAAAGTAAGAAGTTCTTCGCTTCTGATTGTGTAAAGCAAGTGTTAAGTCAACAACAAACGGGTTGCACCCTCAGCAGCTCCCCACTTTCTACACAAAGGAAGTATTTTTGACCATATCACTATAGTGTCTACTAGAAGACAGAATCCACAACATGAGAGCTTGAAGACAGACTAGATTAACACGTTTATTGCTGGAAATATTAGCAGCTAAAGTGAACTAAAGTCTGCAGCTGTTTAACTACAAACACCAGTCTACTCTGCATAAGAGTTAAACAGAATAGTAGTGCGCTGAATACTAATGGCTTTCTTTAGAGTGTGTTTAAGGTTAAAGTATTAGTATTCCAGTTAGATCCATCTATTATAGTATTCTGTCATCGTCTGTGCTGAGCGAGCAGTTCACTGACCTGCCGTCTGTCCTCTGGTGCCTTCAGGAAAAGGGCATTGATGAGAGCGATGGCATACGTCTGGATTTCCTGATTTGACCTGAGGAAATATCCAGAAGTGCAACAACCAGTTAGAAGCATCCTGCTCCTTAAACACGCCAATTTCTTTTAAACTACAGACTAACAGCTACTCTATACAGAACTGGCTAATTTATCTTAGCTTTTTATCATCAATACAAATGCAGGGACAGTAGGAGGATTCTTAGAAGCTTCTCTTTTACACCAAAAGGCTGTTTATGCTTTACATTAACAAGAATTTGTTTTGATCTGACAAAGACCAAAACCATATATAATATTTATCACAGAAGTTCATGTAATTTCCCATGAACTGACAAAAATACAAAAAGTTACCACTTTTTTTACCATTATTCTTAATCTAAGTTTTATCCACAGTACAGTTCAAATTACGTCCATCACAACATTTTCTCCTCCTTCCCTTCATAACGAGAGTTCAGGGAGTCCCTGTGCGTGTGTGTGTGCTCACACTTGCAGGTGCCCGATGAGCTGTCCCACGGTGATTTCCTGGGCGACCCGATGGTAGAGGCTGTGGCTGTTCAGGACCATGCTCTCCAGGATGGCCAGGGAGCGCTGCAGGATGGACACGTCCACCATCGGCTGGTTCACATAGCCTGCAATCTGCACATATGGTGGACCTCCAAGTGTTAGTGTAACACTAAAATATGACTGCACAGAGTTTAAAAAAAATGGATAAAAAGTCCAAAATAAATCTGGAAACTTTAGTTCCAAAAGTTTTTTTAATGAGTGACTGTCAAGGCTGCAGAGTTTATAGAGAAAACATATTTCAATAAAAACTGAAGGAGCTTTGGATAATACAGGAAGTCACTGCACAACATCACCCACACACTTCCAGCTGCAGAGACGCAAGGACGGTCAAACAATAAAACAAAAGTGAGTGGATTCAAAAGGAAAACCTTGAAATTCTAAACAGAAGTTATTTGTACAAAAGGAGTTTGTGTGAAAAGTCAAATCTTTTTTGAACAGGAAGTACCTGTTTGATGAAGGAGAGGGAGATAACATCCCAGGACACAATGCCATGATCCATCAGTTCCAGGAAAGCAGTGAGAGTAAAGGCCAGCATCTCCCCAAAGCTAAAGGAGGAGAGTTCGACTTGATACAGACATTTTCACCAAGTTTATAATACAGTTTCTTACAATATCAAGAAGAAAGCCTGGCTTAAAACTTAGAAATTCAAACAGAATCATTGCTTACTGGGTACCACTCTCCACAAGGCGAGCCAGCGTCCCGATGCCCTCCATGTTTATGAACTCTGCAGCAAACGTCGGGTCTGCAGACAGCTTAGCGAGCTCTTTCAGAGCCTCGAGGCGAGCATCGATACCATGAGACTGGATCCTCTCCAGGAGCTGACGAGCAGCACGAGCCTGTCAGAGACAAAACCGTCACCGTCTTAATACACTTCACTTTCTCTGAATCATTCCCAAATTTAACACTGCCTCTTCACAGACCAACTTTATGGGGGCAGTCTCACTTATATTCATTTATTCTCCTCTATAGTTCATCATTTTAGTTAACCTATTTGGTCTTATTTGCAAACACGATAAAACACAAGTAAAATCACCCCAAACCCCATAAAAATGTGTATCTTTAACTTGATTTAAATGCAGAGCTGAAACAAATGCCCTTGTTTAGCCTGTGGCAGCAAAGAGAGAGATGATCATCTGAGCTTGCTCCAAAAAAAATAAAGTAGTTTAACAGCATTTACAAAAAACAAACAGTGGTGACTCCATTTGTACTTAAGAATGTAACATCTGTAATTCAGAGGTTGATGTTTCTGAACTCAAATTATAATTTTTTTAGCAGATGGGAATCATTTGCCACAAACGCAGCTGAACAAGTGTGTGTTGTCTGAATACTGGACAAATGACTGCACTTAAAATAATAACTATTCCCACTGGGAAAACTGGACGTTAACAGTTTTGTAACTTGTAGAGAAATCATGAAGAGCACCCCGAGCACCCCCAACAGAACAGCCCCACCCCTCAAGGTCAGAGTGTGTGATAAATGAATGAACGTCTGTACGTGTTCACTGCAGCTGGTGGAGATGCTAAAGCCGATACATCATTCCGCCGAGGAACAGGAGCGCACACAGCAAGTTTCAGTCTCTCTCTCAGTGAGACTTGCTGCTTCTGCTGCTTTGCTTCTCAGATTAAACAATATTAACACAAAAATATATATATTTGTATGTTAGTGTGTCTTTGCTAACTTTTAAATGTTGCAGTCAAAACCCTCACAATGTCCTTTCTGTGAGAGTAAATATGAAAATTCCAATTTATAGAGACTTTCTTGTTGCCAAAAGTACTTGAACAATAAAATTGTATGATTGGTCATAATACAGGCCAACTACAAAATCCAAATATCATAATTTTTTTTTTTTTTAAGATTTGATTATTTATTGAATTCAGTTCATTCAAAAATGTTGCCACCCACGTGGAATAAATCTGTGTTTTCTTATACCATGAGACTTTGGTTATTTAAGAAGCCCTAAAGAATATACAGCTGTGAGAAAAGCTGCACTTTGCAAAAAAAAATCCAAGTTATAAAACTAAGGCGCTTTCCGTAGTGAGACACCGAGAGAGGCTTGAAAGAGAATTATCTATTTTGTTTGTATCTAAATGCACTATTTAGAGAGCTAACGTGTTTATGGATTAATGACATAAGTTTAAAGCTAACTGTATCGACAAAAACAACTACATTTATGTAAACACATCTAACTTACGGGGGAAATTGCTAATCGAAGGATGGTCCCATTTTTAATGTCACCTCGGCTCTGGAAAATAAAAAAAAGAAGTGGAGCTCAAGTTCAGTGTTTAGAAAGTCTTCAACACAAAATGAGAAAAATCAAACATTGACTCAAACCTGCTCGGTGATATAGAGCTGAGGGCCGTCAGCGTAACGCAGCGCGAACTGCTCTGAGCCTGACAAAGACCAGCTGAGGACAGAGAAAAACACTCAAAATTAACACAGACTCACGATGATAGTCGGGAACAAAACGTGGGGATATTTAACAAAGCAAACTCCAGCGTGCACGGACAAAAGGTTGCTCAAGTCAGACCGTTCCCTCCGGCAGAAAAGCATTTACACAAGTGATAAACTACAGATTCAGTGGGTGTTAACAGCAAAGCACAAATCAGTTTCTGCTTCAAATTTTAAAGAGAGGCAAGTGGGTAGATGCAGTCATGTAGAGAGCTGGATGGCTCAGAAAAAACTGTGTAATACACAGCTTAACTTTGGAAATAAAAAGAGAAAAACAAACTGAAACTAAAAAATTACGGATGAAAACAATGAGTAGGAAGTATTATGTAAGATGTCATACTCTGTAATACACGGCTGTAAAAACAGTGAATAAATTCATAATAATGTTACAATTCTTTTTGCCAATATTAACCAAAGTTATGTCATTTGTCTGGAAACTTAAAAAATAAATTGTATTACTCACCCATCACATACTTCCCGAATTATAGAGGACAAAGGTCTCTTCTGCAAAAGCAAAACACCAAAACATATAAAAGGTAAACACTGAAAGGCTGAAATAAAAAAAAAAATCTTTACCACTTATGTTGAGGTGTTTATCTATTTTGAAAATGTTTGCAACAAGCGACATTTAGTCAATTCATCCTTAGGGTATCACATTAGCATTAATAATTAAAGCTACTTTTCACTCCACATTACTCGTGCATTTTAAATTAAAAACAAGTTCAAGATGTGCATCGTTTCTCTCCTTTAACGCTCGGCTTTCACCGCCCATTAGTGAGTCGTTTCAGCATTTAAGTCACAAACTAGGAATGCATTTTATTCGACAACACACCTGGTCCATCTCTATGAGCTGAGCGTTGGCACCGGGCCATTCAATGGCAACCTTCACAATGTCAGCTGGGGGAGGCATGGTGGGTTTATCGTTCACTCTCTACAGGAAAAAAAGAAAGAAAATCTCTGCTGATGAGCATCAACAGAGATTTTTAGGACGTTAGCAGCATCTTATGGTTTGACGGGCACAATGCAGCTGCAGTATATCAAGGTAAAATGAAGGTGCACACCGACACGTTTGATAGAAATGACTGAGGTCTGCGCCTTGATTCTCTTCAACCAGTGACCTGTTCTTTGAGGGACACCACCCATACGTTCTACATGTTCCTCTGCTTCAACACACCTGATTTGAATAAATAGGTAATTAGGTGTTACTGCAGAACTTGAAGACATGGTGAAGGAGAGTTCCTTAATTTTGGGAGATAAGAGATCGGCCGATACTTAGATAAAAGTATCGAAAAGAAAAGATCGGCTTCTCAGCTACCTCCACAAAGGTCTGAAAATCAGCCACTGTTCCCTTTTGCTCTGCTGTGAGCACCTAACGTCCAGTTAAAACAAGTTTGTATTGTTTTAAGGGTAGTGTTCAATGTTTTTCAATAAAATAAGACTGTAACATTGAAGTTGCATTTTGACATTACCTGACAGTATCAGGTATTTAAGAAACCAGTATGGGCCACAATCAGAATCGGCAGTTCAGACTTTTTAAAGGTCGGCCAGAAAACTGCAATCAGTGCACCCCTAATGGTAAAAATATAAATGGCATCCCCCGTGTTGTTAGGAAACAGTTCCTTCTTTCTGAAATCATAATAAACTTTCAATATCTGTCATGATCTGTGTTCATTTTCCTTTGTTTTCTAGTGTTTCTATTTTCCCGTGTTTCTCTGCCCTGCTCCAGCCCTGCCCATGCTCACCTGTTTCCTCTTGTGTCTCCTCCAGGTGTTTCTTGTTGTCCCTAATTAGTAGGCTTTATAGTCTGTGTCCTGTGTTCAGTCTGTGTCTGATCATTGTTTTGTGTGCTGTCTTCTGTGACCCTGTAAGTTTTTTTTTGATGCCACAACAACCCTCTTTTACTTCTTTAACAAACCTTTTTGATGACATTTTGGATTTTGCCTGCGCCCTGGGTTTTTCCTGCCAGAAACCTCACAATATCAACTCAATTTTTTAACACAATGAACTCTTGAAATCCTTAACCATGTCAGAGAACTGGTCATTCTGGTTTAAAATAACAAAAAAAAAGGATGCAAATAATGCTTAAAAGTAAATATTTTTAACAAATTTAGTTTTAAAATAATATAATAATTAGATGTGTATACCAGATTTCCATGAATATTGTACCACCTCAGTGTGTAACATGTTCAAAAAAACCAAAAAAGAAACAAAAATAATAATTATGATAATGAAATATAGCAGAGATTAAATATTTAGATTAAATGCAATAAAATACATTAAAATTGTGACAGAATATTTCATGTGGTTTATCGTTTCATAATAAGTCGGGCAGTGTAAATTGTTTTAATTCACAATAAATAACATTGTCTAAAAGAGGTGTGTGTTTGTGTATGTAAGAGGGGGGTTCATCTTTAATATATATCATCTGGTAAATATAGAACCAGGTGACTTTTCAATGTTTTGCTTTTTTCATAATTTTGGTATAGATCCAAAAACTGTGCAGGGATGATTACTAAACAGAACAATATAGACCGGATATTTGCTGCAGTGATTTGACTTTTAGAGTTTATCTACATGCAGCAAACTATTCCAATTTACATTCATAAAATTAGCAAAACCGTGTATCTTGACTCAGGTCTCACATTTAAACACTGACAATCGCTGTCTAGGCTTAACAATTTCTTTCACAATCTGCAGGCTTGTATTTAGTTCAAAAGAAGATGAAAAAAACACAGAAGGGACCAGTTTTTGGCATCAAGAGATTTCTCTTCTTCCTAACATGAAGAGAGCATAAAAACAAGGCTGACAGGTTTGGCTGATGATTTGAAGACTGCGTTTTGGATAAACAAAATGAAGACCCAGCCATTCACCAAATGGCTGTTTTTGGATTTAGCTTGCTGTTGTTAAGTATTTAAAACAACAACACTTTGTTCAGCTTAACGCTTCTCATTTGAGGAGGATGTTTACTTGTCTTATGCTGGATTTGAGAAAACGCTGAATGAAAAAAAGCCCAAAGCAAACATTAGTGTTTCTTTGAGAACCCTTAGTGCTGCAGCACCACATGTTTCCAGAAATCTGAATGTTTGTGTTCTATAAATAGTTCACCTGCGTGTTTACACCAACAATAGCTGTATAGCTGTGGTGTCGGATTTAATTTGGTCAACAAAAAAATACATTATATGACATGTTGGAATCTGAATTTCAGGGACATTTTTCACTCAGTGCAGTTCAGCTGCCAGGACAGAAAAAAATCCTGCAATGCATAATTAATCCTGTCACTCTCTAAAGTGAGGTCCATCAAAGAGTCTGTAACAAGGTTATTAAAACCCCACTTCAAAATGTCTGAACATACATTTGTACTTTGAATCAACTCTGATTGTGATCAAAGCAAATTCTGTTATCACAACCTGAAATAAATGGATCTACAGCTTGTAAAGGTTACGTTTTTGACACTCTTCAAGCATTGGTCCAAACACACTATGATGATTCCACAAAATAATTTGTTTTGTTTGTCTCTTTGTGACCCTGTAATGGACTTGCCATCTGTCCAGGGTGTACCCCACCTCTCGCACAGTGACTGCTGGAATTAGGCTCCAGCTCCCCACGACCCAGAAAGAAGAAGCAGGTAAATAAAACAGATATATGGATTTTAATTACACAAACATGATAGTCACAAGCATTTATAATGCTCTAATCACCTTTAATTTACTGTATCTTTTTTGGTAAATTAATTTTATTCACAACAGGAGATGAAAAAACTGTGCAAACATGTTGGTCAGCTTAGATCGGATCATGACATTCAGACCCGTGGACCTGCAGGTGTCCCCTGCTCTGATGGAACAGATGTAGACTGTCAATCACCCTGCTGGACAAGATGACAGGCTGGAGACCTCCTGTCTTCTTGTCTCCACTCAAATTAACAACAAATTTGATTTGTCATGTGTGGGAATTACCACGAACAGCTTGAAGGTCTGTGCTGTTGATAAAGTGGAAAATGTGCACAGATATCAAAACCCTCGCTGCATCAGGAGGCCCTAAGTGCCGTCTGCTTTACACTGAAGAGAGAGCAGAATGGAAAACCATGCTGACAATAATCTTCATTTTATAATGTGAAATAATACTACTTTCATTCTATGATATGGTGTTAATAATACATAAAGACATTTGTAAGCAGATTAGATCATTTCTACAACCACTAACGACCTGCCCAGGTTATATTCTGCCTCTCACCTGTGGAACCTGAAAAATGTAACAACTCTCCACAACCCTGAACAGAAACAAGCAGGACTAAAGAAAAATGGAGACTTTTAAATTATGAGAACATTAAATGTGTTGGGGGGGTGTCATAAATAAGAGAACACTCCAGCTTCAGCTAAGTAAAAATATAATTAAGGAGGACTCATTGCAAGCTTGTAGGCCTGATATGTAGACCTGTAAGATGAAACACGCAAAGGGAGGCAAGTTTTGTTTTATCGCCTGCCACCAATAGAAAAAATGTTTTTTATGTGTGGAGATTTGTTGGTTGTGTTAGCACAGGATGGATTTAAACAAAACTTTCAGGAAATACTCATTGGCTACAACTGATTAACTTTTGGAGTGAATTCAGTTAAAAATGGCCACCACACTCAATTGAAAAAAAAATGGCTACATAACTCAGGCTATTTTGAAGATATTGAGCTAAATTTTTGGTGTGGCAGTACCTGAGTGTCATCCACAACACATACTCTGAACACACACACACACACACTTTGCTTAAAATATTACCAACAACTGTCAGAGTCAACTCATGTGTTAGCAAAATATCTCAAAAACCCCTGAGTGGCTTTTAATGAAAAATAATTGTTGTATAAACATGTAAAACTGATTAGTCAATCCAAATCAAGGTGGCGGCAACTGGTGTGGTAGCAGCTGAGTCCTTCTCAACACATACTCTGAAAGCACATTCTATGAGATCTCACTTACAGCTGCTTATAACATATTTAAGGTTTGACCAAAATGGCTATAACTTGGTCATTTCTCATCATAGAGCTTAAAACTCAGACATGAAAGGTAGCAGGGATATGCATTCCTCCGACTAATGCCAAGCCTTAAAGTGCCTGTAGCATGCATATTCTTCAAATACAAAACGTCAAAGAAAACATCTTTATATTTAAGAAATAATACACACGATTTAACCCATTTCGTCCCATAACTAGCATATTTTCTTTTGAACTTGGCTCAGCCATAGTGAAACAGGAAGTGACATCAAAGGGGAACTCTTTAACAAAGAAAACTCTCTGGTCTTTGTTTATTGAAGCATTATTATTTAAACTCTGACTCTAACTCATCTCTCTCTGATAGTAACTCAAAATAATCTTGAGAAACATCAGATTCTTCTCTACAGTCTGGGTTGTTGGCTGCTGTAGCAACGCTCTGGTCACATGCAGACATTCCCCTTTGACATCACTTCCTGTTACTTCACAGGCAAACATCTGAACAACTGTTCTTCTCGGCGACATGAAATTTTTTTTGCAATATTTTATCAATGTCCTCTTTCTAAAAAATGCATTCATATGTATTACAAAAAATTGACGTCACAGGCACTTTAAATATGACTTTGGTTATAATTTTCTAAAGCAAATGTTAATATGTTAAAGAGCATTAGCATGTGGGGTAACATGTATCAGCCAGGTGTAGTCAGGTGCGTCTGCACGCTCTGATGCACGTCAAAATGTCTTCTGCTGCGTTCCCATGGCGCTGGCAGCAGCCACGCTGATGACAGAAACAAACTGCGGTGATGGAGACCTGTTTATCCTGCTCCCTGTCATCTGACTGGACTCAGCTCTCTCTCTCTCCCGCACGACGAGGTTTTAATTCAAGCCGGTTAACATTAAATCTGGCTGCACGCGCTGTCGCGGTATCGTAGCAACAACTGTTAAGGACTGCCTGACTGAAAAGAAATCCAACAGTGTGGCCTCAACTCAAAAAGACTTGTTTTGTGCCCCCCCCCACCACCACCAGCAGCAGCTGCTTTTCATCACGACCCGGATGTTTCTGACGCCATTTTAACACACTTTTTTTTTTTAAGTGGCGAGGGGGGATCTCCCCTCCAGTTTACTGGGTATAAAAAAACCCTAATAAAAACAGTGGAGAGCGTCTAACTTCATCGGTTAGGATAACAAGTTAAACACGCAGCGCCTCCTCTGGTCACACGACGCTCATTAATGTACGCTGCTGCTGTGGAGGGAACAGATCCGATGTGTGCCAGACCGTTTACACTTAAAACGGTTTAACCCAAACTAATTTACACTGTCGCTCGGCAGCGGTTAGCATTTGATCTCGCGCGTTCATTAGCAAGGGGGGGTTACCTGTTAGCATAAAATGCTTCATTCTTCTGAAGCCGCTCCGGCTAAGTTGTGAAAATGTTTTTAAATACAAGTGAGTAGGCTGAACCGAATCGATGGGAAGCGAAAATAAAAGCTGACTGATGCTGCAAAGGCTGCTTTTTACCTTGTATATATGGAGAAATCAATCATAACTCCTTCAGTGCCGAATATTCGCGCAGACCCCCAGTGTACAGGTATGACATTTGTTTTTTCTTTGTGTGGAAGTGCTAATTAAAGATATACTCGCTGTCTGTTACAATTAGTAGCAATGTTATTATTCCTCAAAAGAGGGCTCAGTCATCCATTTCAGTCTGTCCCTGTCTGCTCCTCCATTGCAGACAGGATACAGCTGGTTTCTCAGGGGCAGATGATGCTTTTAAATTCATCTTGTGTGGGGGTTTGTTATTTTTTATATTAAAGCTCACAAACTCCGGCTAATGTCATTATTAGGTGCTACTTACCCCGTACCCGAGCCATCCACAGCCGTCTCATTATCTCCCTCCTTGCTCTGAGGGACTTGTGGAAAAGGAGGCACGACTCCACGCCTTGTAGGCGGGACGCGATGGAAAATGTCACCGTTTGCAAAGCTGCTTGTGTGTGGGGGCTCCAAACCAGATTTATACTCCAGAAACATTAAACTACAGCACCAAGTTTGAAGAACAGCCTCCAAGAATGCAATGACAGGAAATATCGTCGACTATGGGTAATTTTAGTTCACAAGATAACGGATCTAAAAAAAACAAAAACATTTTATGTAATTAAAAAAAGTACTAACAAATAACTGAAATAAATCAAAAATGAAGCTAAAACTGGCAAAACCATAGCCAAATGTTGAGATTATCACAAATGCAGCTACAAGCTAAAGTACATGTGTCAAACTCAAGGCCTGTGGGCTAAATCTGGACCTCCATGAACATATACAGGCCCAAATGTAATACTTTATCATTTCTCTTTTGACACTGGATTTAGTGCTGTCTTTATTGACAGTAGTTCACTTTAATTCTACATTCCCTTCACTTTTCAAAGTCAAATAATTGGACTTTTATTTTTTTAACCAATTTGATGTATTTTGATCAAATTTAGGCCCTACTAGAAAACTTATCCCAACTTATGAACATTGTAAAGACATCCACATTGAAGCTAGAATTGAAAAAAAAAATCAACAGGAAACTTATTTTGGGCATGTACATAATGTATTTTTGAACAAATTGATCACTTTTATTAGCAATTTAGACAAAGTTTCATAAATTGGCATAAGTTGTCTTGTGTGACAGCCTTTAAAGAAACAGAGGCCAGATTCAAGGCCTTTATATAGGATATGATGCAAAGTCAAATTTATTTTTAATATATGCAGCAGTTTCAAAACAAATGAAGGCAACAGTTTCTTGATTGTGGTGAAGAGTTGAACTATGTGCCTGGAAAATATATACCATAATATGTGGTTGTTTTTAATTGCAGGATGACAATGTTTCTAGTCTTTTAGCTTCATTAAATATTTGTTTGGACATGTGTTTTGAGTTTTTATGGAATGTTATACATTAGGTTTAAAAAGTGATAAAAACATAAACCAAAACTAAAGCTGATGGTGGCAAAGTCCAAAAATAAATACAGTGAAGTGTTTTGTATAAAACAAAAAATAAATAGTGTACGAAGTCCAGAAAAAATTTTATAGATTTGAATACTTATAAATAATGAGCACATTCCCACGTTACACAATAATTCACATTACAGTTTTATTTCACACTGAAACCAAGTGTACAGGAAAACAAGTCCACAGCCTCAGTGTGATCAGTTAACACAGGCTCGTCTCTGAGGAACGCTGCTGGTGAAACAAGCACACAACTGCACTTAAAGTCACAGAGGAAACAACTCCGTATGGTCAGCTCCACTTTAAATATCATGCACAACATCGAAAAATAGTATTTTGACATATTTAGTTTCACAGACAAACAGATGCACCAGATCTCAGATGTTGAACAGGCACAGAAACAGACCGATTCCTGATTGGGAAAAGTTTTAAATTAAGGAAACACCAGTTTCTTATAATGTAGGTTAGGGGAAAAAAAAGAAAAATGTATACAATTACGAGGTAAATTCAACCAAGTCACTGATGCATTTGTCATTTTGCTTCTGAATCTAGAGTAGTTGTACATCCAACAACACATTCATTAAATGAACAGGCATTTTTAGAAGAAATAACTGTAGGTTTTTCATTTTTAAAAAGGTGAGATTTCACAGAAAGTCTTCCCTTTGTCCTTAAACTATTTATGTAAATTCCAGTATTAAACCAGAAGGAAACAGAGAATCTGTAAATTGTCAGTAATAGAGGCAAAGCTGTGGGTAAAGTGTTCATCTTCTACTGTAACATACACCCCACAGCATACAAAACACAGGCAAAGTGTCATCAGTAGGAACAGAAAAACAAGGATATTTAAGGCTTTGAACACTTGACCGCACATTAACACAACAGCAGGGTTTCAGCAAGAGAAAAGTTACAGGAGTGATTTCTTTAACGCAGCACAGCATCGACACTGAAAACACATCAACACTGAAAGCTCAAGTTTGAGTTTTTTCCCCCCACCACAGACACACAAAAAGACCCACACAAATGTTTAACAGGAAGAAATGAAGTCCACATGAAAACAACGCTGAGAAATTAAGAGGCTGTAAAACAGAGAAAAAAAAAGTTTTCCACTGACAAACCAGACAGTGAACCAAACCTTTCTAAGAGGTAGAAAATGAAGCATGGAATAAATCATTAAAACATGAGCATGGTGCTATTTTTAACCATTAAAGCCAAATGAAAACTGTAAAAATGTTAACAAGTCTGCTCTGATACACTGCTTCTCCAGCCATTCTGAAACTACAGCCTCCATGTGTCAAACAATCAACTGAAAATCAAGCGTAGTAGCATAGTTGTTTTTTTATTTTAAATAAACATTGTTTTAAGAGAAAAATATATCCAGATTTTGACCCGCACAAGCCAAATCATTGATTTGGTTGTAAACAGCAGTAAAGAGAAAAAGAGGTGTTTTCAAATTGTATTAACTAAAAACCTTAAAATAATAAGTTTTTAACAAACTCTTATTCATTCCTACATGTTGTGACAAGTTTATAACAGCTGCTCTTTAAACTGAGAGATGCATTAGGCTAATCAGTTTAATTCACAACTATCAGAGAGGAGCAATCCTCATGAATAAATCACACCCACAGTTCAGATGTGAAGATATGGCCGAGGTGAAGAGAGCAGCTTCAGATCAAATCAAATCAAATGTACTGATGTTTTTCAGCTGCGTTCACAGGCTTTTACAACCATGTGGTCCAAACTCAGCCTTCATTCTGAATTACGGCTGCAGCAAAGAGTGTCCATGTTTGTTTGTTTTTTTATCAGCAATAATATATCATTTTTACACATGAATCATTCAAAAGGTCTACATTGTGTCGTAAAAAAATAAACTTGGAAAAAAGGATGATGAAGTGTATTGTTCGAGAAACAAGTTTATCAAAAAAATAAAAACGTCAGAGCTGAGGTAAGCCTGGTTTTAACCACTTCATGTTATTTTATCTGTGCTGAAAAGCTGAGCTTAAACTTTACCCAGCATCTTTAACTTTATAATTATATTTATAAACAAAATAGTTACCAACTTCCAATAATAATAATAGCAATATATAGTGTCTTTACTTTAGAAGATGAGTGACAAAAATTTATGGAACAAAAAAAGCCTAAAGTTATTAATGATCACAAAAAGTGAGTAAATACGTTTTTTAAATTTCAATCAGCAATTTGATTAAATGTGTGCATTTAAAAAATAATTATTTGGTATGAGGACAATTCAGAACTAGATTTTGAATTAGGTCATTGTAATTGTTTTAATATTAAGAAAACAAAACCATCGGGACAATCACTGTTTTGCTGGTTTGTTGTGGTTATAAAAAGGTGCTCTCTGATGTTCTCTAAATAACTAAATTATTATAAAGATGGGACATTTTTAAAATAAAATCAGTCATTCAGACACTATTTAGTTTTCAAGCCTTCTTTTCCTTTTTATAAACAATGTGTAAAAGTGAATCTTGTTAATTAATAACTGCTTTACTAAATTAAATATGTAAAATTTTGCTTTTTGTGCAACAGGGCAGCAAGTTTGTAGGACATAAAATTGAATTATTTCTAAGTTTTTTTTGTTCCTGCATCCGTGTCATTTAGCAGCTCTTTGATGATCCTAAATTCCATGACATATCTTTGAGAAACCTATAAAAAAAATCAACACTATATGAAAACCATGTAGTCACAAACTAGATACAAATCCACAGAGGTTTTAATTAATCGTAAACAATTTGTTACAATGAATTTGTTGTCATATTACTTAACAGAACACTGACTATAGGTTGGAATGGGAGTTATAATCTGTCAAAAAGACTTATCATAAATCAATTTTACAAATCGTGCAAAAGATCTAAAGGGCCTTAATCTGACTGAACACAAACAGCTTAGTTAGTCGTATTTACAAAGATTCATATTTACAATAGATTTTTCTCTTTCATGCATCATTATTTGATGTGCTGAATTAAAACACCAATATCACTAAACCATTGAGACATGAACACAGAATGACTCACCTTTACAAGTTTTATATTTGGGCAATTCATACAGGAAGTTATCTTGTCTACACTCATTAGGTTTGATTTACTATGATGAAGGCAATTTATAATAAAATATAGCTCTGGAAATCAATACAGTTTTATGGTGTTTTATTTAATGAGCTCAACTCAGTTCTGGGTTTCAGTGATTGTTTTTGAAGAAAATAGTAAAATTCTATTTAAATGCATAAATAGGAACTAAGCTAAAGGAAGTCTATTCCAGACAGAAAGCTCTAATGAAATGAGATGAACAGAGGAAGAGAAAGAGAAAGGAGGAGGCAGTGAAAAGGCCAAGAAGAGGAAAACAAATGAGATTATGTATGTTTGTGAGGCCACTACCAGCCTGCGGTGTCCCAGCTTTCCTCGGTGGCTTTTGAAGGACTCTTCTTTGTCTTGCCGTCCGCGTTCTCCCAGTTGTTGTCCCAGGCTTCCCAGCTCTCCTCTGTGCTGTGTTTGTTGTTGGACGCCGCTCCTTCAGAGCCCCAATTGTCCCAACTGTCAGAGCTCTTCTTCGCCGAATTATCTGCCATGGTCCAGCTGTCACTGCTGGGAGATTTCTTCTCCTTTAAGGAGCTGTTGCTGCCAAAAGTTTCCCAGAAGTCCCTTGAGACGGGCTGGCCGGAGCTGCCTTGGTAGCCCTCGGAGGCATCCATGTTCTGGTAGCTCTCTCCACCAGATCTGAACACACAAAAAAATATATAAAAGATTCCATCAAGTTGCATCAAAATGACACAATAATTTAGACATGCATCATGTCAGAGTTGAGCTTATTTTTTATTAAGATGTTAATTACCCATCTTGTGGTTTTCCAGATATCAAATTGGTCAGTTTTGCACCTGCTCCCTGCATCTTAAAAAAAAAAAAAAAGAAAAATTAACAAACCAAGTATTTCTAGACCTAAAACAGAAATTAAAAATAAAGAAAACTCAATCAAAACTAGTTTTTAAATTTGTACGATCACCATGAAATTCAATATTTACAACAAATATGAAGTTAGCAAATTTGGTTTAAACAAAAACTGGATTCTGTAATAAAAACATTAAATAAATGTTTTAAATAAAAACTTTCTAAATGTTTTAACATTATTACATCATGACAGCTTTCAATGGTGTACTCACCACCAGAATAACAATGGCAGCAAGAAAAACAAGAGATCACATTGAATTAGCATCATTCAATCTTTCATCAACACTGCAAAACCAGTCTCCTGAGAGGGTTTCAAAATAAAAAAAAAATTAAAAAACAAAACGGACTTCCTCTGCCATCGTAAAAAGTTTTAAACTACAGGTAAAATTAGATTAATGTTCAATCCGAGCTGGGTCTTCTCACTCAGGAGGCTGGTTTTGCATCCGTACAGCGTGGCAGAAATCTGCCCATCCTACCTTGTTCGCCAGCCCAGTGATGCTGACCGCCATTTCATCTAGCAATTTGCCATCTTTGACCTGGACGAGCCAAATTATTGTTAAAAAACTTTTTTTAATACAATATTTTGTTAAAAATTGGTTTAGTATATAAATCAGATTGTGAACATTAATTTCTGAAGATGAGAAAAGTGAGCGTTCTGTTAAACGTACTGTATTCACAACACAAGAAGTGAGACAGCAGCAAGGCAGTTTTTGAAAGCATACATGTGACAGATACCTTTAATTACAAATGCCAGCTGTACATTAGAAGACAAAACCTTTTTGTTTTAATCTCAGTCACTGGTCATAAAAGGAAACATGTGCCCAATGAGATTGTCTGCTTTTGTAATAAAATGAAAACTTAAAACCACTTCTAAGGCAAGGCCCTTGTATTTGGATCTGACTGGATTAGAAGACGAGTCCAGCAGCTGCTCACTTGACAATCAAAATTTAAAGTTGCTACGCAGAAACATTTCTGAAGAAAACACTTACCAATACCTCAAAAAATGGTGACATTTATTCAGTTCAGAAGTGAATCCCAAAACAGGAAGCCTTTGTAGAAGCAGTAGCAAAGACAGATCAGCCCTTCTGACCACCCAACTAGCACTGAGGAAGTCTCTCTGTTGTCAACAAAACTGCTTTGACAAATTAGGAACATGAGTGTTTCAAAATATCTTGTACTTATATTTTAGTAACATGGAGGAGTGCTCTCTATAGATCATCACCCACATATGTCATCAGATCAATTCTGTGAATCTTGATGAAGTTTTGAATTGAGTCCATGTTTGGGGGCTGGATGCTGTGAAAATAAACTATTCAGTTATTTTCAGGAATAAAACTATTATTCCTATCAGTAAACAAGTTGAACAGAGCTACTTAACCTGTGAGTGGTCATACTGTTATGGCTGATCTGTGTTCATTTTTAAACGAGGAGCTGCTGTTCGTCTTTTTGTGTGTTTGCAGAATTTGGCAAGACAATCTCACAAAGTACAAAGAGTCCATTTTAGTTTTGCATGATCACTAAAAGGATGACCCAAGTTCAAGTTCTGATAAGAGATTTCAGATTAGGTTAGTTGACCAGTTTTCAAAATTTGAATCACTAAAAAAAGAAAATGGTATTGTATTGTTGTAGATGTTTGGAAGATGCACATTTATCAATTTAAAGATAAATAAAGCATGTTTTATTATTAAATATAAGCTGAGACAACCATGGACATCCATGGCAGGAGCCGAGCTAAAAACATGTATAAACTGTGACAAACAGAGGGTTAGAGTGTCCTTTTGTGGTTTGTTTCAGCTCTACAGTCCGTTGAAGGGTTGTTTTGATCATAACATCCCCTGAATTCAATAATCCTATAAATAGTCCTATGTTTGCCCCTTGTCTTCAGTCAGCTCTTGAGGCTATGATTTTCTACTGGAAAAGTTGGAGCGCTGCCTCAGAGTCAGGGGACAGTATCTGCCTCAACTTGAGGAGTTCAAGTATCTTGGAGTCTTGTTCGCAAGCGATGGTAGGATGGAGCAGGAGATGGATCAAGACCTCATCTCCAGTAACAAGGGTGTTGTTCCAGTCCATAATAGTGAAGTAGACTAGTCTGCTTCTCACTTAGGGGATATAGAACTTGACTAAAAGAACATGATCCCAGATACAAGCTGACTAAATGAGCTTCCTCTGCAGGAGGGAAGGGCTCAGCCTTACAGATAAGATGGGTTATCTTAGAGGGAGCTTGGTGTAGAGCTTCTGCATCGAAAGGAGTCAGGTGATTAGGATACTTCCTGAACACCTCCCTCTCAGTGTTCTTTTGCGCACATTCACCAGGGCAGACACATGAGTCACTGGACAGATCATACTGTTTATACTCTCAGACCTGGGACCACATTGGAATCCCCCAGGAGGAACTGGAAAATGTGGCTGAGAAATTGATTAATCTGGTCTAACTTTTTTCCCCCCAGCAAGTCAACTCTAATCCTAATTTATTTTCTACAAAAAATGTCCTTTTTACAACATTTAAAATCATAAAGAAGTAGAGTTCCTTTGAAAAGCAAACTTTGCAATTAGTAGCTGAAAGCGTGTATTGTGAATGTTCAAAGTGTAACTCACAGATCACACCGACAGGTCACAGCTACGGGAGACTTTTCTAAAAATCTCTCAACTTAGTTCCTGACAGGTCGGGGTTTTTCTTTCTTTTTTTTTTTATTTAAACTACAGACCTTGTCTTGTAATGTAAGCTGGCATAGAGGAAATAAACTAGCATAGACGAGCAGCAGAGAAAATAGCACATTCACATCTGAAGCCGTTTCTTTTTGTCTAAAGCACTGCATCCCACCACCAAGTTCAACAACTTCAAACATCAATGTTACCTTTTCTTGTGTAGGTTTGATAACATTCTCATTTAATGTCTGTCCTAACTCTGTGGCCTAGTTGGAAGTCAGAGAGGAGAGTCCACTTGAATAAAACAGAACTTCAACATTCACACTGGGGCAAAAACGTTCCTTGGCTGCATCAATGAACAGAGCAGTTCTATTCACAAAGACAACAGAAAAAGCTCTAGAGGCTGTAATGACGCAAAAAATATAGATTCCTCTTTAATGTGTTTGCAACATTGTCAACAATTAAAGTGTAGTTTGATTAAATATAAGCAGATTTTTATGATGCACTCATAATCAGATGTACTCTGAAGAAGAAATACAGAGACTTTATTTCCTGCAGGAGCTGAGGAGGAATCATCTAGAAGAGAAACTGCTGGTGTGGTTTACTGCACATAGTCTGTGCAGACAGACTGTATGTCTGTGTGGTTTGCTCTGCTGCAAACAGGAGGGCCCTGCAGAGAGTCATCAAAACTGCAGCCAGGGTCATCGGTTGCCCTTTGCCCCACTTTGAGGTCACTGCCAGCTCCTGCTGCCTCAGCAGGGCAGCAAAAATGTCCTCTGAACCTCCCGATTCTGGTTAAGCTGCTGCCCTCCAACAGGCGGTTCAGGTCATTGAGATGTAGAACCCACCGACAGTTTTTAATCTGTGGGTCATCAGAACTCTGGACACGGCTTAACAGAACTAAACTGATCCATTTAATTAATATTCTCAATTGAGCAGCTGTGTTTTATATCTGGTACCTTTTAACTATCTGTCTTTTCACTGATTTATTGATAATTTGACTTTGTCAATCATGCATTGTTGTGTGATGAAAAAGATATTAATGCATTCATTGTTTCCTAACAATAGTAAGACTTATTTAAAGCTAAACAGTGAAAATTCATTTACATCAAAATTTTCATCCCTCCTCTTTCTGTTTTTCCCCTTCTTTCATCAACGTTGTGCCTAATGCAAGACTGTGGAACTAAACTGAAATGTTTTGACATATTATTACACTCAATTATAACTAAAAATAGGGAGGGGGGGGGGGTTCATGCATGAATGGATGGATGGATAAGCAATTACAAATGAAAATTAGGGATAACATCTACCAGAGTACATCTAATGTCACAACACAGTTTCAGCAGCCTTTAAAATGATTCATGAACTTAAAATATCAGCACCAAGACAAGCAGTGCTTGGTTTTCACGAGCAGAAGCATGTGAAGACAACATTCAGCAACATGCCGTTAAATGTTTATACGATTTTTAAAAAATGATAAGCTAACAAAAATTTAAAAGACTGGATGCAATAAAAAAATGGGGAAAAAAGGGGACCATGCATCTATAAATGACTTTTTACCGGTTCTGGTGGGGCTTTATAGCCCCTTAACTACATCCAGAGAGGGCAGAAAAATATTAGTAGCAACAACATTATCACAAGTTCAAGGGTTGCGCCGTGTAATAAAATAAGTTTACAAATCAAGGCCACATACTGAATGTTATAACTCTTACCTTTAACGTTGCTTGGTTTGCTAATTTTGTGGTCTGCAAGTGGAGGAAAAAAAAACAAGAAAAAAGATTTTAAAAATTTAAATTAGTTTTATTTTTACAAAGAAACTAAGAAAAGAAAATCTTCACTTGTTTAGGTTTAGATAAACTCACATTATCTTTGGCAATTGAAGCAAACTTGCTGGCTCCAACAGTGAAACTGCTCCATCCCTGGGTGTAAACAAAAGAAAACCTCATAAATACACAACAAACATAAGAGGATCTGATACAAAAACAATCCAGCAACAGCCGGCATCATGACCTACTGAGTAAATTGAAGACATTGCATTGTTCAGGAAGTCTTCGTCTTTTTTCTCCGGCGTCACCGTGTTGCCAAAACCAACGTAACGATTCTCCTGGTTTCCACTGTAACCTCCTCCACTGAAGAAACCGTTTCAAAATTAGCTTAAAAATAAATATTAAATACTTGATATGCAGAAAACAAAATATTTAAACTCTAACCTCTGGTAAGAGTTAACGTCGTCGGACAGCCAGTCTTCAAAAGCTTTGTCACTAGAACTTGCTGGGTTCTGTCCAGGTCCTCCAGAGCTGAAGTGAGAGTTTAAACTTGGATTTGTAACAAGCTGTTTGGTGTGATGATTATTATGAGCAGCACTGGTTTGTTCAAATATTCCATTTAACTTACCGATGGGTGGTTGAAAGGCTGGTCTTGGGTTGAGGGGGTGTCCAGTTCTTAGCAGGAGACGTCTCAATGGACCACTCCTTCCCCTCGGCTAAAGTTGCCACCTGTTTTATCAAACAAAGTGTTAATTCAAACAGTATTTATCTAGTTGGCTTAAATACAGATTAAATTATGTTATTTAACTCAGTTTAAACTTACTTAATGAATCTGCCTTTATTCTTTTATAACTATGTATTAATCTATAGTAACATAAACAGACAAATAGTCTGTGCATCTCACCTTGTCTCTGAAGAGTGCAGCTGCTCGGCTGTTGTATTTCTCCTGTAAATTCCAGTTGGGGTCATAATCATCTTGGAGTTCGAGAAACAGGCGAAATTTGCCGTTTCCTCCTGCTTTCATTTTCTCCAGCTCAATATCTTTCCACTTGTCCATGGTGACAGAGCGCACAAAGCTGAAACCAGGAGAGGAGAGACCAATCAAAGACAGAACAGGTTTGTTTGACAAGAAAGAAAACGGTTTCCAGGCTATTAAAGCTTTTCCAAGCTATTAATGGAAATTCTTATGATAACAAAAAATATTTCCCAATTTATCCATGTGAACTTATTGTGCTTTGAATCTCGCCCACCTGAGATGAACCCCCAGGCCTCTGTGTTTTCCAGAACACTCGAGGCAAATCCAAATGCCGTACGTCACACTGACCCACTGAGGGTTAAAAGCTCCGCACTCGAAACACAACTGAAAAGAAAGCAGACGTCAGACACCGATTAAAATAAGTATATACAGTTTTTAAAAATAATCATTTTGACTTTGTAAATCTTTAAAGAAAGATTTGTGTCTGTGGTTTAATTTATATTATTTTTATTAATTAAAAAACTATAAAGCCATTTTTTCAGCAATACATCCAGCAATACAACTGCCAACGATGCAAGTCAACCCAGAAAAATGTTCGTTTAGAATTATTTTATTTTTTTACTAATGTAAACAAAAATGAAAGGATATGACCCGGTGAACAATCATCTGCTTCACTTCAAACAGTGGTTCTTAAACTTTTTCTTTCAGGATCCCCTTTTTGGAGAAAGAAAATTTTCCGTGCCCCACAGGCTCCAGAGCAAAATAGCAACAATGTCTCAAGTATTAGATTTTTACTGTCATTGTACCATGAAATTGAGCAGCAATCTTTAAGGTGCCTAACCAACCAGACAAAAAAAACATTCAATAAACATACTTATATATTTTATATAAATATGTCCAAGTTTAATAATGTGTGCGAAATCCACAATTTTCTGTTTATTCAGTCAGTGTTTAATATAGCTGGCACAATAAATTTTATAAAATATAATACTGTACTTTTTTATTATTATTTATTTAGTGTATAAAAATTAGCCCTTCATGTTATAGAAAGATCATTGATTCAAGAGAAATGTCAGGTTTTTAGGAAAAGGGCCAATTATCAAGTAATCATTAATCTATCAATAAGATCAATCAACTTTAGTTTAATCCAATAATCGATAACTTGCATAGTTCCCATTAGGGGTGCACCAAAAAAATCGTTTTACATTAGAATCGTGATTCTCATTTACAAAGATTCAGAATCGATTTAAAATG